>JAQFVV010000123.1:397221-764721 GCA_028023455.1 Epiperipatus broadwayi
CCAACTATTAAAGTGATGTATAAATATTGCTTATCTAAGAAATTATATCTTTGACTATTAAATTGTCCTATGAATCAATATTAAATAAAACTTTTTTTTGCCTAGAAATCTTTTATAAAAAAATGTTTAAATAGCCTACCAACTAAAACGTATGCAATCCCTAAAAATATGGGTTCAAAGTTATCATTGGTTAGATAGTTTGTCTATTGAAGAAAAAATATATACAGCCTATGAGAATTTTTTTACTAAACATTGTCTTATATAGTTAATTCTAAATTTAATGAAGCTTTGGTCAAACCCAAGGGCTACAATACATTATAATAACATTAATGGTTATATGATATTTTGAACGATCCAATTTTTTCCAGACAAATTTAAAAAAGGAAAATAAAATTAAAACACAAATTACAATTAGTGTGAAGGGGGATTTTAAATATCTTGATTTTTTTTTATTTAATTACTGGACTTTTTAAAATAAAGTCAAATATTTTAATCATTGAAATGTTTTACTAAATTTACCTTTGTCTCATTCTTAAACAGAAATCTAGCAAAATTTTAAAAAGATTAAGTATGCTTTGTAATATTTGATCTTCCTTACTATGTATAATTAAGTGTGCTTTAAAATATTTAAATAATGCAATAAGACATCTATATAATATGGGAAGAAACATATATAATGATGAATATGTAATTTATGGAAGCAAAGAAGATAACATATTAAAGAGGCTTTAATTGTTTACGGGTAGCCTTATATACTTGTGGCTTCCTTTTGACAGCGATGGCATAGCATGGTAGCAATTTAGATGATTAAATGTGGCAAGGACCTTATCAGCCTAACATTCTACAGTATGAGGGAAACTCCATATTCAGCTTGTTGGTATGGGCAAAGAAATTGTGGTGATATTCTCACTCATAACTTGATGTAATTTAACAGCTGAAAACATTGCAATAACTCTTCCAGAAGTTTACAATAACTAAATTCTAAGCAATAATTCAAAGGATAGTGTGAAGGAAATGAGTGGCAATGAAGTGGTTTATTGCAATTTTTGCAAAGAAATTGGTTTAGTGCTAAATTAGTTGTGGACATGAGTTTTATCCTCAAAATATCATTATGCTGTGCAATGAATCAAACAATAGAAAGAGGAAGTTGAAAGAGGCTTGGTTTATTGCACAGTATTATCAATCAGTATAACTCTAGTGTTCTACTGAGCATGCACTGGAATATTAACCATTTGGTTCCAATATGGTGCCATGATTCTGGTACATGATACCAAAAGTGCTTGGCAAACACTTTTTTTGCAATTATTTTTTTTTAATTTTAGCTACACTTTTTATCACATTTTGTACATGAAAAATAATTTTAATTATCTGACAGAGATTTTTCTATTTTTTATTTATTATTTAAAGTGTAATTGTGGATTATCAATATTAATATGATTGGAGGTATGTTGAGGCCTTGATGTTATGTAAAGAGATTGTTAAAACTGGAGAGCGGTTAAAACTCTTAAAGAAGTGCATAAAATTTAAAGTTTTTCTGATTGTTGTAATGTGGTTGTTAACCCATCCATTTATAGAAAGAGAGAAGCCATGAGTTTAATGAGAATTACATTATTAAAGTTTATTGTAGAAGAATGTAAAAAACAATTATATTTAAATGTTGAAAAAAGAGAAGAATGTTAGAGTTTTATACGATATCGGATGATATTGTTAATAGATGTAATAGTTTGGAAATGTTTTTACAGTGTGAATTTAATAATAAATTTAACTTTTTAGTGAATAAATTAAATGCAACAATTTATAATGAAGTGCAAGATGATTTTGTGAATTTATCAAATGTAAATTTGTCGGCGAAATTTAAAGCTTCATCTAAATGTGGTCCTAGATTTGTTGGTGGTGGTTAAAAAGATTGATATATGGAGATTATTGCAGATATTGAGACATCATATGAATTTTCAGAGAAGAAGACAGAAGTGATTAAGCAGATTGCTTCATTTTTAAGGATCATTATTATTTTGCAGAGAATAAGAATTGATATAAAATGATTAATAAGTTCAGATTGGTGTTGCAAGAGAAAGGTTTTGCTTCCATATGTTGGTAAAATATTTAGGAGGGATGAATATTTGAGATTTAACCATAAGCTGTGATTATTCCATGTTTATTTGCAAATGTTAAAGTTCATAAAGAGAATGCTCCATTAAGATTAGTAATACATTTTGGGGATTGTTATTATCAGAAAACATTACAATTGGTTGAAAAATGGTTACAAGAGTTGGTATGTTTTGGCAAACATACAATTAAATCTACATTTCAATTTATTCAGATATTGGAGTCTGCCGAGGTGGTTGGCAATGTTTATATGGCATTATTGGATGCGTGTGAGTTATATGGATTGATGGACCATAATAAATATATAAGTATAATTAAAAAAAACCTTTTGTTAAATTGTAATACAGACTTCTATAAAGCCAAAATTATTATGGAAGTGTTGGAATGGATTAATAGTGATATTACTGCAAGTGGTATTAATGGTGTATAGTTAAGAAATGGAAAAAATATATTGTTGAGCCATTTATAAGGAGTAATTATTTAGTGTATAAAAGATATGTGGATGATGCTTTTGTGTATAGATCAAAAGATGTGATAGAGAATATGTTCAATGAATTAAATGACAATTCTGGTTTGTCATGGATTACTGAGTTTGACTATGATAGTGTTTTAAAACTATTTGGATGTAAATATATAAAAATGATGTAATATGTTTGAGTATAAAATGCTTGTTAAACCATTAAATGTATGTTGTTTTATATACTCATCATCAAATGTTTCTTTGAATTGTAAAATGGCTGGACAAATGTTTTTGTATCACACATGGTATCTTTGCAAATTTGAGTCAGATAGAAAAAGTAATATTGAAAGATATATTGATGACTTGATAGGTATGTTATACAAAAAACTATATTGCACATGCAATTAAGGTTGTTTTATAATAGTGTGAAGTTTAAACATAAAGTAGATGTAAAAAATAAAACACTCAAAAAGTGGTTTTATTTAATTGGTAAAGTTTATAAGAATCTGATCACCTTTGTGTTTAAATAGCCTAATAAATAGTTCAAAGGATAGTGTGGAAGAAATGAATAGGTATAAAGTGGGTTATGCCATTGCTTGCAAAGACATTGGTTGTAATGCTCTCTACTATGGTGAAATGAAAACTAATGTATTAACACGATTTCAACAGCATGCTTATCAATATAAAAATATAAAAGTAATTCACATGTTCATTCTAATTTTTCAAATCATGAAAGTATGTGGACTCGAGTTTTATCTTCAAAATATCACTATATATCAAAACAAAGCCATCCGGATCGGCTGTTCTCCAAATTAATTAATTCATTTAAACTTTAAAAAAAATGCTTTTCTTTATTATCTAAAAGAATCTTACAGATTATAATCTTAATGCAAATTAATTCGAAAGTTTACTAATTGCCTTTTTCATTAAATTCTGAATGTCTTTGATTTTTATCAAATTACCAGTAATTACACATTTGTCACCTTGTATTGTAATGAAAATGCTACACTAAAATATAAATTCTAAAATTAAAATTTAGTACCTACATTCTTTGAATATAAATTGGTATTTTAATAAATTAGAAAGATAAACTTTTCTTTGCTGATTTGAACCCCCATCTCTTTTCACAATTACCTCCTCATAATTAAATTTCATAGTAAAATTTATATTTTTTTAGAATAAAATTATTTTTTTACATTATATTTTTTAAAATGTCTTAATATTTTTAACGTAATAGCAAAATATATACCTGAAGCACACACACACATATATATATATATGATCGCTTCAATACATATATATTCATTGAATCTAATACTCTCACGGATTATATATGTATTGAGATATATACTAAATGTACTTGTTTGTTTTCTATTATAATTACTTATAATACTTACTTCTAACTTTTTGAGACAGTTCAAGAAGTATGTTCGTTTCGTTAAACGGTTTGTCATTTGAAAATGATTTTATAATAAATTGAAATTTGTCTTTAATTATAGACTGTATAAAACGAGAAAACGTTTCAATATAATACCATATATTATTGGGAGTTTTGTGTATAATAACACCCAAGGTGATCCACTTATATTTTAGACAAAAAAGTAAAGTGACTTCGATTTTTTTTTCAATATTACCGCTGATTCTAATGACAGAATGAAGAGTATTGCGCCTGATAATTCTATCAAAGCTGGATGTTATTAGTACTAAATTATTGTACATACAAAATTTCCCAGCAATAATAACATCTATTCCACAAATAGGTCCAGTAAAAAATATAACTTTCTTTTTATAGTAATAGTGTGACATTTGATTTAAAATAAAACCAGTTGAACAAATATCATCTTCCAAAGTTATTGTATCATTAAATATATATTCAACGCCATACTGATTTTTAAGTTTTATTGAAATTAATTTTAAAGTTTCTCTGGTTTGATTTAAAAATAATTTATGATCTACTCCAACTTGATTAGTAGAAATTATGCCCCCTCTGACTACATAATTTGTTTTAACACAAGTTAAAAGTAATGACAAGCAAAATAAACTTATCCATAGCTTATCCATTGTTGTTTGAGATTGTTTTAGTAGATTGTAGTTATTTATTTATTTAAGAAGTGCGAGCTAAAATTATTTCGCGAGCTCGTTTTATACTTCTGTATAAAATAAATATTTACTTTTTTCTTCAAAATTTTTAATGCATTATATATATAAATTGCGATGTATATACATATTTCCTATGGATGATTATTTTAAAATGATTTAACATTCATAATGAATTACTATAATAATAATAGTAATTACAATAATAATAATAATAATATAGATACTTATAACATACTAATATATATATACCAGTTTGTCAAAGGTATTCTAAAAATAGTGATTATTTTGTATAGTTTTTAGAAATATATAAACTATAGTGACATTATATACAAAGAATATTTTATATTCCTACAAGAATAATAACAGTTTCTAATAAATTATTTACACCGATATAGAGTAGTTTAATAAATATATATATATAATAACAATTAAATTTAATATACTACTTTACCGATTTAAAACATAAGAATAAAAACATCAAAAAATGACCGCGAATTACATTTCAATATAAACTAGTAATATTAAGTTAACTCAGGTTACAATTACTTACATCATTATTTCATTATATTTTAATGGGTGTTGATAGTTTATATTTGGGATATGGGAATAATCTCTAGCTTAGTAAATGATTAATGTTTGTCAATGTATTTATTTGAAGTGGTTGTTGTCAATGTCAAGAATACACGTTTGATATATACCTTAAATAAAGATATTCACTGGCTACAGATATAAATGAAATATTCTCTTTATATGGATATATATATATTATTAAATAAATAATACATGGATGCACAATGTTTCAATTATATATATATTGAAATAAATGTTTTTTACAGGTGAAATATATTTTAAGATAAACATTTTATCAAACGTTTTTTTTTTTTTTAAATTATTTGATTTTCTTAATCAAAGTTAATCCCGAAACATGCTTCATAATATATATATATATATATATATCCTGATATTTAGTCATATTAATACTAATATAAAAGTAAATACTATGTCAGAGTTCAAATGAGCTTATCAAAATGTTTGTGCCCTCAGTTTTTTCATCTATTAATTTCAAGTTAACATTAGATAAAATGAGAGGTGTCCACATAGCTGGAACACATTGTGCTTCATCAGCCCTATTTAAACCAGTAAGTCTCTTTAATCTTTCAATTGACTGTCTCATGGTTCTTAAATCATATCTTTCCAAATTAGAAAATATTTTTGTATTGTCAAAATCAGGTTTGTGACCAATTTTTAAAAAATGAAAAGTAAAAACTGATGTCCTAATTTTTTGATTAAAAAATCAAAAAATAGCACATTAGTTTTACATTAAAAAATTCAAAAAATTAGCACATCAGTTTTTACTTCCCATTTTTTAGAAATTGGTCACAAACCTGATTTTGATATTACAAAAATACTTGCTAATATGGAAAGATATGATTTAAGAACCATGAGAGAGTCAACTGAAATATTAAAGAGACCTACTGGTTTAAATAGGGCTGGTGAAGCACAACATATTACAGCTATGTGGAAACCTCTCATTTTATCTAATATTAACTTGAAATTACTAGGTGAAAAAACTGAGTGAAATAAACATTTTGATAAGCCTCATATTGTGAATGCTGAACTACTTCAAGTTGAATCTCACTTCTCATCTCACAATGAATCACGTTATTGTTTGAGATCTAATGATTGTACTTAATCAACTATCTTAATTGCTGATTTTATGTATTTATAGGGGAATAATTGCATTTTTATTTATTTAAGAATATGTCAATACCAAAGACGCTATCTTCTCAAATTTTGATTTTGAAAAGTCAAACCTAACTTTCATAAATTTATCTGTTGTAATCTCCTACAAAAAATAAATAAAAAGTGACATTTTATTTTTTCTTTTTGTTACTACTTAAAGTTAGATAACTTTAATTTTAAATGTCTTAATTAACAAATAAGTGTAATTTGGAAAAAAAAACATTTAAAAATTAGGTTTTTTATATTTATTTAAATTGTGTATAAACCATTTCAGTTGCAAATGTTCTAGATTTTTGTTAACAGTAATCCCCCCCCCTTCTGTTAATTGCCTCAATTGGAATCATGTGTTACTTTAAAATTGATATAAAAAGGCAATTTTGAAAGCACAGTGGTCACTGTTTCATCATCACTAGAAATTGATCGCACTAATATTGTTTTCCTTGCTGAATTCTTCAACTAAGCTAATTAAGTTTTGGTATTTATAACCTAATCAGGCTTGGCCACTTGATGGCATACTGGCTCACCAAAACACCTAACAAATGCTATTTACAAGGCCTTCATTATGGCTATAGAAAACACCTAATGTTTGTCTTAGCCATTAAAAGGCCGTTGATGATGACGTAATGCAGAAATAATATGACCTATTTCTGCTTTGTGACAGTTACTGTGAATCCACACACTTATCTTTTGTGTACAGTTCGATATATATGTGTGTGTAGTTTGATTAGTCAAATTTTTACAATATATGTTACACAATCTTTGTATTTGTAATGAATTTAAAAAACCGGACTTTATAGTAATTTTCCAAATGGCCACACTCTTATTTACAGAAGGTGTAATGTGTAAAAGCTTGCCAAAGTTACATCAAAAAGAATTCAGCAGAGTTTGCATGAGAAATCTTGTTTTTACGTGAAATACCACGTAGTTCATAAAATGGCTTTCGCGTAACATTTTCTGCAGTTGCCGAAAACAGAAGCCCAGTATTTCTGTTGTCCAATAAAAATATACATAATTTTTTGTAAATTTCATAGAAAGCACATATTATATACATGTTTAATAAGTAAAGAAGACATTTATATGTGTTTGTTGTTCTTTAAAAAAGTTTGAGTTTCTTTCTTTTGTCTGACTACGGTTACGATATTGATATTTTTTTATTCTAGCATTACAAACAACAGAGCACTAACCCTAAAACTAACCCTAAATCTAACACTAAAACTAACCCTAAAACTAACCCTAAATCTAACACTAAAACTAACCCTAAAACTAACCCTAAGATAACCCTAAAACTAACCCTAAACCTAACCCTAACCCTACACAGTTGTTTTGTTATTTAGAAAGCAATAATTAAGTGAAAGACATCGCTAAATAGACATTGCAAAAAAGTTGTAGCAATCAATCAATTAGTAACTAAAAAGGAGGAATGATGATAATTTGTCCAAAAGCAGTGATTTAAAAATAAAAAAAGGTTGTTGTTTACTAAATACAAAATTAAAAAGGCATGAAAAAAAAGAAGTTATAGCAATCAATAAATTAATAACTCAAAAAAAAAAACAGCGCTGCCAACAACGCTATCCAGTGGCCAAGCCTGATTACATTATAATTACCTAAGTTTTAATTGTTTTGGATAACAAATTAATATATACTGATAGAAGAAAACTATATCCAAGATATTAATCTTTTCAAATTGTTCTATTTTATTTTAATCTCTCTGAATGTCTACAAATGGAGGAAAAGTAAACTTTTTTTTTTGGGGGGGGAGCGGAAACAGGAACTGAAACTTCGATGATGTACTTTGATGTATTATATGTTTTATTAACTTACAAACTTTTTCAATTTCATTCAGTCTTAGTATAGTATTTTATCTAAAAATATAACTTTATTACAGTCTTGCACTATATTAATCTATGACTGAGGAGTTTATAGATGGTTATGATATATATATACACATATTAAATGTAATGTATTGAACCGAATTTGAATATGTGAATTCGAAACACTGGTCTCTTAGGTAGAGAAGAACATACTCGGAGAGTATGTATGCCCAAACGATAGCTATAAAGTATATGACTAATGTTACATTTCCAGGACATAGCTTCTTCTCGGCTGTTGAATTGAACACCACTCCAAAGCACTTTTTGTTTGTGTATAACCACAGGTGCCAGCTGCTTATTCTAAAAGAATAGACAACGCACTTTGAACAGTGGCCACTAACTCAACGCCTAAATCCATGACTAGCTCAGTTGTTTGTAACCACTAATAGATTATACTTAATTAGTGGTTAAAAGACTTGATAAAAGAATTTGTTAAAAAGAATTGACCGACAAATAAAGTTTAATTTGAAAGATAATTTATTAACTAACATTTATTTACTAAATTTAAACATTTTATACTTCTAATAAAACACACACATATTTTAAATTAACATTCTAAATAGTTTAAATATTCTTGAATATTTTCATAACAGAACACTGGGAATTTATCTACTTTGACTAATAATATTGATATAAGGATCACGCACATATTAACTCATGCACACACATAATAATGATAATAAAGGACTACATAGCATTTGAAATTTAATCACACATATCAATAGTTCATTTATGTATGATATAGAGTTCATATAATTAGACTCTTGAAAGATTCGTATGAATTAATGCCATGCAATGGCTATTACAGTATAAACGAAATAAGAAAATGTTTTACCTAGGCTTTTGAATGTAGACGTAGAATTTTGTTCTCTTTGGTGGCTGCTTTCAGTGAGAATATTTCCATTATGAATGCTTACCAGCTGGCTGGGACTTTTCCTTGATGAGTTTCCTGATTTTCACGATTATTACTATTGGAGACAAATAGATACTGACGGAGATTTTCTAAGATGTTTAGCTGACATTATTTCACGGGCAGATCTGCTGTTTTCTAGGACATCTGGGCTGGAAATAATTGTGTGTTCCCAAAATCTTCTCAACACTGCAGTTTGTTTGTTAACTGCTCAATTAATTTCTGAACTGCACTACTCAATTACTTTGTGAACTGATTCACTGTCCGATAAAAAAGTCTATTTATATCTGCAAAGTGTTGTCGAAATATTTCCGGTGATAATCATTTGATAAATGTGTTGTTTTATTTTATTAATAACCATTGCCGTGTTTTTAATGATAATCTTCTTTTATTTCACATACATTTTTATTTATTTACAAATCGCACATATATACGCACATATATTTTTAATACAATTTACTATTTAGTTTTGACATTATTTTTTTCTTTAATTAAACTTGAATGAAAAGAGATTTGTACGTTTTAACTTTTTAAATTATATTTTTACGAATACTAATAAAAACTCTTTACTTCCTTTTATAACCCTTAGTTTAATTTCTCTAACGAAACACCCCTCTCCCCTTCTGATTAATTAATTGTAGCTTTTTTATTTCAAAACTAACACTAGAAAACTATTTGATTCTTATCCTTTTCTAAAACAAACTGCAATAAACATCTTCAATGTTTAATTTTATGTTTTTTTTTATGAACGATTATTTTAATAATATAATTTTAGATAAAATTATATGTGCCTATATCAATATAGGTACATTACATCGCCCTTCCTTTTGAGAGTAAAATGCATAATTTTTTTCCATTTTATCTCTGACAACATTAAATATTAATTTATTATTCCTTCTAAGTTTGCCTTTTTTTATATCTTTTCTTTCCATGCTAAGGGCAATCTCCAATTATGCTTTTCTTCTTTCTATGCTGGTAACATTGCTTACAATGTTCGTCCTGGATAATGACTATGAGGACAAACTAAATTTGTGGCACAGGGATCTTTTATAAACGAAGCTTCGGCTGCCGATTCTCTTGATCGGACTCTGACTAAGAAAAGGTGGCTGCAAATGGCAGGAATTTCAACTGTCCATTTCCGACTTATGCCCTGGAAAATGATTGCCGATTCTCTTGATCGGTCTTTGACTAAGCAGTTGCAATGGCAGGAATTTTCAACTGTCCATTTCCGACTTATGCTTTGGAAAACGAGGTATGAGATATGGGGATTCTCCCCTGAAAAGTGACTTACAACTTACTCTGGTTGTTGCCAGTGCACTTTTTAAAAGAGGAATGATCCCAGCCAATCCGTTGCAGGTACTAGAATTTATCCAGTCGAGAGCTTTAAACTTAATCCATATCTAACTTATTTCAATACTACCATCATCCCTTTAGGTTCGAACCCTTATACACTCTTAATACAACTTAGATTGACTTTCATTTATATTATTTTAATCTTTCAATATTATTTTTAAATACACATGAACATTACTTTAACATATTTATTTGTATTAATCTAATCTTACACCATTATTTCAAACCATTATGAACATTATTTCAACATTATTTATTTAATCTTACAATACTATTCTAAACTATCACAGACATCAATTTACATATTTATTTATATTACAATATTACTTTTAACCCATTACTTTAACTTATATATTAACGTGCGTATACTCAGAAAAAAAAAACTATTTTGCTTTATTATGATTCATTCATTATTATTTTACTAGAGATTTATTTTTTATCTTAATTATTTTAAACAATTTATTTACATCCTTTTTTTAACTTACGGTATTCAAAACAAACTTTTATTTTAACATGCGTATATTCAAAGAACTATTTTATTTTACTATGAATATTTTATTTATTTTCTACATATACTTATTTATTTAACTTGTTTTTATTTTATGTATTTCTGTTATTTTATTCATTTATTTAATTCTACAAACATTATTTCTAAATCCTTAATTTGACCCATTTATTTAACTTGATTTTATTAATTTATTTATCTGAACTGTTTATTTACGAACATTTCCTTAATTAATATGTGCGTGGAGAAAAAAAATCTTTTATTTTGCGAAGCCTCCATTATTATTTTTGACAAAACAATCCATCATTTTAAATAGCGAAATTCTAATTCAGGCTTTTCACCTACGTCAAAATAATTATATTAGACTCATAGTCCATTTCCAGTCTTTTTTGTTTATTTCCTTTACTATTCTACCCGATTACTAACTTTTAAACTATGTCAGGCGATTCCTTCTTTCTTTCTACTAATTTTATAATATAAATCATACTCCATATTCTCACTTCTATTTCTTGATTAAAATCTATTTTATCTCTTTCTCTTTCCGTTCTATTTTCTTCCTTGTAAATTAAAAAACTTTTAAGCTTTACAGATCTCCATATTTTTCCTAATCGTGAATATTTTTTCCTATGCTTTCTCTTTGTTTTAAATCTACATCTACAGCGAATGCGAATGTTTACTTTAACCTTTTTAAATTTTTGTAAAAACTTTTCTACACTATCTACTACCTTGAACTTATGTTTGTCTACTTTATTTATCACAACGCTATCTGATTCTAATTCAATTTCTATGTCTTTTATCACCTCAACTTCCTTTTCAACTTCCTGACTTTCTTTAATTAAATCTAACTCTATAACTTCTTGGTTCTTCTCTACCTTTACCGTTATCTCACATCTTATTTCTCTTACTTCTGCTCTGAGTTCTTTAATTTCTGTTTTAACCTGACTAATTTCTGCCTTCAATTCTGCTTTGAGTTCTTCTTTGAGCTCTTGTTGGCTTTGCTCAAATTTCTGACACAATTCTTGTTGACTTTGTTTAATTTCTTGACGCATTTCTTCCATCATATTCATCATCATTTTCATCATCATTCACATCTCAGATACTTCTTCTTTCTCCTTTTCTACTAACTGGGGATTTTTAAAATTTATTGGGCTTTCTTTCAGATCCATTTTCAAAAATTTCAATTTCAAAGTACTAGCGCTTATGTTAAACTAAATTTAAATACGACTTATTTATTTATTTTTTTCTTACTAAGATGGAAACTCATGCTAACTCCACCATTTTAGTCCTTTTCTCTGCCCGATCTAATGCTTTAAATCCACCCAAATATCAACTGTCTCTGATTTGATAGCATAAATGTCAAAATCCCTTTTCATTTCGAAAAAAAAATTTTCTGTCAATTCTTTTTTTTTTTTAAATTAAAACACTTTTACATACGTAATTTAACTTTTTAGATTTTTATTTTCAACAAAAACAAAGTATTTAATTAACTGTCATTTATGACAAGTTCGTCCCACATTGGGTAAAGCCATTTGAACCTAATTCGAATATGTGAATTCGAAACACCAGTCTCTTAGGCAGAGAAGAACATACTCGGAGAGTATGTATGCCCAAACAATAGCTATAAAGTATATGACTAATGTTACATTTCCAGGACATAGCTTCTTCTCAGCTGTTGAGTTGGACACCACATCCAAAGCACTTTTTTGTTTGTGTATAACCACGGGCGCCAGCTGCTTATTCTAAAAGAATAGACAACGCACTTTGAACAGTGGCCACTAACTCAACGCCTAAATCCATGACTAGCTCAGTTGTTTGTAACCACTAATAAATTATACTTAATTAGTGGTTAAAAGACTTGATAAAAGAATTTGTTAAAAAGAATTGACTGACAAATAAAGTTTAATTTGAAAGATAATTTATTAACTAACATTTATTTACTAAATTTAAACATTTTATACTTCTAATAAAACACAAGCATATTTTAAATTAGCATTCTAAATAGTTTAAATATTTTTGAATATTTTCATAACAGAACACTGGGAATTTATCTACTTTGACTAATAATATTGATATAAGGATCACGCACATATTAACTCATGCACACACATAATAATGATAATAAATGACTACATAGCATTTGAAATTTAATCACACACATCAATAGTTCATTTATGTATAATATAGAGTTCATATAATTGGACTCTTGAAAGATTTGTACAAATTAATGCAATGCAATGGCTATTACAGTATAAACGAAATAAGCAAATGTTTTACCTAGGCTTTTGAATGGAGACGTAGAATTTTGTTCTCTTTGGTGGCTGCTTTCGGTGAGAATATTTCCATTATGAATGCTTACCAGCTGGCTGGGACTTTTCCTTGATGAGTTTCCTGATTTTCACGATTATTACTATTGGAGACAAATAGATACTGATGGAGATTTTCTAAAAATGTTAAGCTGACATTATTTCATGGGCAGATCTGCTGTTTTCTAGGACATCTGGGCTGGAGATAAACGTGCGTTCCCAAGATCTTCTCAACACTGCATTTTGTTTGTTAACTGCTCAATTAATTTCTGAACTGCACTACTCAATTACTTTGTGAACTGATTCACTGTCTGATAAAAAAGTCTATTTATATCTGCAACGTATTGTCGAAATAATTTCCAGTGATAATCATTTGATAAACGTGTTGTTTTATTTTATTAATAACCATTGCCGTGTTTTTAATGATAATCTTCTTTTATTTCACATACATTTTTATTTATTTACAAATCGCACATATATACGCACATATATTTTTAATACAATTTACTATTTAGTTTTAACATTATTTTTTTCTTTAATTAAACTTGAATGAAAAGAGATTTGTACATTTTAACTTTTTAAATTATATTTTTACGAATACTAATAAAAACTCTTTACTTCCTTTTATAACCCTTAGTTTAATTTCTCTAACGAAACACCCCTCTCCCCTTCTGATTAATTAATTGTAGCTTTTTTATTTCAAAACTAACGCTAGAAAACTATTTGATTCTTATCCTTTTCTAAAACAAACTGCAATAAACTCTTCAACGTTTAATTTTATGTTTTTCTTTTATGAACGATTATTTTAATAATATAATTTTAGATAAAATTATATGTGCCTATATCAATATAGGTACAATATATATATATATATATACCAATATGTATACAATATATATATATATATATATATATATATATATATATATATATATTGTAACCATGTGGTTTGGCTCAATTATATTAAGCTTTATTCAAGTGATAGAGTATGAAAATTTTAAAATTTTAATTAATAATAATTATAATATATTAAAATCAATGTATAAAATCAGTAATAGATTGAAATGCTTGTTGGATTATAATTTTCCAATTAAGTAAAAGCTCACCAATAAATATCCTGAGTGATGAATACTTGGAGTATTTGAGATACACTAGAAAATCTGATAGAGTGGATATGAAGTTCATAAACATTTTATCATACAGTCTAGTGGCAATTATATTTAAAATAATCATTTAATAATATTAAACCAATTTGGAAATAGAAAAAAGTATTTAGTATTTTATTATTATTACTAAACAATAATTAAAAGAAAAAATCAATTTATAATTCTTCTAAATTTTGTCAACAATTTTCAAGTTTATTGTATTGCAATTTAAATTGATATGAAACAGTCTAATTAGTTATCACTAGAGGGAAAAAAATGATCCATTTAGTACCACAATGCAAAGTAATACAAAGTATAAATAATTTAACAGAGTTTGAATGGAGGGGGCTATCAAGAAAGAAAATCAGAATGAAAAGGACTTCAATATCTACACCTATAAAATAAAAAAGAAAGAGCTAAAAATTGGTAAAATTGAAGTCTACTTGAACAAGATTACAAGATATTGTTTTTTTTTAAAATGGAATAAGAAACTTTACCCCTTGTATTCATTCATTACTATTTTCCATCGATTCATACTGGAGAAAAGAAAATGAGAGCCATATGGATAATTATTTGTCTCAATAAATATTACTTCAAACTAAGGACTAATCCAGAAAATGTAAGCAATTACTTTTATTTTATTTATGAGAGCCAGTTTTTATATTTAAAAATGATGAGTGAATTATTTAGAATGGCAAAGAAAAGGAGAAAAAAGTTTTTTCATGCTCTTTATAATAAAGAAGAAAAATACGTTTGCTCATAAATTATAATCTTCATAAAATCTAATTCGAAATAATTTTGAAAAAAAGTGTGAAAATATAAAATAAACAAACTAAAAAGTCATTTTATGTATTATAAATTTTAATCAATTTAAAAGAAAAAGTGCATGACTTATTTCCTATTTTTATTAAGGAAGAAAAATCGTCTGCAAATTCTTGTTTTAGTGCTAATTTGCATAGTTGTTGAAAATGGAAAAGTTACAGTAATATAAATGCCAAGGATATCATATTTATAATTGCTAATGATTTAATAAATTCTTACTAGTATTACAAGGAAAAAAGAAAAAATATATATTAATTCGCTGATAGAAATAAATGAATAAATATTTACTTCTTAATCTTTATTGTGTAACATGTGAATTAACAATAGTTTTAAATGTTTTAAAAATGCCAAGATGATTTTAAAATTATTCCAGATCTTACTGCAGTTGGAAAAAAAATCAATAAATGATTTCAAAAAGTTGATCTTGTTAATCGTAATAAACATATTACTTCATTTTAAGGAAAATTATCTACAGAAAGTGTTGATAAACATTATATTTTTAATTGTGCTACACAGTTTTGGAAGTGTTTGAAATTTATTTCACTGTGCTAGAATTGAATATAATAATCATAAATATATATATATATGTGTGTGTGTTACTTATGAATGTTTGTTCATGATATCAATTTCTTTATCATTCAGCTCATAATGAAGGAACAAATTTTGAACTAAGGGGCATAAAATAAATAAGAATAAAAATGTTCATTTTTAGTTATTGCTTATGTTTAGTATTGTAATATACTTTTTGTCATGTGTTATTCAGGAAATTTTTTATTGTGGTATGAAAATATATGTAGTTAAGGACAAATAGATGTATAAAGATATATACATCTATTATATATTTTTTTGTTATTTCCCCAGTTGAGGGAAAATATAATATTAAATATTGTTTATCTAGACAGAGAGAGATTCAGTTCTCACACTTTTAAAACAGATTTTAATATTTTATTGAAGGGTAAACAAACAGACTAAATTTGTCAAAGATATAGTATAATGACACAATTGCTTTATTATATGAAATGATTAATATAATCATTTTACATTTTGTAAATTTTGCCTATGAATTAACATGTCCACTTTAAATATAAAATGTAGGCTAATATTCATTGTACACATGTGTATTTCTTGTTATAAAAAAGTATTATTATGCTTTTAAAATAATTAATGGTCATTTGACTTACATTTTGGTTTGTTTAATACACTATTAGATGCTGCATCATGAAATGGAATATTTATTTTTTCACTTTTATTGTTAGAATTATTTTATCTTGATATTGTATTGATAAGGGTTTGGGACAGCTTTCAGCTCAAATATGGTATTATTGATATTGTGCATGGGTGATGGAGAATTCTCCCATTGCTGATTTCAAGAGAGGATTATGGTCCATATTCTATTTGACTGTGATGAGACAGTGTCCACACATTGGTACCAATGAAAAGGTATTAGAATTGGCCATATTATTGTACAACTATCATGTTGTTTTGTAGAGCCTCCCTTTATTGTTTGATCCCTCATTATGTTATGTAGTTAGTTTTCCACCATGTATGTTGAAGTTTTAGTATTTTAAAATTAAATAGCAAGGATGGTATAAAGTTAGATTCAGGGAAACTGTTTTATCTATAGTGTTTGCCTAATTGGAATAGTGTCTTTATGAAGTTGTAGAATCTTCATCAGTTTATAAACAAACCAACCAAATCTTATTAATGATTGTAAAACTTCTGTATGGCAGAGCAAGAGATGCACCTGTAAAATGTTGATTTATTTTCATCAAGCAGTGATTCACCAGTGTATTGGTAAGATAGGTTAACTATTAGAAAGATTATGCTGTGGATATAGGCAATGTTTTCGTGCCATGTGTGCTTTGACTTCTGATGTCTGTCCCACATTAATACAATAAATATCTTCATATTAAATAATAATAATTTTTAATTGTGCTGCATATAATAATTTTCCTTATCATATTCTGATAAATATAATAGCTATAGAGTAATACACTACTTTATAACTTTGAGTTTTAGATTTTAAAATTTGCACATTTCCCAAAGATTTGAATTCACTTTTGTTTTATAATTTGAGTGCTAATTTAGTTTAAATAGAGTTTAACTTTCATATTCTATAAGAAATAATAATTTACTAAGGCTGTAACCTTAGAAATAAGCATCTGAAAAATACGAAGGTATTCTATAAGATAAAATAATAGAAACATAGCCAATAATGATAGTGATAATATGAATATCACTGTACTAGTTTATCTTATATATTATGTGTGCAGTCAATGGGATATAAATTATTTTCCATAATGTTTCTGTCTTATTTTATGCAATGTGTCTGAAATAAATTTGTAAATAGTGTGAATAAATCTTGTTGTGTTAAAATGTATTTATTTGTCTTTAGTCTTATTGCTAATCACCATACACATTATTATTGTTATTGCTAGCGACATATCATCTGATTATATAGAAGTCATCATCAATCAATATAGTACATTTAACTATGTGTTAGTATACCAGTATAATTTTGTTAAGCCCTATAATTTAAGAGTACGTCTAAGGCATCATCACTTAATAATCAAAATATTATTAACTTAGATTACATGTTATTTTAAATAGTATGTTAAGAGATAAAAACTTAATGTAGATTTAATCAGTTTATTTGATCCTGCAGTTACTTGAAAAAAAAAAGGAAGTTATTGTGTTTAGTTATTGAAAAGTTATTCATATTCCTTGAAGCTTAATTTTATAATAGTTATGGAGTTTATAAAATTTCTTTGGGATTGCTAAATACTGTTTGTTAACTCGATTTTGTATGATGAGCTGTTTTGTGCATTACATTTGGGTAGTGGCAAAATCCCTCTCACTGACCCAAGTATATTTTGTATAACAACATTTAAGTTGTTTGAACCCTGAAAATAATAAGTTATGAATTTGCAATGTAGAATTTGAATTTATGGTAATTTTATATCTAGTTATTATTGTAGTTGGATTTGAGTTATGTTATATTCACTGTTTTATGAAAGTCAACAAAACTTTAAGGTGTAAATTGCTTCTTATGTCTTAAAACGTTTAGCTTGTTTTGACTTTATGGTGCATATTCTGGTTTTGTCAAGCTTGGAATCCTTATTTTATTTAGTTTATCTTATTATCAATTAATACAATATTAGTTTATAGTTTAAGATCTCAGTCTCCACCATCAACAATGTTTTTTAATTTTATCTTGATCCTCTTTTATTTATTCATTCTCATTTGACCTTAATTCATTATCATAATTGATTATTCGTTCATTAACTTCTATTCTATTATCATCTTAATCATTCATTAACTCTTATTCTATCATCATCTTAATCATTCATTATTCTCGTACATCCTCGTTCTTTTCTCTTCATTATCATACTGATTTCATTTTATTATTTAATTATTACTTATTTTTATCATCCATTTAGTCATTTACATCCTAATTTACTTATTACTTAATTTATAATTTTAATTTCATATTCATTCCATAGATCTAATTATTATTTATTTATTGGTTTGACGAATATTAAATTTATGTCATAACATTTTGTTTGTGAATTTTAAAGCTAGTTTGACCAGAAGTTATTATCCTCATTAATCACCTTGTAATATTCTTTAGTTTTATAGTTTAATGCTAGCTTTGTTCAATAAAGAAATAATGTCGTTAGTTTAACATTTCTTTTTATGCTTATATTCTTGATTATTTGGGTAGTGAAGGTTACAAAGGCGGATTTAGCGCCTAAAATGTGGAGCTTGATTTGTTACAATTGCTAGTCATTCTAAGAGAGGGTTAATATATATATATATAGTAGTGGTCAGAATTATATGCTCATTTAACAAGGTTTAGAATCTAAGAAAAAGTATCTTAAATCCACTCATGCCTGAGACACAAAGGTCAGAAGCATTCATGGATTTTCCCTGTTTGCCCTTCTCTAAAACTATAATATTATAAACAACACTTTTAATGAGAAAATATGAATTTTTATTCATTCCAGTCCTGGAGACACAGCGGAGAGACATGAGATCTACAGGGTAATTATTATAAATAAAGAATATTAAATCTTAGCTTACTCAGATACCTTAAGTTTAAGAAAAAAATAGAACCTTAAATGAATTGCAAACAGCTAGAATTGTGAAAGAAACATGAATTATAATGTAGTATCCATCCACAATGAGCAAGGATAGAACAACCCAGGGATAAATGTCATTTAAAAGAATAGGTTATAACTTCCAAATAATAGTATTCTTATAATGAACAAGTGAGATTCAATGAGTGAGATTCAGTAAGACATGAATGCATGAGTAAGTATCAACACATAATAATTTAATGAACATAAACAATTTTAATTTACATCAGAAACGTAGCACAGATTTCATGCCATTAATAATTTGCATATAGGCAACTGACATAGTACGCTAATGAGCTATGAATAATAATAGATTAATGCTCTTAATGCTATGACAAGCCAACAGAGGCCATAATCATTACTTTCAAGTAATAATGAAAAGACATTTATAAATTAACCTCCAAAGAGAGGTTTACTCTCAACATGACAGTTAAATAACTTGAGACATTTTAAAATTATTTTCTTAGCATTATCATTATTTATTAACTGACAGGATTATCATTCATTTTCTTAATTAACTGAACAGTTTAGCTTAACAACTCTATCATATATGAGCATCATATGGGCCTTTACAAATGAGGAAGAAGTTAGCTTAAATAAGTTTTACGGTGACAATCCTAAAAATATTCTATTATTTATCAAGAGAATGGTTCACACACATCACTGTACCATGTCTTTTAGATAATATGAGATTATACATAAAAGAGAACTCACAGTGCTGACTATGATAACACTAGAAATGATGTAAAATGTTCATCTTTGTGCTGAAAGGCTTTATTATATATATGAATGTGCTTGTTCATAAAACAAAGCAGTATTTGAAAAGATGAGTGGTAAGGATGCTATGGTTTGAACTTTTTGACGATATCCCATGCAGTACCTTAACAATCTAATGTTTGTCCTGAGGTCAGTGCTACCAAAACTCGTTCTTGGACAAATTATATAAAGAAAATCTGGGACCTCCAGAGAATAAGCATGACAAAGCAAAATATGAATTCTTTAAAATGCTATCATGAGTAAGCAATGTGAATATGGCTTAAGTCTTAAACGACTGATACACTAATTCAAACTTCAATTAAAGTAATAATATCATGGTAATGCCATGAAAAAATATTAACCCACTCAATGACATACATATAACCTTGCCAAATTAGGATGTCAAATATAAAAGAGGGGAAATATTATTTCTTTTATTTAACAAGCCCAAGTATTCTCAAATGATAGTATATTATAAGAAAGTTATAACACTCAATGGCATGCAAGCAAATAAATAATTATTAAAATAGATTAATAGTCATATTTATTTAGAGATCATAAAATGCATTTTAAATTAATACTATTAACAACAAAATGTTTATCATATCCCATAATCTGACGGTTTTAACAATCTGCCATAAAGCATATTTATCTAAATATTCAATCGAGCGAATGGCGTTCCATAAGAAATTTTACATTCAACTATTTAAACATCCCAAAAATATCAGGATATTGGCTAAAATGATATAAGTTTGCTAGATTAAAATATTAGCATACTAAAATCAATTCAATAAAATACATAGTTTAAAATAAGTTTTGCCACATGAAAATAAATAATTAGAGCATGAAACATGAGATAATGACAGTTTTAAAATATATAATTCTGTGCTAATGTTTTACAGAATGAGATTTAAAAAAAACTCTAGAGAGAAAATCATAAAACTTAACAATTATGATAACTGAGTTTATTGTCAGTTGTCAGATAGATAGAAGATTACATTATGAATATAAATAGAATTTAAGAATGAAATGAGAAATATTAAGAGTTCAATCATTGGCAAAATGGATTACCTTTTAGACATTATGGAACCCATTTAGAATAACATATATAAAGTTTAGATGCAGAAGCATGGTCAGCAAAAGCACAATATTAACAAAATAATGGTAGGCATTGTCCAATTGTTCTTTCACAGTTAAATAGAATAGATTTTGAGTAGCGATGGCATGACAGATAAGCAGCACAAAGGTAATTGAAGATCAGGTAGGTGAATTTGGCCCCCTACTCAGAATTCATTTTGTTTTCAATCTCCAAAAAGAATACAAGTGAATGAGTGACCTGAACTCATTTTCCACATGCCTAGAACTCTTACTTCTCCTATACTCAAAATTTGGCAATATTAAAAGACATAAACAGATACATTCCACAAAACATTATTTAAACATATTTGTTAAAATTGGAAATAGCTTTAAGGATACGATTTTGTTAACTTGAGATTGTTGAAATAAATAAATAATAATGATATTTTAACATTTTTTAATTGTAATAATACTTTCTAGAACTTTCTGGCATTGATTTACCATTACATTAATCATACTAATTTTCATATCTGTAAAACAAAAAGGCACATACACCATTATCTAAGTGAAAGAAATTTAAGAGCTTATAAATAAGACCTAATTAAGTTAAAATAATAATATAATTGGTTAAACATAACTGCTTTGAATAAACAGGGTGAAAATCATACATATTATGTGTGTGCCTAACATTCCTGGCTGACCAAATAAACATATATAAACTGGTTCAAATCCTACTTCAAAGGTTTGTAATGTCATCAGGCAATGAAGCTAAATATGTACTACAGATTTACTGCTTCAATATATTGTTACTAAAGAAAAGTCAATTCTAACAAATGAAAAGTTATGCTTTACTTTGTTAATTTTTAAAAACTTATTACATTGACAAAAACATTTTGTAATCTTTTGATTGGTCATCCACATGATATTTCAAATATAACTAAAGTGATTGGGAAAGTGTACAAACATAATATATATTATAGGTTAGTTTAAGCTAATTATAATTTTATTCAAATCTATATGGCATTTAAATACTTGCCAATTGTAATATTTTAAGGATGGATCAATGGATGGTTCATCATTCCCAGCTAACTCTATTTCTAAAGCCCACTGGGATAATGATGATGGTACAGAGCATGTATAATCTTAATTGCCAGGATGGCAAATTGCAACTTTAATAAAATATAAAGATTAAATCTCTATTCAATAACTTTCAGTAATAATATTTAATGAATGGGTTAATAAATAATCGATTTAGAGAATAGGGAAAATGCATTAAATTCGATAATGTTAATATCTTTGGGAAATCTTGGTTATTCTCAGCACACTCCCAATTCACCATGATTAAAGCTACAATTAAATTTTGTTCCAATTACAAAGTTCTATATCCATCTCCACCTTCCTGATCCACCCCTCCATAAACTTTACATCCATAGGTATATTACACTATTATCTATCATTTTATTAAATTTTACACTTTGCTAGCTCATTTCTCCCATTATAATCTCTTCTCAGGGTTTTTTAGAACAATTAGATGTGGAAATCAAATAAGCTGTGACAGATTGTTGGTGATAAACACTCCTCTTATGATCACCTCCCAGGTGATCTTGGTTTCTTTAATGCAGTTTAATATCTATTTACATTAAAGCTCTGAATAATTTAAGCTTACTAAAATTTTTATAAACACATCATAAACATAGTCAGAATTATAACAAAATTATAAAGAAGTGTGCCTAGAGAGAAGTGTTTGAATACAACTGATAAAGAAAGGATTTTATGTCCACCCCCTGCATCCTCTATCACTCAATAACTATCTCTGTTCACAATTTATATTTCAACTATATTAAATTATTTGGTAATTCTAAGTATCTGAAATTAACCATTTTATATAATTTTTACTGGATATTATTTACGTAAATGATAATTCAAATATTAATAATAATATATAGGTGTATGATTGGATTGGAGATATCTAGATAATAATAACCCACAAAAACATTGAGACATACACAAATTTTATTTAAAACAAATAAAAAATTTTATTGACAGACTAAAATTCAATACAGAACATATACTCATTCGCTTGATGACTCGCATGGCTTTTCCCTGTTTTATAACGGTATTATGATATATAAAAAAAAATCTAAACATATAACTATCCCTAAATTAATAGATAATATCAATAGGTTTAAAATATCAATATTCATTTCCTAATTATCAGGGAATCACGATTACCATGGAGTAAAAAAAAATATTTACCTTCACATATATATTATTTTAAGCTTTCATTTTATCCTAAATACAGTGAATACCAAATTTCTTCCCATATTTAATGCTTTTTAAATTTCTGATTTGTTTTAGAGCTAATTACTCCCCTAGTTAAATTTTATAATTTTATTTAACTATTTTGAATTAACATTCCTTCGCAAATTTCTTAATTATATCTTATCACTCTGATCGAACATGCTTTTGCCCTAATCTTTACAATAGAGATACTTTATGGATTGTGGGATTAAGTTAATGCCATAAAAATAGGTATCTAGATCAATCATCATCATAGTGCACTCACTCTATACTCATGTTCTTATGACATAATAATATTTTAATAATATTACCTTTCCAGTGAAGATCTCAGCTGGCTATGTAAATATTTATTAGATAATTTCATATACGCATTGCTTACACTTAAACATTCATAGGTTTTATTTAACTCTTAATTTAACATTTATTAACTTTATTATTTTTGGTCTAATTGATAAATTAAACTAGATCAACAAAATAATATTTCAGTACATGAATCGCACATACATTATCTGCATTCATCCTGACATCAAATTGAGTTTGCAACATTATATCCGACATTTATAAATAATGCTTATAATAACAGCTATCTTTCATACACCCATAAGGAATATCAAACATTAACATCAGGCAGGCAGTGACCCAAATAAGAGAAAACCTTTTCACTAAGGTTAAGATATGCTAAGATTTTTAGCACTAGTCATACAAAAAGACTTAGGTATGCCTAGTACTTCTGGCCATCAATAAAAAAAACTTTATTATGGTGTAGAGAATAATAAAGTGGGAAAACTCTTCCACTGTGTTCAAATACTTTATGAATATAGCATAAATATCTTAGTGAGCTAGACTTCACTGACTTGGTGGAGACTTCTGTCTATCCACACTACATACATGTCAAAACATCAACTTTTTACAAGTAAAACTTTCATATCTTTAATATTCTGGTAAATTAGTGTACTGGAATATGAGCCAACAAATTTTCCAAGTATTAATCAGCTTGTATCTAGCCTTAAATTTATGATAACAACAATAAGAAATAATAAGAACTGCATATTAAAATTTCAAAACTATTTCCATGCACTTCTATAAAAAAATGAAGATGTTTTAGCTTAATAGTCATGCAATTTTATAAGTCTAAGCATTTGATAGTAACTTCTGATATGATTCATTCAAAACATTTCCCTTAATAATGATATCTTTCATTTTTTTAAAATATTTGTAAAGCATTTTAAATAAGGAACATCAGAACGACATGATATCAATTTTACCTACCATCAAAATGACAATGTTAGCAAAAGCATTTAAAATAAAAACCTACAAAATCATCGGATTTCAGTATCTCTACCCCTAAAATAACACAATTATACTACTGTCATGAATTAATTTTAAAAGAAATATACATGATAAAACATAAAAAAAAAATCTTTTTTTTTCTAGATTAAATGTCCTACATAAATAGCAAATAATAATAAAAATTATACTTATATAGAGTTATTTGGAAGTGTCCTTCAAGTTCCTGGTTTCCATTCTTCCCTTTTCTTTTTCTCCTCAATTTTGTTTGTATGAGCACATGAGTATATGTAGAAAAAAGTTCTTGTGATGGGGTTTGATTCCTATGCCATCAGATATACGATTTTTAAACCGCAGAAACAAATTCCTCATTTTTAATTTTATCTAGATTACAATTAAACAACTCTTTTTTAAATTTTGCAATATATAAGTCCATTTCTGATTGTTGTTTTCCCTCTGTAAATTCATTTTATATTCAAATTGAACACATATATACGAAATCAAACTTTTTACCATTTTCTGATCCAATCATGACCATTGGCTAACTTCAGGAGATTAAAATGTGTACCCACTTAAAAATGTATTCAATAGACATTGTCTTTTTTTTTCTTACAATGTAAATTTAGCAAAGTTGTTTTCAAGAGACAAAAGAATAATAATAAACGATTTCCTTTTTTTCTTAAGAAAAATATTTCTATAAATTTTATAGCAAAGTTTCTCTCTAAATCAATGAAAGAAAAACTTGCAAAAAGAGCTTCAGATAAAATAGCCCCTCTTATGCTAAACAACAGAGATTTTATAGAGTCTGCCATCTGGTCATTCTCTTTTCTTAATTAATTGACTCTTGTTCCCTTTTTCTTTGATTAATTTTAACCTTTTGCTCTTTTAGAAATCCATACCAAATTCACTTCTGCATTCTAACAGATAATTACCAATTAATTTTTACATCAACAGATGTAATTATCAATCAATTTTACACTCAACAGACTCTAACCAGTTAATTGTACACTTAAATTCCTTGGTGAAATTTAGATAATTTAAATGGCTCTGATAATTTATTTAGTAATACAACACTCATGGTAGCACAAAAGACCAAAATTTCTCTCTTTAAAATCAATATCAAAAAGCTCTCTCTCCCCCCCTTCTTTACATTTTCAAATATATATATATATATAGCAGCCAAGCTTTAAACCCAGAATTTTGAACTAAAATTTGGCCGCAAATATTACACTTATTAAAAATGACTTAATTTCTTTTTTTTAAGGATTTTCTTACAAATGACAAGGAATGATCATTAATTGTGAACTTTACAATAAAAATCCACAATTAGATTAAATACTCACACATATCGCATGTATACAATTCTTTAATTAAACTGATGTAATACTTTAGACCTTAATTCTTATAACTATTATTTTTTTATCATTTAATCTCATGAACTATTTATTTCTAGCTTATCAGTATAAAATTATGACCATTCATTATCACTATCTAAGATAGTTTTAAGAGTCACATATCCCCTCCCTATTCTCAGTCAACTTATTAAACAATGTATAAATCTTGCTTATCTAAAATGTATCTTTTAATACCAGATTGACCCATAAATTATTGTTAAATAAACAATGTTTTGGTTAGAAATATTTTAATGATAAATTTTCAGATTGCTTACCAAGTCAAACATATGCAATCCTTATAAATATAGGTTCAAACCTAGTCTTGGCTAAAAATTTTGTTTATCGAAAAAAAAAACTATGAGAAAAATTTTAATGAACCTTATCTTGCATAGTTAATTCAAAAAATGGAGTCTTGGGCAAATCCAAGGGCTACATATCCCCCTCCTTTGGGTAAAATTTTCTGAATTCAAACTACATTTCTCTTTCTCTTTTTTATAATTTATAATATACCAACAAAATTAAATGGCAATTATTAACTACACTTTACTCTGCTCATCTTTTAGGTGGGATAAAAAATCATCTCTTCCTTTTTTTATTTGCCATTGAGTCCTTTTTCATCAGATACCTAACAAATATGTTTTATTTTGCAGTTGATCTTATGGTTGAACAAAATGGTCATAATGTCACTAACCAATACAATCAACATTTCACAAAGGCTTTTCCTTCTACACCTAATCCTTTTATTTAAACCCTCTGCCATAATGCACTCAAATAATTGCAAAGCATTAGCCACTATAAAATCCCTTTTTATTTCACAGGGAATATGATCATTGACTCACACATTACTACCTTCATCCCTAAACATCAGACTATCTTTATTTCCAAATGAGTCAGTAAAAATGTTTTTCATCTTTCATCAGAATTAAATTCATTTGCATATAGAGATATTTTGACATGGATAGACAATAAAGTAAAATGTAACATTATTCATTTTACACTTTATTTTCTGAAACTCTACTATGACCTTACCACTATTTTGATTAATATAACTATTACTTTGTTTATCATAATTATAGTCTGGAAAAGCCTTATCTTGTTCAAGTGCAGTATTTATTTCTGACTCCTTTGTAATCTCAGAACACTCCGTGTTTTGTCTAACTTGCTCCTCCTTTATTTCAGCAACTAGATCAGCTTGGCTTAACTTTATTTCTTTATTCTGTTCATCCATTTTAACTTCTAGACCAGCATAACTTTCTGTTATTACTGCACCTAGATCAGTATACTTTTCTTTTATTTCTCTAGTCTGTTTATCCACTTTATTTTCTAGAATAGTGTTGCTTTCCTTAATTATTGCACTTGGATTAGTATAGCCTTTCTCTATTGTTGCACTTGGAGTAGTATAGCCTTATTTTATTATTGCACTTAGATTAGCATAGTGTTTTTCTATTTTATTTTCCAGACTAGTCATCACTTGCAGTATCATTTTCAATGGCTGATTGCCAATAATTTCTGGCTTTTTTGAACTGTTTCATATCTCAACTCTTCAGCCACTATACTTTCACTTTCCTGACTTTCCTCAACACTTTCTAATACTAACAACACTTTGTCTACTGTCTCCTCTCTCTTACTCTCTGTTTGACTTGTTTCTTTTTGCTCCTAGGCATTTTGTATTTAACAATAAAATTAATGATGACAAAATTAGGCACACACAACCTTTTCTCTCCCCATCAACCAACAACCACAACTCTCTCAACTACCTAAACCTTGGTCACCCAATTGGTCTTGACCTTAGCAATTGTTATACTGACTAAATGTCTCATTTAAAATGTTTTTGGGTATCTAGAAACCCAATCATCATCAACAATCAGTTTTAAATAAACATACAAATTATATTATTCTTTTATTAAACTAGTTACACTCTAGCATACCTAATTTTAAAATATGTTTTGGTATAAACAGTTGCTGGCATTTATAATATCAATTCTGCAGCTTCATAAATTAACTTTCAACTGTCATTATTCATCAGGCCCCAAGTTGGCACCTAATGAAACTAAAAAAAGTCAATTCTAACAAATGAAAAGTTATGCTTTACTTTGTTAATTTTATAAAAACTTATTAAATTGACATAAAACACATTTTGTAATCTTTCAATCGGTCATCCACATGGTATTTCAAATATAACTAAAGTGATTGGGAGAGTTTACAAACATAACATATATTATTGGTTAGTTTAAGCTAATTATAACTTTATTCAAATCTATATGGCATTTAAATACTTGCCAATTGTAATATTTTAAGGATGGATTGATGGATGCTTCATCATTCCCAGCTAACACTATTTCTAAAGCCCACTGGGATGATGGTACAGAACATTCATAATCTTAATTGCCAGGGCACCAAATTGCAACTTTAATAAAATATAAAGGTTAAATCTCACTTCAATAACTTTCAATAATAATATTTAAAAAATGGGTTAATTAACAATCGATATAGAATACACTGAAAATGCATTAAAATCGATAATATTAATATCTTTGGGAATTCTTGGTTATTCTCAGCACACTCCCCATTTACCATGATTAAAGCTACAATTAAATTTTGTTCCAATTACAAAATTCTATATCCATCTCCACCTTCCTGATCCACCCCTCCACCAATTTCACATCCATAGGTTAATTACACTATTATCTATCTTTTTATTAAATTTTACATTTTGCTAGCTCATTTATCCCATTATAATCTCTTCTCAGGGTTTGTAGAACAATTTGGTGTGGAAATCAAATAAGCTCTGACAGATTATTGGTGATTAAACACTCCTCTCATGATAACCTCCAAGGTGATCTTGGTTGTCTTTAATACAGTTTAATATCTATTTACATTAAAGCTCAGAATAATTTAAGATTATTAAAATTTTTATAAACACAACATAAACAGAGTCACAATTATAACAAAATTATAAAGAAGTGCACCTAGAGAGAGGTGTTTGAATACAATGGATGGAGAAAAGATTTTATGTCCACCCCCTGCATCCTCTATCACTCAATAACTATCTCTATACACAATTTATATTTCAACTATATTAAATTTTTGGTAATTCTAAGTATCTGAAATTAACCATTTTAAATAATTTTTAGCAGTTATTATTTATGTAAATGATAATGCAAATATTAATAATAATATATTGATGTATGATTGGATTGGAGATGTCTAGATACTAATAACTCACAAAAACATTGAGACATATGCAAATTTTATTTAAAAAAATAACAAATTTTATTGACAGACTACAATTCAATTCAGAATATATACCCATTTGCATGATGACTCGCATGGCTTTCCCATTTTATAACTGTATTATGATATATAAAAAAAATCTAAACACATAACTATCCCTAAATCAATGGATAATATCAATAGGTTTAAAATGTGAATATTCATTTCCTAATTATCAGGGAATCACGATTACCATGGAGTAAAAAAATATTTATCTTCACTTATATACTATTTTACACTTTCATTGCAAATACAGAGAATACCAAATTTCTTCCTGTGTTTAATGCTTTTTAAATTACTGATTTGTTTTAGAGCTAATTCCTCCCCTAGTTAAATTTTATAATTTTATTTAACTATTTTGAATTAACATTCCTTCACAAATTTCTTAATTTTATCTTATCATTCTGATTGACCATTCTTATGTCTTAATCTTTACAATAGAGGTACTTTATGGTTGGTGGGATTAAGTTAATGCCAAAAAATTGGTATCTAGATCAATCATCATCATAGTGCACACACTCTATATTCATTTTCTTATGACATAATATTTTAATAATATTACCTTTCCAGTGAATTTCTCAGCTGGCTATGTAAATATTTATTAGATAATTTTATATACACATTTCTTACACTTAAACATTCATAGGTTTTATTTAATCAGTTTAACATTTATTATCTTTATTATTTTTGGCTCTAATTGATAAATTAAACTATATCAATAAAATAATATTCGAGTACACAAATGACACATACATTATCTACATTCATCCTGACATCAAATTGAGTTTGCAACCTTATATCTGACATTTATAAATTATGCTTATAATAACAAAAATCTTTCATACACCCATAAGGAATATCAAACATTAACATCAAGCAGGCAGTGACCTGAATAATAGAAAACCTTTTTGCTAACGTTATGATATGCTAGGATTTTTATCACTAGTCAAACAAAAAGACTTAGGTATACCTATTACCTCTGGCTATTGATAAAGAAACCCTCTATTTGTGTACAGAATAATCAATTGGGAAAACACTTCCACTGTGTTCAAATACTTCATGAATATAGCATAAATATCTTAGCAAGCTAGATTTCACTGGCTTTGTGGAAACTTCTGTCTATACACATTACATCCAGGTCGAAACATCAACTTCTACAAGTAAAACTTTCATATTTTTAATATTCTGGTGAAATAGTGCCCTGGAATATGAGCCAATAAAATTTCCAAGCATTAATCAGCTTGTATCTGGCCTTAAATTTATGATAACAACAATAAGACATAATAAGAAATGCATATTAAAATTCTAAAATTATTTCCATGCACTTTTATAAGAAAATTATGATATTTTTGCTCAATAGTCACACAATTTTATAAGTCTAAGTATTTTCCAGTAACTTCTGATACGATTCATTCAAAACATTTTCTTTAATAATGATATCTCTCATTTTTATCATAATGTTTGTAAAGCATTTTAGATAAGGCACATCAGAACGACATGATGTCAATTTCACTTTCCCCCAAAATGACAATGATAGCAAATGCATTTAAAATAAACACCTACAAAATCATCTGATATCAATATATCTATCCCCAAAATAACACAATTATAATACTGACATGAATTAATTTTAAAATGAATATCATGATAAAACATAAAGAAATAATTTCTTTTTTTTTCTAGATTAAATGTCCTACATAAATAGCAAATAATAAAAAAGTATACTTATATAGAGTTCTTTGGAAGTGTCCTTCATGATTCTGGTTACCATACTTCCCTATTCTTTTCCGCCTTAATTTGTTTGTATAATCACATGAGTCTATGTAGCAAAAAGTTATTGTTATGGGGTTTGATTTCTATGCCATCAGATATATGACTTTTATACTGTGGAAACAGGTTCCTCAATTTTAATTTTATGTAGATTACAATTAAACAGGTCTCATTTAAATTTTCCAAGATATATGTCCATTTATGATTGTCTTTTTTCCTCTTTAAATTTATTTTATATTCAAATTGAACACTTATATATACAATATCAAACGTAGAGTTTTTTTTTTTAATATTTGCTGATCCAATCAAGACCATTGGCTAATTTCAAGAGATTAAATTGTGTACCCACTAAAAAATTGATTCAATAGACATTGTCTTTTTTTCTTAGAATGTTAAATTTTGCAAAGTTGTTTTCAAGAGACAAAAGAACAATAATAAATGATTTCCTTTTTTTTCTAAAGAAAATTATTTCTTTAAATTTTATAGCAAAGTTTCTCTCTAAATCAATGAAAGGACAACTTGCAATGAGAGTTTGAAATAAAATAGCCCACCTTCTGCTAAACAAAAGAGATTTTATAGAGTCTGCCATCTGGTCATTCTCTTTTCTTAATTAATTACTCTTGTTCCCTTTTTCTCTGGTTAATTTTAACCTTTTGATCTTTTAAAAAAACCATGCCAAATTCACTTCTGCATTCTAACAGATAATTACCAATTAATTTTTACATTCAACAGATATAATTTATCAATAAATTTTACACTCAACAGACTCTAACCAGTTAATTGTACACTTAAATTTCTTGGTGAAATTTATATCATTTAAATGACTCTGATAATTTACTTAGTAATACAACACTCATGGTAACACAATAGACAAAAATCTCTCTCTTTAAAATCAATATGAGAAAGCTCTCTCTCTCTCTCCCTTCTTTACTATTTCATATATATATATATATATATATATATATAAATATTGTTAGAATATATATATATATATATATATATATTGTAACAATATTTATAAATTAATATATGTATTAGTAATTATTAAATTAATATAAAAGATATGTATTTGTAACTATAATTTGTAACTATTTTAATATGTCACATTTGTAACCATAATAAATATTTAGATAGGGGAAATTATTAATTATTAGATATATGCCTATCCAATCTGTACCATTTGTAACTATATTAATTCATCATAGCATAGATAAAGAAATTATAGAATCACTGTGCCACTTGAAAATATCAGCATTAAAGATTCTTGGTATTTATTTATATATTGGGGCAGTCATTTGAACAATAAAACATACTGGCCATTGTCATCTAATAAAAATAATATTAAATATAGCAACTGAATAAAAGTACCCACTGTGAGATTCCTGGAGTGCCTTATGCTTATCTCCAATACTAGGTTCTTCTAACAAAGAATCCTTCCTATTCTTCTTTCCAAATATATAAGACCATTCATGGTCATATGCACACACGGGTGCTATTCATGACAACTTATAAAAAAATATATTTTATAAAACTAATATTATGAAGTTGGAAAGGGATGATATCACTCTTTATTCAGTTTAGCTAAGTACATGTGTTTTCCCATGAGCGCCACTAGATTGTTTTCAATCTAGATAAGTATCTATTTATAGTGTACTTGAGTTCAAACTCATTCAGTACATATTTATTACACATGACTTGGATGACTATTGAACAAAAATGACATTCTTATATTTTATCTATATTGATAAAATTACAAGATCCCAATATTACCAAAGTTTATACTATAGATCAAAGATTCTTATAGATATTGCTAGATCATTAGCGTATATTGATGAACAGACATGTATAATCCTATTAATGGCTTCCAAACAAGCATGTGAAGACCATTATTGATATTGATGGCCATTTAACTAGATTATTTATCACAATAAAGATAATAATGATGATGATGATAATAATATCATAATAATGATAATAATAGTGATATCATAATAATGATTATAATAGTGATGATGATACCAGCCATGGCTTATCAATAAACTCACAACAATAAATTCATCTTTATAAACTTATAGGCATCTATTAAAATTATCCTATTTCATACTGGGATTTAATAATACTAATGGTGATGATTGATCATCATGAATCTCTTTGCATAATATTCAATTTTCTATAAACCCCTATTTACTAAAATATATTCATTACGCTAAACATTAAATTTAATGATTATAATTTATTAATGATGATTGATGGTGATCATAACTTTTATATAGTATTATTTGAAATATTTTTAACTAATAACATGATATCCATCTTTGATGAGGATGATCTAAATTCATGGACACAACACAATTTTAGCTTTCTATGTTGAACTATAATTATCAAAATTTGGTTATTCTCAAGCATAATCCTTAAATACTTAAATATCAACATTCTAGTTTACCTATTATTTTGCGGACGCTTAATATTTGCAAGTGATTGCTCAATATATACGAATGGTAATACTTAATAACTGCGAGCAATGATGATGAATTAAAATGATAGAATTAAGACAAAAAAAAACACAATATTCTTAATAATAACTCGGAAACCAATTAAGATATATAATTATATTTTATTAACACTACTACTCTTTCTTTCCTTCTTTAAAGTCAAATCGACAATTAAATAAATGGCTTATTAATATAAAAATTTATATAAGTATAAGCAAATAAACTTAATATATAGGTTTGTCATTTTTCTTGATATCTCAAAATAAGCTGACTTAAATCAATATTAGAAAAAAAATACATATTCTATAAATGCTTATTTAAGACTTTTCTTACTCATCATATCATAAAATAAATTTCAGGTAAAACTTGTATATGTTATTTCATTTCCATTCAAATGTAATGCCCTACTTTTCAATTTACCATTTTAAACTAATCATATATAACATATTCTTTGATGTGTTTGGATAAGCAGTTACACATTCACGCATTCGGTAATGTTAACATATATGTTTAAAATATATACCCAAAAATTACATATATAAAAATATCTTTTTCTTTTGCAACCTTATAGCGAAAGAAAATAAAATACATATATTAATTTTTAATATGCAACAAGATAAAATAAAAATAAAAAACATTATAAATGCATATATCTATAGGTTGCTCATTATCATTAACAACTGAAGAACAATTAAAAAAAAAAACATTTCAACATTACAATATATAATAAAAAAAAACAAAAAAAATAAATAATGAAAAATTTAAGTTTAAAGATTTAAACTATGTTTGTGCTATGTTGTGAGATATTGCAAATAACTATAGATAAACAAGTCTTTAATGTTTCTGTATCAAAAAAGAAAATTGCTTTGACCAGTAAATTAAGGTTTACTTTTAATAAGTAAAAGAATAAAATTGGTTAAAGAAAGTTCATATTTACCCGTCTACTTTTTACTTCATATTAATGTCCTGAGTTTGAATTTTCAGACTGCTTTTCTTTGCTCACCAACAACAACAACAACAAAAAAGAAAGTTATTGTAGATACTTTTAAGATAATGCTGAATCAATTGACTTGCTTGTTTCTTCAATTCCATTATTATTCACTGTTGATTGGCTTCCTTCTACCATTTAAAAAAAAGTTATTATAAGTACTTTGAATAAGTAGGTACCAGTGGATTTGCTTGTCTCTCTCCTTTAAAAAAAATAATTGCTGTTGACACTTTAGATGATTGAGGTAAATCAACAAAAATTTGATTTATGGCTTCAAACTTGGTTCTACATGGCTGTTATAAATTTTCTTTTCCTCCTATTTCCCCTTCTCCATTCATTCGAAGGTAATGAGCTTTTAATAAGCCAGGAACTAGAAACAAAGCATTCCATATAGCTTGTGTGGTTGGCTTCAAAATCTATCATTTTGTTGGTTATTACTGGATACATGACTTCATAGACAGATCAGCGATTTTGACTCATTCTGTATTAACCAGGAAGCAGAAAAAATGGTTTAGCAATGCAGAGGCATAGTATTATGCATAACCAAATATGTTAATATCATTTTTATATAATTATTACTAACTTCTAATAAATTCAATCTTGTTCCATTTCTCTCCTCTTCTTTAATATTGCTGGAAATTGCTTTATATAAACGCACATTTCATTTGCTCTTTTTTTTCAACTTTCAAAGAGTGAGAAAAAAAAAAATTAAAGCGTTCACTCTCTTTTAAAAAAAAATCAGAGCTTACATTTCTGCTTAAGAATAATAACAAGGAAGGACCGACTGAGTTGAGTCTCAAAATAATAATAATAATCTGAGTGACTCTCTCTCTAAAAAAATTAATGACTAACTCATCATCTCTCTAAAGAAATTTAAGACTAACCGATTAAAAAAATTGTTTCAATCATTTATATCGCGAATTTCAACCAAAGAAAAAAAAACATCTGGAAATCTTTATCTTAAAAAAAAATCAAAGCTTCACAAGTTTGACGTCGGTCACAATCAATAAAGACTTAAAATTGATCACTATCGTTATCTACATCAAAGCACCTCTTTTGTAAAAATAATCTTAAGACACAGATAACAACAAACCTGGAATCTATAACCATCAGGAATACGTGTAAAAGCATCTTTGTGTTTGTACAGATGTATTCATTCTTTCACACGTGTACATTTTTTATCTCCTAATCTAACAATCTTAATTGCCTTATTTTACACTTTTCTGATTTACTCTATTTTAACAAAATGAAAGTTAAATAAATTTAACACATATTATTTAATAAAAAAAAAATTATATAATAAATCACAAAACTGCTTATTCATAATAATAAATCTATACATATAAATCTCTGAATGTATAAAAGAAAAAAAAAATTTTTTTAAATAATTGAATACTATATATATATATCTACATTTGCCTCATCCCCAAACAAAAAAAAAATTTGAATATAAAAAAATTGCTTAGGTCATGAGTGCCATTGGTTTTAGGCTACATACATTATATGTGCCTTTTACTCCTTCTGATGATTCTAGTACAAATGCATTTTCCCCTTTTCTTTCCTTGAGCATGAATGGCCCTTCATATATATTATAGAACTTTTTGAATGTATGCTTCTGCGGGTCGCTAACATGAGAAGTTTTAACAAGGACATGATCGCCTACTTTGAACTGAGTGGGTTTCTTTGGACCTTTAGCAATCCGTTTCTTAGCCATTCCTTGCAAGTTATTCCTTGCTCTTTCCACTAGGGTCTCTCTACTGCTTTCTTCCTCCTTTATGCTGGGCAGTGGAGTCTTTATAAGGTTTGGTTCTCTCTTTCCATAATGTAGGTGAGTTGGGGCAAATTTTGTGGATTCATTTTGGGTGATATTAATATACCCAACCACTTTGCCTAATTGTTTAACCCAACTCTTATGATGGCCCTCCAAGTATACCCTTAGTAATCTCCCTAACTCCCTCATGACTCTTTCACAGGGGTTAGATTGGGGGTTACGAATGGAACTTAGGACATGTTTAATCCCTTGGTGCTGTAACCATCGGTTCCACTCCTTGGAGAGAAAAGAGGTGGCATGGTCTGTTAGAATGGTTCTTGGTTTTCCCACTAAGATAAATTGTGAACTTTCTAAATTTTTAATTGCCCCTCGTGCATTGGCTTTGTATACAGGATATGCAGCAACAAATTTCGAGAAGACATCATAAGTAACCAAGATATACTTAAATATCCTATACGGTGGCAATGGCCCATAAAAATCTATAGCCAATAGATCATTTGGCTCATTAGGAATAATGGGTTGCAAGATCCCCGCATATGAGCGACTAGTATACTTGGATTTTAAACAAATTTCACAATACTTAAGACGTTGTAGTATTGAGGCATACATATTGGGCCAGTAGAATAGTCTCTTAATAACATATTCCACTTTTCTAGGTCCATAATGCCCATACAAGCAGTGAACATAATAGATTAATTTTCCCCTAATACTTGTGGGGATGTATATTCTCCATGAAGTCTCCTGATGTTCAACTGTTTGGTAATGCAATAAATCCTGTTTTATGCAATATCTAATGTTTGATTTATTTGTTATCATTTTATTAACTGCATCCCCTTTAATTTTTTTAGACAAATAGGCCATTATTGGCTGTAATTTAGGATCTTGGCTTTGTAACTGGGGTAATTGACTCAATTCTTTTTCCACAGAATCATCAACAACAAGGGTTATGGCTGCTATATATGCCTGGTCTAGATTTACATGTTGTGGTTGGATTCTCACAGGATTTCTCCTGAGAATATCTGCAACCACATTTTCTTTGCCTTTACAATATTGAATTTGGTAGTTGAATTGTTGCAGGAATAGGCTCCATCGGATCAGCCTTTCATTGTTTAAATAGCTCCTATTCAGGAACTCTAGGCTCCTGTGATCCGTTATTACGACAATGTGGGATCCCACCAGGTACTGCTTAAGTTTCTGAAAGGCCCAAACCACTGCTAATGCTTCTTTTTCAGTTGTAGTATAATGTAATTCAGGCCCTCTCAGAAGACGACTAAGAAATCAAAGTACCTGTGGTCTGTGATCTTGATCTAATTGGAATAAGATCACCCCCAGCCCATATCCACTGCTATCAGTTTGTATATAAAAGGTAGCTTCAAAGTTAGAATATCCTAATATGATTTGTTCAAGGAATTTAGTTTTAATGAGGTTCATTTCTGTGGAATGTTGCTCTGTCCATTTCCATCTAGTGTCCTTTCTTAGTAATTGGGATAGATAAATGGTGTCATAGGCAAAATTTTTATAAAAGCGTTGGTAAAAATTGCAGACACCAAAGAAGGATCTTAGCTGCTTTTTATTTTCTGGCTGTGGAAAGTTCCAGATTGCACTTATTTTATCGGCGTTTGGTTTTATTCCATCCACTCCCACCAGATGTCCTAGAAATGGTATTTCTTGTGCAGCAATAGTGCTCTTGGATAGATTTATTTTTATATTTTTCTCCTTACATTCAGTTAAAAAGGTATTCAGATATTGGAGATGTTCTGCTGCATTGCTTGATACAATGACTATATCATCAACATATGTTGTGATGACATTTTTAACTTCTTCTGATAGTACTCTATCTAGGCATCGGATCAAGCCTGCGCTACTATTTATCAGACCAAAGGGCATCCTTTCAAACACATATGAATGACCCTCATGTCTAAATGCAGTATACTCTTGATCCTCTGGGTGCAGATAGATTTGCCAATAACTGGCAGGCAGATCAAAGGTACTGAAAAAAGTTTTACCTCTGAATCGGATTAGCAACTCTTGTATAGTGGGAGGGACGTCCCTTTCTGGGATGGTTAATCGGTTTAAAAACCTTGCATCTAAGCATACTCTGACAGTGCTATCCTTCTTTCGGACAATAACCAAAGGGTTGTTATATGCAGATGGACATTTTTTATGACATTCCATTCCACCATTTTTCTAACTTGGGCATTGACTTCAGCCCTGTATTGGTAGGGGATGGGGTATATTTTACATTGATACGGTTCCGAATTCATTAATCGGATCCGATGCACATACCCCTTAATAATGCCAGGTTTTCTGGAAAACACTTCCATGAACTTACAAAGAAGGTGAAACATTTTCCCTCCCAAATCAGGGTCTATACTCTCAATTCCTTTTAATTTATGTCTCACATCCTGCTGAGTGGAAGCCTCTTGGATTGTAGCAATGCTGGCTTGATAAAATGGTATTACTCTTTCCAGGACTTCATTTCCACTCTGACATCTTATGTGCTTGTTATAAAAATCAATAACACTCCCATGCCTATTTAAAAAATCGGATCCTAATATAACTTCATATATAAGGCCTTGCATGATCAAGAAGGCATGTTCATATGAGTGAGATCCTATTTGTAGGGTAAGCCATACTTGCTGGGTAAATAGCTTGGCCTTTTTGCCATTAGCTAATATAATAGCAGTTTGCTTCATAGGAAATTTGGGAATTTCCTCATCCTCCCTTAGCATTTTATGATACAGTGCCTCAGAGATTATTGACACCTGGCTCCCTGTGTCCACTAATGCCTTGGTTTCTATTCCCAAAATGACCAGTTTGATCTCTGGACAGCCACCTAAATTATAACACGCTGGCAAAGGTTCACTGTCCAGATCATCACCTGTGTCCCAACCTAAATTCATTGTTAAAATACTGTCCTTGTTCCCCAAGTTAGCCATGGGCTCCCGCAGCAGGGAACATTCCGTCGAGGCCTGTTTTAGTTTGTTGGGTTATCTTTATAGACTTTTGCTGCACCTTATGTGGAGCATTATTACCAATTCCTGAGCAACTGGCTACTGGACTTCTATTTCTATTAATCATGGGTCTACTTTGCATTTGCTGATGGGAATTATTCCCAGGCCTACCTATGTGTGGTTTACTGGGTTTTGTTGGAAAGTGTCTGCCTAGCTGATTGTTTCCAACTCTCACACTGGAGACTTTATAATTATAGTTCTCCTTCCTCCTAGGATAAACTTTGGCCATATTTTCTGTGGCTCCTAGGGCATCTAACATATCTGCCACTCTCTCTAGGGAGTATACATCAGCAGCTATTAGGGCCTGCTCTACTTGTTTTGGGAAGTTCCTTCTGGTTATCCTAATGATTTGGGGCTCAGATAAGGGACATGCTGTAAGCATTTTTAAAGTAGCAGCCTGACTATGGAAGAACTGAGTATAAGTTCTTTCTCTAGGGGTATATTTTTGCTGACTAATTTTGTACTTAAGACTATCCTGTTTCTCTTCACTCCAGAATGTGAAGTAGCATACTCTTAAAGTCCCCATATGTTTTGGGTCTATAAAAGAGTGCACACCACCAACTTTTTGCTGAGGCATGAAGGTGGTTGCTCGCGACTGCTAATTTTTCTCGGTCATTTAATCGACTCAAAGAAAACAGTTCATCGAGACCATTCAAATATTCTATGGTATTTTCTCCATATTCCCCCCTAAAAACTTTCACTTGTATATATTTAGCTATGTTGCTACTTCTTCCCTCATTTATTAAACTATCTTCCTCTTCCTCTGTCCTTCTGGGACCCTTTTCTATTATCTTCCCACTTTCTATTCCTATAGGATTATTCTCGTATATCTCGGGCCCTAAACTTTGTGGTATTCTACATGACCCACTACTTGAGGTTGCCTTAACTTGCATTTCTTTTATTTCTGTGAGTTTGTCTTCCATCATTATCAATAATTGATGGTTTAGGTCTTTTTCCTGGCAACGCAGGTATTCTTTGACTTCCTCCACTACCATTCTCTGCTGATTTTCCAGCTTTTCATTAAAGTCATCTTGATCCTTATGGTTATTGACTTCTAATTCTATTACACTTTGTTTTAAACTTTTTATTTCTTCTCTTGTGGTCCCTGTCATTTGCTCCCCTATACTCTGTACCTCTTTCTGTACTTTCTTTAGCTCATGATCTGATTTACCTTGCTTTTTTCCCAGATCTTTATATTCTACTTTTAACTGTTTCTGTACAGCAGCTACCTCTAATTTTAAAGTATTAATCTCACTGCTTACACTTTCTTTGAAATTATTCTGAGCTATTTTAAGGCTTTCATTTTTGTTGATCATTTTCTGATATCCTTCTTGTACAGCTACCAACTCTTCCTTTACAACACTAAAACTTTTCTCCCAACTTTCTTGACTTGTTGTAAATTTATCGGCAAGTTCCTTATATCTTATGTCACATCTGTCATCAAACTCTTGCCATTTGTTTTTTAATTCTATTTCAATATTCTCAATTTTTTTAGATTGTTGACCTATATCTAGCTTCATTTCCTGAGCTTGTTGTTCTAGTTTATTATCTAGCCTTTGAGATTGTTCATCAAATTTCTGATTTATCTCTTGTTTTATTTCCTTCATCTCTTGTGATTGTTGATCTAGTTTAGTATCAAATCTTTGAGATTGTAGATCAAATTTCTGATTCATTTGGTTCATGCCCTCTTTCATTTCCTTCATCTCTTGTGATTGTTGATCAAATTTATTATCAAATTTCTGATTTATTTCTTGTTTCATTTGGTTCATGCCCTCATTCATTTCCTTCAATTGTGCTATCATAATTTGCAACCACTCTGGAGGGCCTTGCTTCTCTACCTCCATTCCCTCAATAGTTAATTCCTTTTCTTGCTCCATCATAAATTTATAAAATATTTATATTACTTATTTCTGTTTGATTTAGTATATTCTGATTTATTCTGTTCTGATTTATTGTTCTGCTCCCTGATTTCCTATACATCCAGAGTCAAACACCTTTATCTATCCTCATATACCTTAAAATTTTCAACCACTCTTTCTCAGCCATAATTCTCCCCATCAATCTATCTATATCTTTAGTGCCTTTAATTAACTTAACCTCCATCATCACTCTGTTTCCTTTACCTATATATGATTGATAAAGTATGAGGTCATAGTACTATTTAAAACATTTATTTAAGAAAAAGCTATCTCTGTATTAGTGTGTCCTTTTTATGCCATCATTTATCTAGTTTTTCATGCTTTTATAAAACTTAATTCTCTCTATGCCCTTTTTAATACACTAAGCAAAAAAGAAAAATTACTTATATAACATATGTGCTAGATTTATAACAGAGTTCATGTCTCAAGTCATTTATATACTCATCTATCCTTCTAGAGATCTGACAGATATTGACAGCCAAAAGAATGATTAGCAATTCACAATCATGAGATAGACAAAAGAATTCAATCACTGCACTTAAAGCACACAATGCTCCATGAACACTCAGATGATCACCCCAATTCAATCACTCTAAGCTACTACAACCCATAATAGTTTATTGAAACATTGTTGCATTGCCCTGCTTACTTCCAAGTCTTAGGGGCTTTAATTCGTCAAATACTGCCTTGCTTATTTTTAAAGTCTTAGAGGCAACAATTATATATCAGTAAAACAAAATACTGCCTTGCTCTCTCTGGAGTCTTAGAGGCGAAATATTATGTATCAGAAAAATTATGCCTTGCTCTCTCTGGAGTCTTAGAGGCGAAATCATGGCAGGCCTACTGTTAACTGCTTCATGATAAAACAACTGATATTATAATCTGGGTTGGAGCAGTGAATGAGATAAATCAATCACCAATGGCATGAATACATCACATTCTCAAGGCAATGAAAAAAATTCTCCATCCATCATCACAACCGTAACACAACCAACCAAACTCCAACAATCAAATATCCAATCCAACCTCCAAAATCATAAATTTTCTATAACACAAACTTTTCAAATATGAACAAAATTATTATTCCATACTTCAAGGCTATTAATATTTCTATGCTTATTTAATTGATAAGCAAAATATATATAAAAAAAACAGTGTTATTAACTTTAACACATTATAAGTTGTGATATCATTATATTTTAAAAATTGAAACTAAGCTCTATAATGACTGTATTCATTTATCATCATCAAAAATGCAATAACAGTAATCATCATCATCTAAACATCAGGCCAAAATATTTGTATACACTAATAATAAAAAAAATTGCACAGAAAAAAAAATATTCTTTTTTTTTTTTTTTTTTTAAACTATACATCTGTCATCATTATATACTACCCATCTCTCATGTATGTGGGATATTTCAAGCCATTATTTGGCTTATTTCGAGCCCTAGTTGGTGCGCCATTTGTAACAATATTTATAAATTAATATAATATGTATTTGTAATTATTAAATTAATATAAAAGATATGTATTTGTAACTATAATTTGTAACTATTTTAATATGTCACATTTGTAACCATAATAAATATTTAGATAGGGGAAATTATTAATTATTAGATATATGCCTATCCAATATGTACCATTTGTAACTATATTAATTCATCATAGCATAGATAAAGAAATTATAGAATCACTATGTCACTTGAAAATATCAGCATTAAAGATTCTTGGTATTTATTTATATATTGGGGCAGTCATTTGAACAATAAAACATACTGGCCATTGTCATCTAATAAAAATAATATTAAATATAGCAACTGAATAAAAGTACCCACTGTGAGATTCCTGGAGTGCCTTATGCTTATCTCCAATACTAGGTTCTTCTAACAAAGAATCCTTCCTATTCTTCTTTCCAAATATATAAGACCATTCATGGTCATATGCACACACGGGTGCTATTCATGACAACTTATAAAAAATATATTTTATAAAACTAATATTATGAAGTTGGAAAGGGATGATATCACTCTTTATTCAGTTTAGCTAAGTACATGTGTTTTCCCATGAGCGCCACTAGATTGTTTTCAATCTAGATAAGTATCTATTTATAGTGTACTTGAGTTCAAACTCATTCAGTACATATTTATTACACATGACTTGGATGACTATTGAACAAAAATGACATTCTTACATTTTATCTATATTGATAAAATTACAAGATCCCAATATTACCAAAGTTTATACTATAGATCAAAGATTCTTATGGACATTGCTAGCTCATTAGCGTATATTGATGAACAGACATGTATAATCCTATTAATGGCTTCCAAACAAGCATGTGAAGACCATTATTGATATTGATGGCCATTTAACTAGATTATTTATCACAATAAAGGTAATAATGATGATGATGATAATAATATCATAATAATGATAATAATAGTGATATCATAATAATGATTATAATAGTGATGATGATACCAGCCATGGCTTATCAATAAACTCACAACAATAAATTCATCTTTATAAACTTATAGGCATCTATTAAAATTATCCTATTTCATACTGGGATTTAATAATACTAATGGTGATGATTGATCATCATGAATCTCTTTGCATAATATTCAATTTTCTATAAACCCCTATTTACTAAAATATATTCATTACGCTAAACATTAAATTTAATGATTATAATTTATTAATGATGATTGATGGCGATCATAACTTTTATATAGTATTATTTGAAACATTTTTAACTAATAACATGATATCCATCTTTGATGAGGATGATCTAAATTCATGGACACAACACAATTTTAGCTTTCTATGTTGAACTATAATTATCAAAATTTGGTTATTCTCAAGCATAATCCTTAAATACTTAAATATCAACATTCTAGTTTACCTATTATTTTGTGGATGCTTAATATTTGCAAGTGATTGCTCAATATATACAAATGGTAATACTTAGTAACTGCGAGCAATGATGATGAATTAAACTGATAGAATTAAGACAAAAAAAAAACACAATATTCTTAATAATAACTCGGAAACCAATTAAGATATATAATTATATTTTATTAACACTACTACTCTTTCTTTCCTTCTTTAAAGTCAAATCGACAGTTAAATAAATGGCTTATTAATATAAAAATTTATATAAGTATAAGCAAATAAACTTAATATATAGGTTTGTCATTTGTATATGTTATTTCATTTCCATTCAAATGTAATGCCCTACTTTTCAATTCACCATTTTAAACTAATCATATATAACCTATTCTTTGATGTGTTTGGATAAGCAGTTACACATTCACGCATTCGGTAATGTTAACATGTATGTTTAAAATGTATACCCATAAATTCTTTTGCAACCTTATAGCGAAAGAAAATAAAATACATATATTAATTTTTAATATGCAACAAGATAAAATAAAAATAAAAAACATTATAAATGCATATATCTATAGGTTGCTCATTATCATTAACAACTGAAGAACAATTAAAAAAAAAAAAACATTTTAACATTACAATATATAATAAAAAAAAAACAAAAAAAAAATAATGAAAAATTTAAGTTTAAAGATTTAAACTATGTTTGTGCTATGTTGTGAGATATTGCAAATAACTATAGATAAACAAGTCTTTAATGTTTCTGTATCAAAAAAGAAAATTGCTTTGACCAGTAAATTAAGGTTTACTTTTAATAAGTAAAAGAATAAAATCGGTTAAAGAAAGTTCATATTTACCCGTCTACTTTTTTACTTCATATTAATGTCCTGAGTTTGAATTTTCAGACTGCTTTTCTTTGCTCACCAACAACAACAACAACAAAAAAAGAAAGTTATTGTAGATACTTTTAAGATAATGCTGAATCAATTGACTTGCTTGTTTCTTCAATTCCATTATTATTCACTGTTGATTGGCTTCCTTCTACCATTTAAAAAAAAGTTATTATAAGTACTTTGAATAAGTAGGTACCAGTGGATTTGCTTGTCTCTCTTCTTTAAAAAAATAATTGCTGTTGACACTTTAGATGATTGAGGTAAATCAACAAAAATTTGATTTATGGCTTCAAACTTGGTTCTACATGGCTGTTATAAATTTTCTTTTCCTCCTATTTCCTCTTCTCCATTCATTCGAACATAATGAGCTTTTAATAAGCCAGGAACTAGAAACAAAGCATTCCATATAGCTTGTGTGGTTGGCTTCAAAATCTATCATTTTGTTGGTTATTACTGGATACATGAGTTCATAGACAGATCAGTGATTTTGACTCATTCTGTATTAACCAGGAAGCAGAAAAAAATGGTTTAGCAATGCAGAGGCATAGTATTATGCATAACCAAATATGTTAATATCATTTTTATATAATTATTACTAACTTCTAATAAATTCAATCTTGTTCCATTTCTCTCCTCTTCTTTAATATTGCTGGAAATTGCTTTATATAAACGCACATTTCATTTGCTCTTTTTTTTTCAACTTTCAAAGAGTGAGAAAAAAAAATTAAAGCGTTCACTCTCTTTTAAAAAAAATCAGAGCTTACATTTCTGCTTAAGAATAATAACAAGGAAGGACTGACTGAGTTGAGTCTCAAAATAATAATAATAATCTGAGTGACTCTCTCTCTAAAAAAATTAATGACTAACTCATCATCTCTCTAAAGAAATTTAAGACTAACCGATTAAAAAAATTGTTTCAATCATTTATATCGCGAATTTCAACCAAAGAAAAAAAAACATCTGGAAATCTTTATCTTAAAAAAAAAATCAAAGCTTCACAAGTTTGACGTCGGTCACAATCAATAAAGACTTAAAATTGATCGCTATCGTTATCTACATCTAAGCACCTCTTTTGTAAAAATAATCTTAAGACACAGATAACAACAAACCTGGAATCTATAGCCATCAGGAATACGTGTAAAAGCATCTTTGTGTTTGTACAGATGTATTCATTCTTTCACACGTGTACATTTTTTATCTCCTAATCTAACAATCTTAATTGTCTTATTTTACACTTTTCTGATTTACTCTATTTTAACAAAATGAAAGTTAAATAAATTTAACACATATTATTTAATAAAAAAAAAATTATATAATAAATCACAAAACTGCTTATTCATAATAATAAATCTATACATATAAATCTCTGTATGTATAAAAGAAAAAAAAATTTTTTTTAAATAATTGAATACTATATATATATATATATCTACAATATATATATATATATAGCAGCCCATCTTCAAACCCAGAATGTTGAACTAAAATTTGGCTGCGAATATGACACTTATTAAAAATGACATATTTTTTCTTTTAAAGATTTCCTTACAAATGACAAGGAATTATCATTAATTGTGAACTTTACAATAAAAATCCACAATTAGAGTAAATACACACACACGTCACATGTATACAATTCTTTAATTAAACTGATTTAATACTTTAATCATTAATTATTATAACTATTATTTTCTTTATCATTTAATCTCATAAACTATTGATTTCTAGCTTATCAGTATAAAATTATGACCATCAATTATCACTATCTAACATATTTTTACGAGTCACACACCCCCTCCCTATTCTAAGTCAACTTATTAAATGATGTATAAATCTTGCTTTTCTAAAAAAATGTATCTTTTAATACCAGATTGACCCATAAATTATTATTAAATAAACAATCTTTTGATTAAAAATATTTTAATGATAAATTTTCAGATTGCCTACCAAGTCAAATGTATGTAATCCCTATAAATATGGGTTCGAGCCTAGTCTTGGCTAAAAATTTTGTTTATCAAAGAAAAAAAATATTTAAACTATGAGGAAAATTATTATTGAACCTTATCTTGCATAGTTAACCCAAAAAATGAAGTCTTGGGCAAATCCAAGGGCTACAATATATATATATCTTACTCAATTTGATATCTATATATTGTACCCTTACTTCTCGATGTATAATATAGTTTGAAATACGACTAGCTCAATTAAAATTATAATGCTTAATTAAAATTTGCATATCTATTCTTACTTACTTTTATATTATCATATTCTAATTAAATTTATTATTAATTATCAAAATCAATATATTTCTATAGTATGTACTAATTAAATAAATATTTTATTAAATCATGAGACTGTGAAGTAAAGTTACAAAGTAATAAGTAGATTTACATTGAGTCAATATCTTCCAAACATATTATCTCAATGGCATAAGAATACTATCACCTCCTTATTAACTTACTACTACTTCTATAGCATTCTTATGGCTTTTAACAAAATAAACTATCTTTAATAATAATAAAATAAATAAATCTTAACTTTTAATTTTTAAAATATAATTAAATAATCTCAGGTTCTTCTAATTATCTTAAAGTAATCATAACTCATGTAAATAAGTATGATATGGGATTTTATATCAAACCTAAATACACCTAACTTATTCTAATAATAATAATGCTCAATACTAATCTTAGGGTATAACTTAATCTTATCTACTTCTGTTATATTATTAAGTATTCAATAAATAAATAATCATATGTATATCTTTTATTTTCATATAGTATCTTAATTTTAGAATAGATCAAAATCTTACAACTTAATAATCTGTGGCAATAAATAATATTGTACTCTTATATTATGCATTATAATTACTCTATGACCATTGTAATATGATGTAATAATGTCAATCAATTCTCATAAATGATAATCAGGAAAATATTGTATTTATTTCTAAAATAATATTAATAAATTCACATTGTGCAAATATTATGTTTGTTCAAATTATCTGCTGTCAAATGCTGTGGTGCAAAATAATGAACTCGACACACTTTTAAAACAAATTAAACAAATTTATTTACATTAACTTTGATTAAGAATTTATTTACAATATTTACAATTCAAAATTAGAAAACAAAGAAAATAAAATAAGAAAATAATAATACAATATGTTTACACTGTTGTTAATTCATACTCCTAATAAGTAATTATATATTTTTTAAAATGCTGTACTAATAACATTGAAGTATGTTTTCAAAACTCAGACTTTAAATAATATCAGTGAACTTCAATTATTACACAGGAAAATTTATGTAAATAATCTTTATGTAACATATGTAAACAATTAAACTTTATTAATTAAATTGCTACATCACTTAAGTATTGCTATTATTCATTTTATAATGTACTAGTATGTGTTTACTTTATTACCAGCATTACTTTAATAGCATAATATAGAAACTAATGTATCCTTGTAATGTAATAATAAATAATTGACTATAATTTTATATTTCACTTAATGCAATTCATGCTATATGTTTTTATTAAATATGCATTACATATATGTACTGTTAAAATAATAATATTTAAATTATTCATCAATTCAAATTCATAAAGTATTACATTAGATAAATTCTATGATTCTTTTCTATGTAAAATTATTACTTTACTTTATGTGTTATTCTACTCCTTCTTAATAACTTTCTATCTACAAAACATCCTCTAAAACTTATTTAAACTTTCCGGAAAATAATCATTGATTTTAAATAAAACTGATTATCTAAACTATTTATACTACGTCGTCTATGTTCAGTAAACCCTCAATTCAAACATAAACTTCTACATAAAACTTAACTTAATTTATCCAATAAAATAAAAATAAAAATATAGACTTTGAGATCTCTTCCTAACTTGCAATAAAAAAATAATTACTTATAAATAATAAATATAATTCTAATATTATAACATAAAACAATATCAAAATTTATTAACGAAAGAATCATATAATTATTTCTAAGCTTCTTATGTAATGTTGCATCGTATTTATGTCATAAATTCGAATTATGCATATTTAAATAAAAACTGTCACTGCCAATATAATGTGTGTGTATTTTCAAAATAATCATACATTCATTCAAAATAACATAATATTTGGTTGATCTAAAGAAAACATATTAAATACATAAAATTATTATTATTATACAATTTTTACCATAGATAATGAATTAATGTCCAGTCCATCTTCCAATATTCTTCGGAATTACAGCTTCATAAAATAATTCACATTTATACAACACGATCATTCTTTAACATATTACGTTTTATATTAATTATAAAATAAACTTATGCAATTAATTATTATATTATTTTTAGTTACTATTTTAAGAAATGTACCTATCTTATTTTTAATAGATTAATAATATTTAAATTTTATATTAAATGAATAAATAGAATTTATATTACGTAATTCCAGCGATGTTTTCTTTTAACCATAGTAGTTCTTAAAATCCAAGGTACACATTTACTAGAACACCATTTCCTGTTTCCGGTCCATCACGTGTTTTTTTAAAAGTTTATGAAAAAATGATAACGTTCTTTTAAAACAAAATAAAAGTTAATTCCTCCATAAGAAATAAAATAAAATTAAAAATAGTTTATAGGATCCTGGTTTAGTTCTTTTAAAAATATTATTCAAAAGTTATTATTTTAACTTAGTCTATAGTTTATAAAAATTTATATTTAATTATTTTTAAATTAACTTGGACATCCACGTATTACTTGCGCATTTCTTATCAACATATCTAGGTAAGAATAAGCTCCTTTATTTATAAACGACCTGCGTTTAAATTATTTCAATATAATAATTTTATTGTATTAAGATTTTTAGCTAATTATATTTCAATTGATTTGCCTTTAAAATCATCAACATTCAGTCTTTTAAACATAAAGACTTAACAAGGCAAGTATTTATAAAACTACTTTCATTTTTAATATCTTTACTTAAGATATATTTTTTTAAATTTATAGCTTGCAAAAATACTTTCTTCATAAGAAGTATTTTATTCTCTAAAATATCTATTTTCTAATATTCACTATTAATTAACTTTTAAAATTATATACTGTCCAAAATACTACTTTTCTCCATCTCGTAATTTTCCGAACTAATCCAGCGTTTGTCATATTTCTAGGGTAAAGTTTCCGATATATTTTCACTATATATGATGTTTCCATGACTATTTGCTTGCAAATTGAGCTTCAATTTAGAGACGATTGATTGGGAAAAATTAAATTAACACTGCATATCTATTATTTAAAACTTTTATAGATTATTTATAACGACACTCTTGTAATTTTAAAAATGATTTTAGAGCGTCTATAAATTTACTTAGCTATTTTCTAATAGCACAATTAACTTGAAAATTCAATCACGAAGTCCCCTCCTAACAATTGAACTGAGCTTTTATACTGGAAGAAACTTCCCATTTTATTGGTAGATTAAACAATCAACTTTGCTGGCTTATTTACATATTTACCAACAACACAAAGTTAAAAATAAATAATGACTTATTTAATATTTAATATTTATTACATTATTACATTTTTAAAATAATTCTTATCGTTTATTTAAATCTATTAAACACTTTTAAAAAATATATTATTCTACTTGATTTTAATTTTAACTTTTATAAGACTATTTAAAATACACTAAGTCTTTTTTTATACATTATATTTTTAAAACAATATTTTAAAATCAGATTTAATATTCTACATTAATTTATCTTTATTTTATCTCGTGATAACTCACGTATTATTTATAAATTTATAACATGATTTTTTTTAAAATAGTTTTGCAACTTTATTAGATAACTTCCAAGCATGCTTGTGTATATTTACTTAACATCTGTTTTTTTTTATAACACAAGAAACGCTTATTATCGTCTAAAAATAAACTAACAATTGCATTTTTTAAAATAAATATTTTTTTAAATAAATAAGATATTATAATAAATTTTAAAATAATTATTCGATATTATTAAAATCAAATATCAATCTTCTATTTAAGTACTTACAATAATTAAAATATTTATATTCTCTTATAATATTATTTTATCAACAATAAACATATGCATTTAATTTTACTTGACTTTTAAATACTTTAGTTTTAAATATTTATTAATTAAATATATTCATGCAGTATTGATTATAGCCATTTTTCCAACTATATATTATAATCATCATCATTTTAAAATGTCTCTCTCAATATCAGCACAATTTCACATATCAAATACTCATAGATTGCTTTAATTAAACCTTTTTGAAATATTACCATAAGCAAAATTAACATCACATATTCAAATATATCTTAAATTTAAAATTTTTAATAGATTAGCACAAAAATTAGATGGTGACCCATACAAAAGGGCACAATATCAATATATGCTTTACATTATGATATTTTATTATGGAATTAAACTACATTTGGATATACATATTGCTTTACATGAGCTTGTTATATTTATAAGACAACTTATATATATATATATATATATATATATATATATATAGAGAGAGAGAGAGAGAGAGATTTTCATGGATAAAAGATGTTATATTGTTGTTATTATTAGCAACATATTCTATGTAGTGAAATAGCTAAATGCTGATGTATAGGTACAATATCAAGTACCTTCCTCAGAGCATCCTCTTTGTCAAATCATAAGAAAGCATGTGAGATTTAAAATCGTTTTTATCGTTTTCTTTCTCCTCATATTTAAATGCTATTGGTTGAGGAGTTTTACAATTTATATTATCTTCCATTAGCTTCTTCCAAACATTGTTAATCTTCTTTAATTCACACCTTTCATTTAAGCTCTTGGGCCTTTTAAAAATCTCTATAGCTTCTCTTAGCAATTGCTGGGCATATTGTTCAATTTTTGCTAAAATATTCGTTTTTTTTTAAAATTGATATCATGATTAGTTAATTTTCCCTGAGAATAAATAGCTGATGAATTGGTTTTTTCTCTGACTGCCAGAATGTGTTCTTGCTTTTTGATATTTATTCTATGATTAATCTGTACAGTATATGTATGTGAACAAACTGTACATGAAATTTCATATACATCATGATACTCCAAAGAAATTTTATCTTTAGAAAGTGGAAATATTTCACTAATTTCTTTTAAAAGTAATGTGAACTGTGTGAATATTATTATTCTTAAACATGTTATCAATTTTATCAGTTACTTCTTTTATATATAGTAAAATGGTCTTAATTTCTAATCTATCAAAATCTTTTTTTTTATTTTATATGTATAAGCCCTATTAATAATGTTATAATTAAAACCTTTATCAAGAAACATTTTATAGTAGCAGAAATGTCATGGTGAAAATGGCTATCATCAGAAAATCTTTTTGTTCTATCTAATAATGTCTTTGCCACTGAAAATAGTTGTGCAGGATGGTAATGAAAAGGAAAATGTAGATACCACCCAGTGTATGTTGGATTTTTATATATACTATGGGATAAAGAGCCATCTTCCCTTTTTTCAATCAATATATCTAAAAAAGTAATTGATTATTTTTTATATTTCCATAATAAATTTAATATTGTTGTGAAAAGAGTTTAAAAAATTAAAAAAGTCATCAAGGGCATGCTTTTCATGAGGCCAAATAACACAGGTATCATCAACATACCTCAGCTTATAGATGGTTTTTTAATTGCTGAAGTCAAAATTTTATTTTCCAAATCCTCCACAAAAATAGAAGCTAATGCTGTAGAAATTGTTGAACCCATAGCTAGATCTGATGTTTGTTTATACATCTGCCCATCAAAAACACAAAATGTGTTTGATAAGCAGTGTTCAATCAAAACCACAGCAAAATTAGGCAACCAAATATATTTTAAACTTTAATGACTTCATTTACAGGTACACTAGTAAAAAGTAAAACAATATAATAACTTACCAAAATATCATTATTAGTCAATTTAATATCCGGGATAATCTCAAGAATGATTCACATGTTCAACATATAATGACATCTCTGTTAAATCTGGCTGTTAAAAAGAAGTCAAAAATGAGCTAGTGTCTGTTTTGTTGAACCAACTGCACTTACAATCGGTCTCAATGGAATATCTGGCTTATGAACTTTTGTTAAACCATATAATTTTGGATAAAAAAAATAATTTTCCCTGGGAGTAAGCTGAATATTTGTTTCTAAATCTAGATTAGTAGAATAAATTAATGCTTTTGTTTTCTTTTCAAGATAAGTCATAGGATCTCTATAATTTTTTTATAAATATTATCATTTAATAAATCATGTATTTTTATAATAATCAGCCATATTTAAAACTACTCTAGTATTACCCTTATGTGTTGCAAGAATAGTAATAGATTTGTCATTTTTCAATGCAAATAAAGCTTTTGTTTCATTAATTGATATATTAGTTTTAGGTGGTTTTGCTTTATTTAAAATATTGTATATATTCCTCCCCTCATTATATCTGGATCCCACAAGTTGTACTCTGCAAATAATATCCTCAAAAGGTAATTTTGTTGGTGTTATTGCAAAATTAAAACCTTTATTTCAAACTTTTAGTTCAAGGTCTGATAATTTTCTGTCAGATAAATTCTTTACAGCAAGCGCACTTCCTCATTCAGACAAAGACAAAGTTAGCATTTCCTGTTTATTTTTAAGTAGTTTGTTAAATTTATTCATTTGCCTTTGAAATTTAAAATCATTTTTTATCACTCTAAATTCAACGATCTTATCACAAATTGACCATAATGTTGGATGAAAAGTATTACTTAATAAAAGGCGGAGTTGTAACAATTTTTATCTAAAAAATATAACTTTTTTCTTGTATTTCTAATAAAAGCAGTTAAAATATCAAATCTTGCCTTATTCAAAACTGCATCAATTTTCTCTGTATGCCTGTGGAAGGAAATTTTACAACATCTAGGATAAAGTTTGTTTCTATTGCAATTGAGTAAAAATTGAAGATCACAAATGGCTTTAATTTTCTTCACACACATTCTTTCAAAACACCTCTATTCTGTAAACCAATCTTTCCCATAAAGATTAATAATGTTAATTCTAATATTTTTGAATAAAAGATGTCATATTATATTATTATTTGCAGGATATTCCCTGTAAATAGCTAAATGCTGACATTTCAGTACAATATCAAGTACCTTCCTCAGAGCGTCCTCTTTCTCAATTCATAAGAATGCGTGTGAGATTTAAAATCATTTTCTTTCTTCTCATATTTAAATTCTATTGGTTGAGAAGTTTTAAATTTTATTTTCTCTTCCAATAGCTTCTTCCAAATGTTGTTAATCTTCTTTAATTCACACCTTTCATTTATGCTCTTGGACCTTTTAAAAATTTCTATAGTTTCTCTTAGCAATCTCTGGTCATAATGTTCAATTTTTGGTAAAATATTCGTTTTTTTTTTTTCAAAATTGATATCATGATTAATTAATTTTACATGAGAATAAATAGCTGATGAATTGCCTAATGTTGTTGTGGTTTTGATGGAACACTGCTTATCGAATACCTTTTTTGTTTTTGATAGGCAGATGTATAAGCAAACATCAGGTCTAGATATGGGTTCATGAATTTCTCCAGCATTAGCTTCTATTTTTATGGAGGATTTGGAAAATAAAATTTTGACTTCAGCAGTTAAAAAACCATGTATATGGCTGATGTATGTTGATGATACCTTTGTTATTTGGCCTCATGGTAAGCATGCTCTTGATGACTTTTTTTAATTTTTTAAACTCTATTCACAACAATATTAAATTTACTATGGAAATAGAAAATAATAATCAATTCCTTTTTTTAGATGTTTTGATTGAAAGAAAAGAATATGGTTCTTTATCCCATGGTATATATATAAAACCAACCCACACTGGGAGGTATATACATTTTTCTTCTCATCACCATCCTGCACAACTATTTTCATTGGCAAAGACATTATTGGATAGAACAAAGAGACTTTCTGATTATATACCATTTTTACCATGATAGTTCTGCTACTAATAAAATGCTTCTTGATAGTGGTTTTAATTATAACATTATTAATAGGGCTTATACATATATAAACAAATTATTTTGATACATCAGAAATTAAGACAATTTTGCCATATATAAAAGGAGTAACTGATTTTAAAGAATAATATTCACACAGTTTACACTGCTTTTTTTAAAAAAAAAGTGAAATATTTCTTCTTCCTAAAGATAAAATTTTTTTGAAGAATCATGGTGTATATGAAATTCTATGTTCCATTCACATACATATATTGGACAGACTAATTGTAAAATAAATATTAGAAAGGAAGAACACATTCTGGCAGTCAGACAAAAATCCAATGCATCAGCTTTTTATCCTCATGTAAAATTAACTAATCATGATATCAACTTTGAAAAAACTAATATTTTAGAAAAAATTGAACAATAAGACCAGAGATTGCTAAGAAAAGCTATAGAGATTTTTAAAAGGCCGAAGAGCATAAATGAAAGGTGTAAATTAAAGAAGACTAACAACATTTGGAACAAGCTATTGAAAATGTAAATTAAATTTAAAACTTCTCAACCAATAGAATTTAAATATGAAGAGAAAGAATACGATAAAAATGATTTTAAATTTCACATGCATTCTTATGATTTGGGAAAGAGAATGCTCTGAGGGAGGTACTTGGTATTGTACTGAATCATCAGCATTTAGCTATTTCATTACATGGAATATTCCACAAATAATAATAATAATAATATGATATATATATATGTGTGTGTATATATATATATATATATATTGAACTCAGTGATGGAAAAATCATCAGCAGCCCCAATAAAATTAAATTATAAGAGTTTGAAAAATTATCTATAAGTAATGAGATAATTTGAAAAATTATCTATATAATATTTTATAAGAGTATGAGATTACAGAATCTCTGAGAACATTGAGAGATCAACCAGTTAACTCACAAGAGCAACTATATTAATTAATCATCAACCAGCATTATAAATAAAAGTAAGTATGAGTACTCAATTGAAATAACCATCCATCATCATCATTGATGGGAATAAATAAATTAGTACAATAAATCAGAATAAAATCAACAGTCCATCTTGTGGCTGGATTTGAACCATAAAAATATAAATCAACAGTCAACCTTGTGACTGGCTTGGAAATGGGTCTTCCATAGACCAGGCCAATCATTGAGCCCTTTCCAGCCTGGGCAATTATTTAAACATAACTTAGGTGAACCACTTAAGTGCCCATCCATTAAAATACATAAGAATCAAAAAATCTAAACAATAATGCTGGGACATTTAAAACATGATGATCATGATCAATGCTCTAGCCACTTAGTACCATTATTGCACTGGCCAACCACAAACTTAATTCCTTATAAGGCTAAACTAAAATAAAAGATAGTGCATGGGCTTTAAAGAGTATCCTCTTTTGCGCCAACCAGGATGATGATTGATTATCTCTGGATGCCCCAAAAGCACCAAATACATGTCCCTATTTATCCGTGTCCGAATCTAGCTCAGGAACACAAGCTCCATTACTGTATGTGACCAAGAGATGATGGAATACAATTTTTAACAATTAAATACAAGTTTATTAATAACAAAAAAAGGTCTTATAAGGGTTCTGATTTTGAAAAGTATACAATAATAAAAGTCATTACACTAATTTACAAGATTACTACAAAATTCAAGTTATTACATTAATTGATAATATTTACCATTCAAAATTCAAATTGGTACATTAATTTACAAAATTACAATTCATATTATTGCTATGGTCTACATATCTATGCGCACAGACATGCGATTCACAATATACAATTAATATTCAATAGCACAATAATTATCATTTGCATATATGTCTTATTTGACAAGCATTGACATATATGTACACACAGATTATTTGACAAACATTGATATATATGCGTGCACAGATTATTTATAAATTTAATTTTGTCAAACAATAAATAACATTACTTTTATAATTAATAATTCCATTTTGAATATACATAAAATTTACATACTTGTTATAATGATAAAAGTTATTTTCACAATTATTCTTTTTGTTGAATATAGCATTGCTTTTCCCTTAAAATAAATCCGATCAAATTTTTGACAAATGATTGTTGATTGATTTAAAATGTCTTTTTTTTTAATAAACGAAATATACAATCATTTCATAGAATTAAGAAAATATAAATCTCAAAATGTCTTTCTGCTTGATTAGTTAATGCTGATGAAATAGGCAAGGTGAGAGAGGAAAAGTGAAATACATGAAGTGCAGCTCTTCATGCCATGTTTAAGTAGATAGTCAAGCATTGACTAAGTACACAATGCCCCACGATGTCATGAGAAAATACCTCATTTTTAAGCACTGCCCCTTCTAAGTACCTAGACAGATTATCCACAAGAAATAGTATCCAGAAAAAAATATCAGGCAGTGAGCCAGCCCTACTCATCTCTTGTGAGTCTTATGGGCTTTAGAAGAGGTCTATTCATGAGACTAAGGCCTATTCATGAGGCCTACATATACACTGCTGGACTACCCTGGAAGCTCAATATCTAGGTCTAGACAGTGCCAAGCATATACTTTGGAGGACCATAAACACATTGCATCCACACAGCCCTGCTCAACCATACACCAACCATAAACATAAAAAGTACAAATTCATGCATCACTTTCAAAATGTAATTTTACTAAAGAAATTATTTAATATTTTGTTATTATATATAACTCTACTCACCACAGCTGTATATATTGTTATCTGTTCTTCCTTGCCTTTAGATATGTCAGCTGGCTCAAAAAATTGGTCCATTAGAAAAATATAATCCATGTTTGTTGTCATCATCAGGTAAAAGTATGCAATCCATGCAAAATCTTGATTTGTAGTTGGTCTCTGCTTTATCTAGGATTATTCCAGGCAATCAGCTGCCTTGGTTTGATAGAATTTTAGGCAAGCAACCATCCTCCATGTTTAAGGCTATGAATTTCTACAGAAAGAAGTGGGTCATTTTCTCTAGGTGAATTCAAATTCCTGCAAAGGAAAACAGTCTATTATCGTGCCTTCAGCTACCTCAGTTTATGGTAACAATTTTGCCAACTTTCTAATACAGCTAACGACAAACTGCAGTTATCCATTTTGGTTAGCTTATTTTTGCCACATATTCAAAAAGTTTTAGTAGCCAAGCTGTTCTGTTCAGCTCTCACAAAAAAACTACAATCCAAACTGCTCTCTACAAAAATCATTACCCAGACTGATATATTTTTCAATCAGTCTTTTACAAACTTGGTTAGGTCAGGTGACAAAAACACAGTGGCTGTTTTCAATCTCTCTAATCCATTTGAAAACAAGATGAAATTTCTATCAAAGTGTGATTTTCATGTTTTTACTTTAATCTTTGGAATTTGGACAAAGGTGTGATAATCCTTTAGAATTTTTAATCTACAAAGATTTTTAACAACATAGTAGAAATGCAAATAAGCTTTATTTCAAAAAGATATTTTATACAAGTATTAATTAAAAGATTTTAAAAAATAAATTATGCTTTTTTTTTTTAATTTCAAAATCAGAATTACAAATATTATTTATCAGACCTTTTTTAAAATACTTATTTCACAATGAAATTTTACTTTAAACCTAGAGTTATTTAACCCTTTGCTTATTATTATTTTATTTTAGGAAATATAAAAAAAAATATCTACAAAAATTTATTCTGTGTTTATTTCTACTTTTCCTTTATTTTAGGTATATATATATATATGCACATACACCATATTAGTGTGTGTGATGTAACTCAACTGGTTACATTGCCCCAATCTGAGAAAAAAGGAAAATAGAAATGAAACACCTTAACAATATTTACATAATTTACATATATAATGAAAATAAAGTTCACATCTAAATCTATGTACTCATCAATTTTTTCAGAGATATGACAGACATTTAACAGTCAACAGAATGAATAGTAATTTGCAAATTTTGAGATAGATAAAGAATTCAGCCATTGGACTGTAAGTACACAATGCACCATGAACACCAAGAGTGCTACCTCAAATGAGACACCATAGTCCACTACAACCTTTATAAAGATACTGCAAAATCTTTGTAAAGTCCTCTTTCATGGAGGGTCTGGAAAATACAAAACTGTGCCCTGCTTCTTTTGAGTCTTATGGGCTGGGAAATACAAACCATGCCCTGCTCTCCTTCTTCTGAGACCTAAATGCCAGAATCATGACAGGACTATGTTAACTTCCTTATGACAAACAATATGAAATATAGAAAATAGGTTGGAGCAAATAATGGAGATACAACACCCTCAGAGTTACATGAAAACATTACATCCTCAAGCCAATGACAAAAATCTCCATCCATCATCAAAACTAAAAATACAGCTAAACAAACTTCAACAATCAAATACCAAATCCAACCTCCAAATTCATTGAATTTTTATTTAACTTCAAACATGAACCTCTTTAAACATACATGAAAACTACTATTTTATAATTTTATAATCATCATCAATACTCTTATCACATATGTCACAGTAATTTTTAAAATTAATTCTGCATAAAATGCATATTTGTTCTTTCTCTGTCATGGTTTGAGATCAAGTTGATAATTTTGAAGTGATGATCACCAGTATGTGATCATCATTAACTGTACATTGGGCAGTTATCTATAATGATTGCCACAGACATGATCATCATCGGCCCTCAGTTAGGTAACCATTTGTAATGGGATGGGGGAATCAAGGCGATATATATATATGTCTTACTCAATTTGATGTCTATATTTCAATATATGCTTTATATCAGTGTTCTTCAACCCTTGGTCCACGGACCGGCACCGGTCAACGGAACTTTTCTGCAGGTCCGCATGCTAAACGGGCAGTAAAGTTATTACAAATAATAATAGTTTAAACTTTTAATTAATATAGCCAATTTTTATTTATTTTTTCATCTCATTTTTACCCAATTAAAAAAAAAAAGAAAACAGAACGAAAACAAAATCTAATCAATCATTCATAAATTAATTTGTTTTTCTAGTTATCACAGATGTTTAATGGGGGGGGGGAGTGTAGAATTAAATTTTTTATTACTTTTCTAAAAAAAAATAAAGTCTTTTTATTATATAAACTCCATATATATAAAAAACTTTATCTTATATATTTAACATTGTTGTTTTGATCAGTTATAACAATTATGCTTATCTTTAAAAAAAATTATCTAAAGACCTCTGCCAGTCTGCGAAACCTTATCCTTATTTTTGCTGGTCTGCAGACCTTATCCTTATTTTTACCAGTCTGCAGGTGTGAAAAGGTTGAAGATCACTGCTTTATATTATGATATTTTATTATGAAATTAAACCACATTTGGGTATACATATTGCTTTACATGAACTCATTATATTTATAAGACTACTCTTATATATATATATATATATATATATATATAAAATTGTTACTACCTTATATATATATATATATATATATATATATATATATAAGGTAGTAACAATTTTACACAAATGGAACATGTGTAGAAAATGACTTGCAAGGATCAATGCTGACAAAATAATAAACTACTCATTTCAGGTAGGTGGCATATTTCAAGCCCTAGTTGGGCAGCCATTGTAACCTAAATAAAAAGTATCAAGTAGTGGGTGAGTGCCATTAGTAATTTAATAACAATATTTCAAAATAAATCCAACAGTATTTTACACACTTTCTATCTCTAGTTTTATATTAAGTGAATAATATATTAATATGGTCAATCAGGGTGCCATTACGTTAGCTAAACCTAGACAAAGTTATATTCTATACCTACTGACAAATGTACCAGATTTGAACCCCTTTCTTGGTACCTTCTTTATAACTGGATGTAGGATTTTGTATTTTAGGACCATATCAAATTTGCACTAACACTACAAAAAACAAAAAACACTTTTATGCCTTGATTGTGCATATAAAATTCATCACACAAAATGATCACTTAGATTTTAATATTATAAATGCATTTCAACATTCTCATAAGTCTTGCTAGCTCAAATCAAACTCTATAGAGTTATGGTGGCAATTCTTTCATCATTGAGTAATATTGGGAATGGTGGTTATTATTTTATAATGACTCACAAATGACAACAAATACAGTGACAATCATTATTTATTTATGGCCATTAAATACATTTATCTTGACAAGTAATTTAAAGCATGATGATGATAATGATGATAATGATAATGATACTTTCAGCCACAGCTTTAGAACTAACACTAACATAAAATTTAGCTTTTATAACTTCGTAATTATTCACCTAACATTATATTTAAATTAGAACTTAACCATTAATATTCAACAGTGTTGATGAATGATTATAATTAATAAAGCAACAAATACTTTTAACAAAATATATGCCTCTTTAAATAAAACAAATTAACATTTATTACTGGACTACTAAAATATACATAGTAGTTAAAGATATATATGAAAATTGATATAAATCACAATGATGAGTTATTTATAATAAATCATAATATTAATAATATTAAACTCTTCCTCTTTCCATTTAATCACTGTATCCAATGTTTATATCATAATATAATGTTTGTGCATCAATTTGTATTGAAAATGTATATCCTAATGAAAATATTTCATTAAAAAAATAAACACTCTTTGGATGCACATACTTTGGTAACCTTATAAATTTCAACATAACATATAATGTAAAATGATTAACTAAAAAAAGGTCAGTTAGATTCTAGAAAGAGATTAAGGTCACTAATCATTATTTTAACATGTCTAGCTAGCATTTCTTTCACTTGCAACATGCAAGCTACACAACTATAATGTGAAATGTATACTTAAATTACCATGCATATGTATGTGTGGATCCCATTATGAATAAAATATTATTATTGAACAAAAAAAACTTTAAATTATAAACATATTACATAATTTTGATTTGACCCACAATAATACATTTCACAAAATAAAATATATCAATAAGTTAATTCGTATAATAATTTTAGAATACATAAAATCATTAATAAATCTTATAGCTATTATTACTGAAACTCTTTTTTACTTGATTTTGGTTTTAAAATTCAGAGACTATAAAAGATAAAGACTTTGTTATTAAAAATTGTGTTAATAGTCCCTAACATAATAAAAAGGAAAATATATAATTAAAATTCATATTACCAGTCCTTTTTTTACTTTCTTGAGTCATGCACTTTGCAATAGTTTAAATTCAGCTTGTTGAATGTTTATACATTTTGCAGCAACCATATAAACCAATATGTAACACATGTATTGAAGCAGTCAGATCTGAGTTTGATCCTAGCTTCATGACATCTAGCCATAAGCCCACTTCAAACCCTAGTACTAACCTTAAATTTCCGATGCAAAGGGGCTTTATACAGTCAGTCCACACCAGTTTTATTAAAGAAAAACTATATTATAAATGTGTATTAAAATTAATTAGTTTAAGGTTTAAATTAATTGATGCTATTAATAAATTCATGATAAAATTATTCATGAATTTATATATATTACAACTGTGTGGATTGTGCATATATATTTATAAATATTTAAACATATATAATTGTTCGAAAGTTTCATTGCATCGGGAATGTTTTGATTTTACTTTTAAATAATTTGTTAAAATTTTAGTGATTAAAAGCTACATTCTTTCGATAAGCTTTCAGATTTTTCCTTTCCAAAACAATGAGTAAAGTTTTATTAATTAGAGAAGAGATAAGTATTTAAAATGTAAGAATTTCCTAATTAAAATTGTTTTTAGATTTGAAAATTCATTTTCTAATTAGAAAATGAATTCAAGTTAATGAGTTTGAAAGCCTTATCGAAGGAATGTATGTAAATCAATTAGTAACAACCTGTAACATTGAAAATGAAAGAAGCGCTAGCCTGAAGGCATCAGATACAGTATAAATAGCTCTGAAAAGTTTGGAGAGGGAAGAAGCCATCTCTGTTGTAGAAAAGTGCCACTAAACTCTATGCATTTTAAAAATCATGAATTTAAACAGTGTTCCTATCATGTAGAGAGGATAAAATGTCAGGAATCTGGCTACGGTTCCTGAAGTCCTCTGAAAATCTTCAATAAAACTGCTAAATCTTTTCCAGGCCAATCGTGCTGCCAAAATTATAACAAAATCAATTAAAATGCTGTTAAAGTAATCGACCAAATGTGTGTCTACATTTTACCAACTTGGACATGTAAACTATGGAACCATCCCTGAAAGAAATGATAATATATTTCGATAATGAATCATGACTTTCTGGCCAGTTTCCAAACTTTACTTTACCTTCTTTTTAAGAGCTCTTCTCATTTATTAATGTAACAATCTGTACAAAACTTTCTTTTATTTCTGCTTTTTAAATTACATAGTAATTCTCTCAACCTGTGGTTTTTAAATTTAACTTTCCTTTCTTACGATGGCAGTTCATTTACTATATTATATATATTTATTGTGGGATTTATTAATGTCGTTTATTTTTAATTATATGCCAATAATCCTTCGACTCGATGATCTCTTTTGTTTCATTTGCCTTATACAAGTAATAAAACATTAAATCTGATAGTAATTCTTGCCCATTAAAACTAGATTTATACAGTTCTGTCAATCATCAAGTTGAAAGAAATTATTAAATGTTTGTTATTTTTATAATTGGCTAATTATAAATTATTAACTCCATTTCTAATCTATGCCCCAGCTGTTTTCTCATGTTTACCAATATTTAGTTATTCATATATAACATAAAAATGTTTTTGCAAAAGGGCCGATAAAGGAATAATATATATATATATATATATATATATTCTAATTCAAATTTCTGTTACTTACTATTAAGATTCAGAGGGTCATGATGTTTGGGGCATAATTAATATAATTTTATAAATACTTAAAAATAATTTTAGTTAAAAGCTCATTTGACTTTAATTAATTTGATCAAGTTATCACATAGAGCATTCTATAATAAATTGGGTTGTATGTTTCAAATGGTAACTATCAAGTCATAATCTTCAAACGTTGCTGACATAGGGCAATCTTCTGCTTCGTAGGCTTGTTAGTGGTAATATTACTGATATTTTAATTATAGAAAAAGAAAGCCCTTCCTCCCTTTCTCATGTTATATTTGGAACATCAAAGGTTCATAGCTATAACTCGGCCTGACTTTCCCGGGTTCCATGTCTCCTTAAAGGGCAGTAAGACTTGTCATATACAAGCCACCATACTACTTAAACCACCGACCAGTGATTATCTTTCCTGTTCAATTTATAGCTCATAATTTGTCAGCCCGTTACCTCTCTGTTCCAGTAAAGCCAGCTCTTATGCTCATAATTTGTGATGAAGTGATTTCAATTAAAGTCGAACAAATTCTCAGTTATCTCAAATCAAATATGTTTTCTAGTAAAGGTTAAAGTTATGCCCTAAATACGTATTTTGCTTTTCATGAATGGATTTACGAATGTGAAAATCAATCTTACATTCTTTCGTAATAAAATTAGAATAATAATTTCCCTCACCATTGATACCTTTATCTGCCTTTATTTTCTTGTTGGAATCATAGACATATAGACTTTCATAATATTGCATAATACTCATTTGGCATATAATAGGAACTGCTATCCTTATAATAAATATAAACTCTGTTTAAAGGCTAGAGGTGATCAATATTATCATCATTTAAAAATTGAACAAAACTATTACTAGTATTATTAAATATTTTATAAACACACTTGATTTCTTAAGTCTTTTATTCAATAATTATTTTGTGTTAAGGCTCGCTGTCTGTGTTTGCAACTCGAACATACTCATATGACTCGATATAAAATTGTCTTTAGTCAGTTTATTTTTCAACATTAATGTCAGTTCATGGGTCTCTAATCATCACCAACCATTGAGCTAGTTTCTTGGTTCATAGCACTGTGCTGTTGATTTAGATCAACCACTAATCTGAGCTGGTGAGTTGGTTTTGAATTCAGTTTGGTTTGGCTAAGTTTGGGTCCGACTTGCAGTTTAGGTGGTGGAGGTTTTTTGACCAGTACAGTATATTACCAATTTCAATGGTGTTCTGGAATAGTCCTATTCTTTCTTGGCTGGGTCTTGCAATTCTTTTACTGCAAGGATGATGAAGAAGTTACTTGCTTCCATAGGAAGCCTTTGGTAATATAATTGTTTATTCATTTTTTTTCAGCATACCCATTTTAATAGACTAAGAATATTTACAATTTTTCATATATTTTATCATTTTGTTGGGGTTTAAACCCAGTCAAGGGCAAAAACTGAACTAGCATGGGTTAACACTTTTCAGCATTTTACTTATTTTCATTTTAGATTCAAAATACAGAAGAGCAATTACTTTTTTTTATTTTTAAAAGACAGGTGAGCAGTCACTTCCTTCTATCTTATTTTTCACATTCAGTCACAAGTAGTGTAATATTTTTGGCTCAGACTATTTAGATGTACATACATTAATGGATAGCTGGATTATCCAGATGATATATATATATTGTAACTTGATGAAATGAAGGTAGGGTGTGAGAAACAAAGAGAGGAAAAGAAAAAGAGATAGAATAAGAGAAAATGCTAATTGTAACCTACTAGAATAAGAGGGGGGTGTGAGGAAGAGAAAAGAGAGAGAAAAAGATAATGCTAATAAAGAAATGAGAGAGGGGGTAAGAAAGAGAAAGAGATAAGAATTAATAAAGAATTGGAGGGAATGATAATGATAAAAATAAATGATGGAAAAGAAAAGAATTGAGAGAGAAAAGAAATGGGGAAAAGTAATAGAAATGATATAATATATATATATATCTCATTTCTTCTATATATCCATATATATATATATATATATATATATATATGGAGAGAGAGAAGAAATGAGATGATGGGATAGATATAAAATAGAGAGATGTAAGAAGAAGAAATAAAAGAGAGGGAAATGAAATGAAATGATAGAAGAAACTCTTAATGAATGTTTAAATGGCTGAGATGAGAGAAAGATATGAAAGAGATATATAAGAAGATGGAATAAAGGAGAGAGAAATGAAATGAGATGATAGAAAGAAATGAAAAAATGACATGAAAAGAAATGGAATAAAATTAAAAAAAAATGAAATAATATATAAATGAGAGACTTTTAATGACTCGGCTCAGTGGGGTTAGAAGAAATTTTAAAAAAAATGATGATCTAGAGATGAATAATCAAGTAAAGATCAAATCCAATACTGATGAACTATAACTACTACAGCATATTGATCTTTTAATAAACCATACAAAAGATTATCTAAATCACTACTCAATGTTTACCAGATTAGTCTTACCAATAAATTATACACTCTCTGAATAAGACCTATGATGCTTTGCTTTAAAATATTATCTTACAGAATTATATTTACTAAAACAACAAGAGTAAATAACCTCAGGGATTTTAAAACTAAAACTCTTGTGTAAAATTAAAGTTTAAGTTAAGTTACCTAACAAAGAATTACTGTGATTAATAAATAAATAAGTGACATCTTAGCTGACCATAAAATAATTATAATATGTTCAATCTTAAAATAATAAACAAAACAAATATTAATTCACAAAATTTAATGAATCAATTTCAATTTAACTAATAATGGCCTATTATCTAAGATATTACTTGAGCAAAGAAAAGAGCAAAGGTACTTTTAATGCATTTCCATACTCACAGACAACAACTAAAGACCTCAAATGCAAATGGATTAGAATTCTTTAAATATATAAGATTTAAGATGATGATAAATGATGTGCAGTGAATATAAGATAAGGTGCAGCTTTAAAAATAATATTAATTAAAATATTTTTCTGAAGTACTAATATTGTTAATCTGATATTGCATAATATTTAGTCTGAAATATATACTGATAATTTAAAAAAAAAAAACTTTTAACTAAGTATTTAATTATGTATCTGCTATAATGCAATTATCTGTATTTGTGATTCAATATGAGAATCATTTACTTTAACATAGCTTGTTAATTTTCAAGACAATATCAACTATATTTAATTAACTTAGAATGTACTTGTGAATGTCTGAATTGAAGATTCAATCACTTTAAAATTTTAAGATTTTGTGAACTTGGAACGTAAGACAATAATATATTTTCATATAAAAGCAAAACAAACAAACAAAACTTTTGAAATAGTAATAATTTGATTTATTAATAATGAGAAGAAATGTTTATAAAGGTAGTAGAATACAAACAGTGCCAATATTGCACTAAGATTTTATATAATTATTTGGACTAATTAATAACATTACTGTGTCATCTACTAATCAGAATAACACAGATCTATGTTTATATTGAAAACCCAAAGCTTAATTTTATACTCCTCAACTTAACAAACGCTAAGTTGGAGTAAGCATACTCAACAATACTTTTAAAAAATGTCATCACTAGATTCATGGATATAACTAATATCACAGCTAGATATAGCTTTAAATCAGATTAACCTAATACTAAAATTAAACTAACTTAAGTGTATGGGACAATCATTCATCAGAGATTAGTTATACTTTTTTTAAAATAACTTTAGTCCACATAAAATTATTCCCTCAATGTTTTAAAGATAATGATGTAACAGACTTACAAATCCAGCGGCAAAATTCTGGATGAAAATATTAAATTATTATGTGTGAATTGCCACTTATACCATATGCATATTTAATATACTTTAAAACAAATATAACTTATTGTTGGTTAGCTTGTGTGTGATAAAACTATCATAGCAACACAATTCAAACATTGATATACTTATGAGCCTTAAATTAGCTACAACTACCTGAAGAAATACATTTTCTCAAACAAGCATATATTGTCATCACAAATCTAAAACAAATGCAACATCAGCTACTGTGGTGGAATTAGCATTAAGTCATCATGAATGATAGGCAAAAATATAAAGATACTAGGCTCCTAAGAGCTGGAAAAGAATATGGTGGCTTCCAAAAAAAATACCTATCTTCGAGGCAAAATTAAGATGTCTGGAATTCATCTTCAGTACATCTGGGAACAGGAACACCCACCAGAAAAGCACAATGCACTCATGGGATTTCCAATGCTTATAAATGTAATTGTTATCACTGAAAAATACAATACCCTCTTTTTGAGGACAAGCACTATCAAATCATGGAAATACAATACAATAAGGATGGAGGATTTTATCTACTCCATAAGAATATTCAAAATTTATTACTAAGGCTAACTCTATGAGGCCATCAAATTCTAACTAAAATCAAGATATATACTTCATTTAAACTAACTAAGTTATTTCCAAAAAATTTATAAAATACAAAACGTATATCCAATGTTCGAACCAACAAAGCAAACTATGTGTCAACTGACTACTGTAAAAAAATACTCTAAACTTAAGTGCATATAAAATTCTAGGCAAGGCACAATGCACACATAACAAAATATTAAATGCTAAAATATAGTGACTAGTGGACTTTTAAAATTGTAAATTAAATGCAAGAATATTTACTTCTCGATGAATATAAAATATTTGTAATTATTATTAATATAACATTCATAAAACAAATGAATGGATATTCTCTGATAAACTTCTCTAGTAAATTTAAAATAAAATTGAGTAAACATCCCATTTATGTGAAAATAAGACTGTGATATTTAAATCTCTATAATAAAATTATTAAATAGAAACTACCTAGTGTAATGCTTGATAAATAAACTAAATCTACTTAAGAATGGTAAGAAACATTTGTTCATTCAAATAAACCTATTTCATTTTAAAATTATAACCCTAGTTTACCTGTATATTTATGCAAAAAGTGTTACAAAAATAATAGCATAAATATTTTTATGATTTCATTCTTTTTCAAACCAATAAAACAGACTATAAAAAATAATAATAATCCATTAATTCAAGTTCATATTTCGGCTCTGTGATGATTTTTCCATTTCATAATGTGTAGACAATTTTCCAGGTTACGATATCTATCTGAATTCGAAGCTTCAATTAATACATTTATATACATGGCAATCATTTCCAAATGAAAAAGTTCAATAGTTCATTAATAATATTTTTTAAAACAATTTTAAAAAAAAAATTAAATAATAAGATTAAACTGGCATAAAACAAAATAAATTCCTCAGCTGAACACACTTTATATTTATAATCCTAGGTTCAAATGTGGAATAATTATAATATATATTTTTAGTTAACTTTCACTGTTCTTCCTTAGATAAACACATTTTTTTAAAATAAAGTTTTTTTTTTAAATGTTTCTTAATATTTAAAAATGTATTTCTTTTTTAAACAAATTTCCTTTTATTTATTAAACATAAGAATAGATTTTTTTATAATTAAGACTTTCCTCCGTTTATGAGCAAAGATCAACGGTCATAAAGTTACTTATAAGTACTGGAAACTATAATCAAACATTATGCATTTAATAGAGACAAGTTCATTAGTAATATTTTTTTAAATTCTTTTAAAGTTTTGCTTTCAAACAAATTCTTTTCATACTACTGGCATAAATGAGAATTAGTATTTTAAACTACATATTGTCTACAGAAACATTATTCTGTTAAGAGCATATTTAAATGAATATATATCATCTATTAAGTAAGAAAGTATTAAATTTAATGTCACTTTTAATTTATAAAGATGCTAACACATTTCCATTTTAATATTTTAAAATGTTTGAATGTTTTTTTTTAATTTCTTCTTCATGTGTATTTTTAATTTGATAGGAGATATACTATAGTTTAGTGCAATAAAGTCTTTAGCCATAACAATACTTAATAATTTAAGTTTTACTTCTAAATAAAGAAAAATGAATAGATCAAAAGTAAATGAAGTATTAGACACTGTATTTTCTTCAAAGATTTTACTGTAAATTTTAATGTCTCAATTGTAATGAAAACTGTCAGAAAACGGATTACCTTTCTTTTAGCCCTCTGTCATTACAAGACGATTTTTAAATGATTATTTTAAACATACTTTTATTTTTTTTAGAAAATATAAAGTTTTTAAAAATTACTTTCTATTAAGGAACTTTTAAGATTCAGTCACACATATATGTAAACATATCAGCAACTGAATGACCCCTAGATCTCCATTTTATCTCACAATTTTTCATCCACCTACAATTCATTTAAAAACCAATAAAAACTATTTTTTATTAAATTTTAATATTCTGACAAACCAGCTGTAGAGTCAATTTACTGATGTAATCAATATAATTTTCCTATACCACGTGACCTTCAGCTGCAAAGTCAAAATTTTATTATTAACAAATATTGTGCAATAATTTTTTAATGATATTTTATACAATATAATAATAATAAATATAAAATTTAAAGTTATCCTCTTTATTAAACCCACAAAATTTCATTGAAATAATTTTATCCACACATTTGTTTTATTTATTTGTTTTAAACAATATTAGAATTAAATCACTTTTTTTATGTTTCCATGTCAATGCATGCACATTCTCACATACGTTTGGCCTTGGATTAATTTTTTAAAACTATTTTTAAAATTACAACAATAGAATGCTAATGAATATTTAATCTAAATAATTTTTATAACTGGAATGTTAAATTACAAAACTAATAATAAATATTCTTATTATTTTAATAAAAACTTACATATCATTTTTTTTTAAATTTATTACTTACTTATTCCAACTTATTTATAATATCTAATTATTATTTTTAGACATTAAAATGGATTATGTGATAGTTATTTTCGAATGCATTTAATACTATTTATCAATTCACAATTATTTTTTTAACATTTGCTTATGTAAAAATTATTACGGTAATCCAGTATTTACCTTGCTATGATGTAATTAGCCTGAAGGCACACAACTGTAATTATCTGATATTTGCATCATCGGAAGATCAGATGAACATTGTCATGGCAATGAAGAGACTGACATGACTAATTCTAGAGATTTGATTTTTTGTTACCTTGCTATGACATCATAAGCCTGAAGGCATACAGCTGTAATTATCCGATCTTTGCATCATCGGAAGAACACATGAACATTGTCATGGCAACGAAGACGCTGATATGACTAATTCGAGATATTTGATTTTTTCGTCCACGAGATTTTTTTCGACCCGTGAGATTTAAAAGTGGATTTCTTCCTATTTGTTGCATCGTTTTTTTCAGTGCAGCAGTGTTTTTTTTCAGTGATTTCATTTTCAGTGTTTTAATAGTTCAGCAATTTTTTTTACCATTTTTTAAAAGAAATCATTACTTTGTCAACAATTGTAAGTAATTTACATGTTATTTCTTCTATGATATTAAGTGGATGTATTTTATATTTTATTAATTTTCCAGATTTTCCATTTTTAGACATCAAAATGGCTAATATTGAAACAAGAGATCTGAAGTTGTGGGATCTCCCAAAATGTGAAGAAGAGACAATAGCTTTCTTCCAACAAGAAGGAGTTTTACACCACGTGAAATTGTGCGAAAATGGCCATGAGATGAAGAAGTACATCCATGGTACTGAAAAACAGTGGTGGTGCAATTTGAAAGATTGTCTGAAAAAACTCCCATAAGAAAAGGCACGTGGTTTGAAGGCTCCAGAATATCCTTCATAACGGCTCTCCATTTTATATATTGTTGGTCCAGAGAATTAATGTCAATCCTATTTTGTGCTGACAAGTTAGAAATGGCAGACAAGACTGTGATTGACTGGAACAAATATCTCCACGAAGTATGTGCATGGAAGCTGTTACATAATGAAAGGCGGAAAATCGGAGGCCCTAACACAATTGTGGAAATAGACGAAACTCTATTCTCCAAACATAAGAACAATGCCAGCAGAGTACTTCCACAGCAATGGGTATTTGGCGGTATCTGCAGAGAAACAGATGAATGTTTTATAATAGCCGTTGCAGGTAGAAGTGTGTCCAGTCTCATGCAAGCCATTTTGGAGAATGTGCACCAAGGCACTACTATTTATAGCGATTGCTGGAAAAAATATAAAACAGAAGAATTGGAGCTGGCTGGATATGAGCACCATCGAGTTAACCACATGTATAATTTTGTAGACCCCACAACTGGCGTTCACATGCAAAATATTGAAAGGTTGTGGGGTTTAGTCAAATGGAGAAATAAGAAGCACAGAGGAACTGCATGTCAACACTTAGACTCCTATTTGACGGAGTTTATGTGGAGGCGTACCTACAAAGATGGTAATTTTGGTGCAATTCTACAACATATAAGCCAGTTCAGTCCATCGCAGTAATCGTTATTTGGGTAAGTATGCATTTTGTTGTGATATTCATCTTTTATTTTCCTTATAAATTACAGTAGTTTTTATTCGTAGTTATTTCCACTAAAAAAAAATTCATACATTTATATAGTACTTTTAAGATGACTGAATTATGATTAATTATGTTTTGTGGACTCATAGTTTTCACTTTATGATGTGTTTTTTTTTAAAAAAAGACAAAATTATTTGAATACTTGCAGAATTATTACTTCAGGACTTGCACTCTAAGATACGTTTTTTAAAAAAGAAAATTAATATTTGTAGACTCGCAGTTTTCACTTTGTGATAGGTTTTTTTAAGACGACAAAATTATTATTTGAATACTTGCAGAATTATTAATTCAGGACTCGCATTTTATACGTTTTTTAAAAAAGAAAATTAATATTTGTAGACTCGCAGTTTTCACTTTATGATAGGTTTTTTTAAGATGACAAAATTATTATTTGAATACTTGCAGAATTATTAATTCAGGACTCACACTTTATACGTTTTTTAAAAGAGACAAAATTAATATTTGTAGACTCGCAGTTTTCACTTTATGATAGGTTTTTTTAAGATGACAAAATTATTATTTGAATACTTGCAGAATTATTAATTCAGGACTCGCACTTTATACGTTTTTTAAAAAAGAAAATTAATATTTGTAGACTCGCAGTTATTTGTAGATTCACAGTTTTCAGTTTATGATAAGTTCTTTAAAATTTATATAGTACTTTTAAGATGACTTAAATTATTCATGATGTATATATTATTTTTAATCTTTTTTTGCCGCATATCACTATTTTGTGTCCTATTTATTAATGTTTTTTTTCAGGATTTGTGGACTCGCAGTTTTTACTTATTAATTTTGTAGTGATATTTATCTTACATTTTCATATTTTGCATCCAATTTTAGTTAATTATTCATGATGTATATATTATTTTTAATCTTTTTTTGCCGCATATCACTATTTTGTGTCCTATTTATTAATTTTTTTTTTCAGGATTTGTGGACTCGCAGTTTTTACTTATTAATTTTGTAGTGATATTTATCTTACATTTTCATATTTTGCGTCCAATTTTAGTTAATTATTCATGATGTATATATTATTTTTAATCTTTTTTTGCTGCATATCACTCTATTTTGTGTCCTATTTATTAATTTTACCATTTTTTTTTCAGGATGGATGCCGCCAGCATTGTTCTGTACCACATGTCTTTTTCTCCGTTTTGACCTCATGACCCTGTACCACATGCCTTCCCCCCACTCTTCGTTTCTATGATGACATTACCCTGAGGGCATCCTATTCTAATCTAGCGATCTTTGACGTAACATCACCACGTGATATGCCGAAAAATTTTAGCGATTACATTTGTCCGCAAATCACTAGGTGACATTATCTTAAAAATCGGGTGGTTAGAGCAGTATGCCTTCAGGCTAATGACATCATAGCAAGGTAAATACTGGACTACCATTATTACTTAACATCCCTTATCAAACCAACTGACACTATTAAAATATTTAGATTATCCTATTTTAATAATTGACTAAGTTAATTTTCATTTTTATCATTATTATTTTTTTTAAAAATCAAACAATTTCAAACCAAAAGGTTAAGCTAAGATAACCTTTGGCTCCTTTTGGAACTAAGTGAAACTTCAGTTAGGTACAATATATATATATATATATATATATATATATATATATATAAATGACAGCACTTCAGTCGATTTCCTTTCACAATTTAACTTGTTTTCTCTTCACAGTTTTGATATATTTATCCCCTTTCTAAGTAATTGCCAGAATTTTTATATCACTGAGTATTTCACAGACCACCCAGATAGAAAACCTGATTTTCATTAGCCTAACCATCTGATTTAAACTGATCATCTGCTTCCAATTTATTGGTGACAAAAATCAAAAGTAATGGATAGAAACACTTAATGTTTATTAGTTAAACCATCCAATTTAAAAACACTCAAGTGTTTCAATTTTACTGGTAATAATAAAAATCCAGACTAACAGGATTTCTTGATAATTAACTAGTCTGGAAGAAATCCATTACCTTAATGGCCATCACACCTTTGTCTCAAATCTGGTCTCAAGAAATGTAATTACTTATTTCTTTGATTATCTCTGATTTAATGACTTTCAGCTGGTCTACCAACTGAAGTTCTAATCTTGTCAGTTTAAATAACAATAAAAACACTACAGTCTTTGAAATCATAAAATAATTTTAACAAAACATTTCTTTTAATATATTTGCAGCTGTAAATTTACTTATGTAAAATACATGTACACACTCAGATATTCAGACATTCAGAAAAAAATTGCCTATCAAAAATAAGATGAATTATTTTTGCAAACTATAATTTAACATTCAAAACTAAGTTTATCAAAACTATTAGACTCAAACTATTGTCATAGAAAAAATAAATGGCAAAATTTAGCAAGTATAGATTAGTTTTTAAAGAAAGTTAATAATCAAAATCACAAAATGATTAACTGACTAGTTTATGTCCACAAAGACCTGTGTATATGTGTTCTAATTCTAACTTTTAACAAATAACTTAAATAATTCAAGGTATGTACTATTCTTTTTAGGGTTTTATCAATACAAACAAACAAAAAGCGTAAGTATTTCCTCCACTCTCCTTCTGTCATAGGTTTTTGGGAATTTATCCTGTAGGATTTAAACTTGGGTGACCTACAGCTTTCCTTCCTATATAAAAATGTGATGATGTTTTTTTCTTTATTCCAATTTATGCAAATTACTGAACTTTAGCCACAATCTGAATCTAAATGGGCACAATATTTTCGCTCATCTAATAAAAATCACCACACCTTTACTTTAATCATCCATAAACAATAAAAAATTATATTCTATTTTTTTTGTTTTGCAAATCATATAATTACCCAAATAAATTGATGCCATTTTATATTACAGATTATATTATAGTGGTTTGCATAAAATTGCAAATGTGTAATCATTTTATTTTTGATAGTCTCATTTTTCATTTTTACAGGATACTTGTAATATACAATTTAACATTTTTCCTAACTGCTGCCTAATTAAAATCAACTGATCAATATATAACTACGACAATATTTTATATAACTTATGTAAACAGCTGCTCAGCTGTATAATAAAAAGTTGCAAGAGTGTGCTAAAGAAAAATAGGAAAAGATGGCGGCACATCTTCACGCATTTAGCTATACCACAATGGATACAAAATAAATGCAAATGAGAGGAAAGAAAACATGCCATGCGATTTGAACATAAAATAATGTTCCTTGCAAAGAAACAACATATAAATTTTAATATAGAAACTAATGAAACATTTGTCAACAAAACTAATATTAATCTTTCAGCAGAGGTGAAGAAAGTGTTAACACTTGGGCCAAGATTCGTAGATGGCCTACGGAAGCTTCCTAAACTCGAACTTCTAGCTGATACAGAAGTGAGTTTAATTAATAACACCCACAGAGAGGATATAATCTCTCAAATAACGAAAACCATTAAAAATAAACACATGAGGGCAGAAAATAATGAATGGAGAAATAGTACTGTTAAAACCAGACAATTTTTTGGAATCCAACAACTTGAAATGCATAAAAGAAGATAAAGAAAACAGGTTTGTCATTATGAACAATGAAAAATACCATGAGAAAATGTCAAACCAAATTCTAAACTTGAGGTTTGAAGAAGAGGCAAATTTCAACTTGAGACTAAATAGAGATAAATTACTCTCCACAATACTCAAGATTCACAAGGACAAAGGCATGACCAGAGCAGAATATTACCATGTATACCCATCAGCCCCCACACCTCCCAGAATGTTTGGAAATGCCAAAGTTCACAAGGAAGGAACACCACTTTGCCTTATGTTAGACTTTGGTGAAGTGCACTACCAAGAAACTGCAAAATTAATTAACCACTAGTTGATTGACACTATAGTATTTGGTGATTATGCTATTGCATCATCATTTGAGTTAGTGGACAAAATACGAGATATACAAATAGATCAAGAGTGTGAAATAGCAGCTCTAGATGTGAAAGAGCTATATGGATCAGTGGACAGAAAGCACTCGATAGACATAGTCAAAACAGAATTAAGTAATAAACAATGCCCAGATGGTAAATTTAACTTTATTGAGGCTTTTTTGGAATGGATAAATAAAAATATTTACACTATTTTTGAAGGAAAATGGTATAAAATGAAGCAGGGATGGCCAATGAGCCTAGCCATTAGTGGCATAATGTCCAGCATCTTCTTAAACTACCATGAGAAACATGTAATACCAATTATACAAGCAGATAACCCCACAGTGATATATCTTAGATATGGGGACGACATGTTTACTGCTGCTAAAAGAAGTACAATCTTAAACATCACCAAAGAATTACAGCTGATGTTTAAACTCACACTAAATACCACATGGGAAAATCATCAACACCACCTAAAATATCTGGACCTAGACATACAAAGAGAAGATAAACAATTAATGTACCGCATGACCATCAAACACTTAGAAATTAGAGGATACATGCATCAGAGTGCAATAGTTCCCAACTCACGTAAATATGCTGGACTGAATTTGTTTCTACATAGAAATGATTACTTATGTAAATGTAATTCAGACAAAAGAGATAACATATTAAAATACATTAAAGAACTAACATCTGTTGGCTACAAATATAGATACATAACTAAAAGAATAGCACAGTTCCAAGCAAAAATAAACCAGCAAGGCAGAATCACAAATAATAAACCAAGAAAAATGGCTTCTACATGATGCATATATAATTTGAGTAATTGAAATGTCTGGTCCATGTTTTTTTCAGCATGCGGATACATGGATAGTAACATGTTTGGTTCCTTCTAAATTATGGACATTCCTGAATCTTGGAAGTTAGTAATACATAAGATGTTGTTTGGTCATCTTTTAGGTGATTAGTTAATGACTTGCATGTGGACAGGTAATTAATCTCTGTTTACTGCTGCTTTCTCAATGAAACTTAATGTCTTTTTATGATAGTGGTGAAGATATTACTGATGTTATTATGTTATAAAGATAAATTATTGATAGGAATGTGACTGGACATGCTTAATATTTATTGGAGTTAATATAATCAGCATTAAGTTAGAAGATGTGTGGTATTTTTTGGTTTCTTCATGACAATAATTCAACTTATAAGTCTTGTATCAATAAGTAATAACATTTCAAATGAATTAATCTTGTTGGAATTATTAATGTATGTTTTGTTTATGGAAATATATTACTCATTTGACCATTATAAACATTTCTTTTTATAATGTTTTTCAGTAGGTTTTGGATATAATTTCTTTTATAAAATAATGAAATTAGAATATGAACATTCATCCATTTCTACATGTTATTTTTATACATGTTAATAGCTTAAAAACAAATATTATCTATTTTGGTCTTATTAAAATAATTCAGTTTCTTTTCTCATGTATGAGTCAATATTGCAAGCACCTTATATATCGTGCATGCATTGCCATTGTTTAAGACTTTTTATTTTAGTCTCTTTAATATTTTTTTTTTTTTTAAAATAATGTAATAATTTAATTTTAGATCCCATTTCTCTTTATTACTATTTATACTAAGTTTGGGAATTTGACAATTAAGTACCAATTATTTTTATTTTGTAGTCATTAGATTTAACATAATAAAAAAGATGATGTCACAATCTATGTTTAATTCATTAGTGTACTTGTCTTAAAATTGACGTTGATCCCTTTATCATGGCATTTTTAAAATAATTTTTTCAAATGTTGAAAGTGTTCTTCAACAATAGATAAGTCTAATATGATGTCATCTATGTAAATGGTGATCACTGGCTTGATTTCAGGAGAGAAGGTTTGATCCAAGAATCTGATTAGACTGGCACCACTATTTATCAATCAGAATCACATTCAATTGAATTGGTATGCTATGCTCTCTTATTGGAAATCAGTGTTTTGGTGATACAGATACAGTTCTATACTTCTAGGAATGGTAATTTTTTTTTAGTTGCCTAGCATCTAGAGAAAATCTCATTGACCCATTTATCTTCTTCACTGTCACTATAGGATTTTTGTGTGGTGAAGAGCGTTTATAAATAATTCCCCAGTCAAGCATCTTTTTGATTTGCTTGGGTATTTACTCATGGTGTTGGTAAGGAATGGTGTATGGTGTAGATTGAAGTGTTCTGTTCATCAAATAATTTGATGCAGTGTTGAAATCCCCCTGTCACTCCTGCATTTTGGAAATTATTACATTATATTTATTAAGGATGGATTTTTAACTTATGTTGTCATTGCCATCGATCAAATTGGATTCAGCAATATTTGTTTGTATGAGTGTCTCAGGTATATTTGAGCTATGCAATTAGTCATATCATGATAGTAGTGTCATTTCTAAAACCTCATCATCTACACTGACTACATTATTAAGGAATTCAACTATACATTTAGTTATTTATGTGTAGAAAGTCTGCCCCTAATATGATCTCAGAAATAAGGGTGTTTAAGATAACTAACACATGATAGAATATTGTTTGACTGAATTTTACCTCTATCAAAATTTACATTTGGGTCAGTTTAGCCTTTCTGTTGGTGGCCATAGTTATTTGGACTACCTCAGTGGTAGAACTTTAATGTTACAAATGTTATGTGTAATTTTGTTGTAAAGTTCCATCAGTACAACTCATACCTGTTTTCCAGACTCAATTGGCATTTTCATAGACAAAGTCTCAAACAATATATCTATTTTGGGGCAACTTTGCAGAGTATAATGAGGTGCTCTATCTTACCATGAATATGTCATATCTGTGATTTCCCTGATTAAATGTTTTATTTTGTTTCCTTTATTTAATATGGTTGCTTGAGATGAGGAACAATCTCTCAAGTGCCCATTTAATTTGTTGTGTTACTGTTTTTGATTAGTGTTTCATTTAACCCATATATCAATGGCTTTGGTATGATATTGTTAGCCTCAAAGGTATGTTTGTACTCTGCAGTTGTTGACATTGATGTCATCATTTCTACTATTGAGAGGTTTTTCTCCATTTATTTCTTTATTTTGGTATATTGGATGTTACATTTTTTGTAGTTAATAGCAAAGATTGGGGATTTTTTTCTTTCTCCTTTCACTGAATTTATTATTAGTCATGTTTTGGCTTTTGATGTCTATCCTATTAAGCAATTGTGACAGCTTCTCAATGCTATTAACATTAGTGCATATTAATGATTGCTTGATATTTAGGTTAGGGTTATGATGAACTATGGAAAGGACTTGCCTTCATTTAATGGCTATATATTGCAAGTTTCAACTTAGTGATCTGTCTCCTAAATAATTTTACCAAAGTTTCTTTCTGGTACATTATCCTGATTTTGTTACATTATCTGATATAGTAATGTTTTGTGTCTATTTTTTATTCCAGAAATTTTTTATCACTAGGATTTTGTATTTTTTGTAGGCTGTTTGCATGAGTGTCTCCCACTATGCTAATGCATCATCCTGCAAAGGGCTACATGTGATTATAAATTTTGATGCTTCTGATAGGTTCTGGTTTATCAAAAGATAGAGGACAATGCTCATAAGATGTTCATTAGGGATTTTAGTGGGTAATCCATTGAACACCTTCAACTTATTGACTGAGTTTACCTTCTTTATATTGGACTGACTCTTAAGACAAATTTTTATTGGATTATTCCTATGACATCATGGTTCTTTTTTTTGTCCAATACTTTTATTTCTATTTATATATTACAGGAGTGTCATTCTCCCTCTTCCTTGAGTCTTCTTCTGAGACCTATCATATTATGATCTGGTTCTTGGCCTATGACCATTTTAGTGGAATTTATCTAGTTTTCCCATAAGTGGCCTTCTTTCTTCTAGTGATTTTCAGTCCTGGGTGTTCTTTTGGGTTATTTCTACCAGTTTTCCTCCAGTCTTTTTATTAACCCATCCTCTAAAATCCCCATATATGGTCTATTGATCATTTTAGATAATTTATTTGGGCCTGTAAGTTGTTTTGATTTTTGATCATCTTTTTGACATTCTCATTTTGCCTGAGATTTCATTCTCAATCACATTTTGCACTTCCATTAGTCTGTGATTACCCCCCATCCATTAATTTCATCTTACCTTCTATAAATCATTTTCTTACTTTTTGTATGATTTATATGGCTGTTATTTTGAATCTACTTTCTCAATTTCCTCATTCACTTGTAATTTCTGTTGGTTTTTTCTTTGCTTTATATTGGGACTTAGGCTCTCACACACTTATGTAATTTCCAAATATCATTATTAAACTCACTTCTAGATATCTTTCCAATTTCATCATTGTATTTTACATTTGAAATCCATTCTTCTGATTTCTATTCTACATCTTCGAATTCATCCCTCAATTCTGAAGTTTGCTTACTAAACCTTATAAATACTGTTTTCATGTCATAATTCATTTTATTCACTTTATTTTTTAAACTGTTGTTCAATTTGGTCATATGTTCTGTCATGGATCCCATCCCTGATTTTAATCAAACAAGATATGTCTGCATTTAGTCCAATTTTCAGTTTTGTTTGTCAAACATTTGTTGCATCACCATCATAATCTGATGAATTGGGTTATTGTCCACCCTTGCAATCTCTTATCTTGGTTTTTATACTACCATTATTAATTTTTTATGTCTGATCTATTTGAGTTCCAATTTCTAAGGATATTTCATCATCTTGTTCCTTTATATTCTCTGAAAAGCATGTTCTATCTTTTTACAGGAGTTTTTATCTTTCTCTCTTCTTTCTAAATCCTATCTGATCTCTTGATCCCTTTCTGTAATTCATTAATCTGCATTTTCTCCATATTATCATTTACAAGTAGATTGACCTTTTTATCATCGTTTTATGAGATATTCTCATTTTATAATGAACTACTTTTTAACAATAATACTCATTTAACATAACAGAGGTCTCTCTGCCTTTACATACATACTATAAGCTAATGTTTGTTTCTTAATCATGCTGAATTTTAGGTTGTCATTATGCACTTTGTTTAGACCTCCAATTAATTGGTTAACTATCAGTGATTTCATTTTTATTTTTAGTTCCTCATTTATTTGAGTTTCATATGCCTCACATTAATTCAATTTACATACCATATTAACATAACAAATTAATTTCTTTGAATTTGGTATTCATTAAATATTTTTTATTTAATTTTTTTCAAGTAATATAAAAGAGCTATTTCTAGGTTTATCTTTGTATGAAATAATCCCCTGGGTTCAATATTGTAGTGGTATGATATTAATTGTTTTGAAAATACATGACAATAATCAGAGTTAATGTCACAAACATGTGGGACACCAATGATATCAAAACTAGTGATAAACATCAGATATCATGCCTTACATTGGAGTCCATTTGTAATGAATATGACAACCATATGAGTTCATGCCCAACAATTGGTCATCCCATTTGTGATGGAACAGGTGAAAATTGGAATCTTAATATATGTGAATCATTCCCAACAATTGGCTGCACCATTTGTAATGGAACTGTCTTTTATGTATCAGACCAGATTCCTAATGATGCGATTGAACAGTATCTAGCACCAATAATTGCTTGGTAATGGGAATGGTACAGAAAAAATGTTATTTGCACCACCTATTTTATTTATACATTGGAGCGATATTATGAGTTTCAGTCTGCAAAAGTCACATGGTATAAAAGTATATAACATATGATGGTATACTGAGTTCTACTTTGATGGTATATTGAGTTCTACTCTAAAACATAAGTACATCATATGGTTGCTATTTATGTACTCAACATTGTGGGTGTGGGGTTTCTCATATACACCTTGGGATTTCAAACTTCATGGTTATATGCATGATTCTAATAAGCTAGAGTGATGCTTATCATAAGTTTGATATAAACTATAAATATTTACATTTGAGTTATGTGTGTAGTATGGTATCGATAAAAGTTAGATAAATAATATGGTCAGGGCAATAGAAATTTTGAATAAATGATCTGGTGTGGTTAATGGATAGGTAAATGATATTGCATGGCTGATGAAAAAATAAATGATATGGTATGTGCAATGAAACATGGAATAAATAATATATGGGCAATGGAAAGTTGGATAAATGATATAACATGACTATTAACAAGATAGATAAGGGATATGGCATGGTTAATGGAAAGTTATATAAATGATATGCCATGACTAATGGAAAGATAAATAAATTATATGGCATGTGTAATGGAAATTTGGATAAATGATGAAACATACACAAATTCTAATTAAAATAAATAAATTGTTAACAACATTATTCCCTTATGGGTAATGTACAATTGTCTGTAACAAATCAATTTGATGCTTGAGTAAATCAGATCATCTTCATTTGATTCACATAATATTATGGCTATTCCTCTATCATTTAAATCCATATAGGATAGTCATTCACTATGCACTTGAAACATTTACTTACTTTAACAACATAATTCATGATTAATTGGCATGATTATTCTGTTGACCAATCATTCTATTTTCTGGCTTTAATTTTTCTACCTTAATCTATGACAATACATCCTGATTTTCTGACTGTTGTCTTCAGATACAATGCCTCCCCTTGATGCTAGCAATGTTTATGATAGCAATAGTAATTCATACAAGATGTTTAACCAGTCATACAGAAAAACAAATAATAATCAAGTTAATTCAATAATAAGAATAAACAAATGAAATTGTCCTATGCAGTGTGAGCATTTAATATTTTATAAATAAAATCTGACCCCAACATCAATCACTCATCCAGTCCATTAGTTTGTAAGACTAGGATCAGCATCTAGATTTAATTACAGTTAAATTATACTGTTTGACATACAGATACCCCCTTACCTAATTATGATTGATGATTATATGGCTGGATCATAATTTTTTTCAATAAAAAATAACAAAAAGTTGCTCTACCAAGGAAAATGTATTCTATGTCATTCATATATAATTTGAATAATTGAAATTGTTAGTCAATGATGTTAGTTGTTTTTCAGCATAGTTATATAGATGGTAAGATGGCTGGTTCCTTTTAGATTAGAAACATCCTGTGATCTTGGGAGTTGTTAAGCCATTTGATGTCATCTGATCATCCTCTAGGTGATCAATTGATTACTTGACAGTAAACATATAATTTTACTCTGTTTTCTGCTGCTTTCTCCACAAAACTTATGAATACAGTCTCCTTCTAGTAAAGATAATACATTACTGATATTATTAGCTTATAAAGTTGAATTATTAACAGGAATATGAATGAAAATCTTCCATTAGCAATGTTAATGAGTTATCTACCTCCACATCTTTCTTTATTCCCTACTATTCAGTAGAGTTAATATATTCAGCATTAGATTAGAAGATATGTAGGCTTTATCGGTTTCTTTAACCAGCCAATAATTCAACTTACCAGCCTTGTATTGATAAGTAATAAAATTTCAAATTAATTAATTTTAATGGAATTTTCAATGTAACTTCTGCCTATGAAAATATAGTACTCTTTTGATCTTTGTAAACCTTTTTGATAATCATTTTCAATAGCTTTTGGTGATAATTTGTTGTTTTGTAACACAATGAAATTATAAAATGAATATTATTTCATTTCTAAGCATTATTTTTATACATGTTAATAGCTTAAAAAACAATTATTATCTATTTTTGTCTTGATTAAAAGAATTAAGTTGCTTTTCTCACATATCAGTCTGTTTTGCAAGCATCTTGTATATCATGCACACATTCCCAATGTTTAAGAATATTAATTTCTAGTCTCTACTATTTATACCAAGTCAGGAATTTGGTCAATTGAGTTTGATTTAACATAACAAGAAAAAAAATATTATGTCACAATTTACTTCTAATATAATTAATGTTATAATTTGTTTTTACATAACAAAGTGTATTAATGGATTAATAATAATTTTAATTTAATATGTTATGTTTCAAACTCTCTTTGTTTTTAATAGATTGGGACCATACATTTACATTTCTTCTCCCATTAAAGGATTTATATGAACTGTAAAAGTTTTAAACTTCAATTAGCATAAGTTATGATCCTATTGATAAACCTTTCTCAATTTTTCTTTATGATATTTGATAACAATAGTGTTCTATTCTACACTGTAATTGAAGAAAACATGATTTGCTGCTTTTCCCATTGAATTTGTAGTTATGAAAAATCAATTTTCACTATAAGTGAGAAATTTACAAACGTAAGGTATAAATATTTTATTCTAAAGTTGTCATCACATATTATGGTCATTGGATTCTTGGTATAATCCTTGTCATATATATATTGTGACCTTTTATTTAGGTTCCTGTAGTTAATAATTCCAAAATTTTAAATGATGATATATTTGGCATTAAAATCTTAATGAGTGGTTTTCAATAAAGATTGTTTTGGATGCACTGGGAAATTTGCTTGAGTGGAGATTAGATTTGAAACCCAGTCCAGGGTCTGACTAGACTGAAATAACAATTTAAAAGTATTATTATTATTTAGTAGATAAATATATTGCTATTTTATTGTTGTTGGATAGCAATTGAAATAAATAAATAATTAAATCAAATTGTTAAAGCTTGTAAAATAAATCAATACAGTAAATTACTTAAGCATATTTTTTATGTAGTATATCTAAAGCTGTCTTAAATAATAATGGATAGTTATTAAAAATGAAGCCAGAGGGGGTAATACTAATTATGCATACCAAAATTATTGGCCAATTCACTCCCAGAATGCATCAGAAAAACAAGCTATATATTGTCTAACCCAGTTGTAGGGAGGTTGACTAATTAAAAAAAAACAAGAACTAAGCAACCACAGAATTCATGTCTGATCTAAAATAAGGAAAAAAAAACAAATATTAAAAAATTCTGAAATCTAATTGAATGGAGTTATAAGATCTTGCTATCTACAAATGTGGGAATAGAAAATCTAAAAACCTTGCAGTCATTTAAACACCATTCTTCTATTGATTGATAATTCTAAGAAGTTATACAGAGGGAGGAATGGAAACCTTATGCATCATAACTGTCTCACATAAATCTTATTTCAAATCAAGGAAATTTCAAAAAGTAAGCTTTTACTTTTATAATATTCATATATTTAAAATTTCTTCTTTAAAAATAATGCACAAATTATTTAGTCATAAACTAAGAAGTTGATAATGTTTGAATTTCATGCCCTTCTTATTACCTAGCAGAATGATATTATGTGCTTGTAAATTAAAATATTAAAAAAAAATAATGATTCAAAATAATATTAAAAACAAGTGTTTAATATGATATATATAGTAAATAAATTTAAAAGACATTTTTGAATCATCTAATTTTTAATAAAGTAAACATGAAAATATTTGCATGATTTTATTAGCTATTGTCTGCTAAATTTTATTACGGGAACCTATGTAATGAAAGATATAATCAATTATCAATTAATTAAAATGCTAAAGATGTCAGGGTGATAATTGGATAAATTCTTTCTAATATTGATTATCACATCATACTTTGCCAATAAGAATGGAATGAAATAAATATTTACTTTTAAATTTTTATTGAGAAATATACGCCATTATAATAATGTTTTACAATATTGGAATATACCCAGATCATTTAAACATTGCTACACATATGTGTATTACCCTGCAGGAAAGAAAATTAACAAAGGGTTTTAAAAAGAAGAAATAAATAAATATGTTAAGTGTAATCAAATGTGACTGGTTTTCAAGGAAAAAATTATCTGGATTTTAAATGTAATAAATGATTCTTGTTATACTTCATTTGAAACGCTTACAGAATAAATCAATAAAGATTTTTAAAAAAGTTTGTTTTGAAGAATACAATAGCTCAAAGAATTATTCAGGAAATTTTCTATAGAAACGTAGATACACTTATCTACTAAGTCTGTTACAATTGGAAGTATGAATTTTCATCGTTCTGTTAATTATCGAGACTAAAACTATCAAATATTTTTTGCTTTTGGATAAGTGATAAACATTGCTCATTCCACATCCAACAGGAGAATAAAAATATATATGCGTTATCGGGAATGTTTACTAATCACAATATTAATTCTTATTTTAACTTACCACAATGGAATAACTTGGATGAAGATAATAAAATTTAATGGATAAAAGTGTACTCTTATTTTTTTTATTACTGCTGTGTTATGTATAGTACTTACAAAATGTGTTGTTTAGAAATTTTGTTTACAAAACATATATGTTTTGGTTTTGGCATGAAAAATAAATATATATATTGGGTTAAAAAAAAAAAGAAAAAATGTGTAAAATATACACATCTATTTGATGTATATTTTTTTTAATTAAAAGAAAACCGGAAATAGATATATATCGTTTATCTAGAGAGTGATAAAATATTTACTTCTCTCATATTTTGAAACTAATTATAATGTATATTATTAAAGAGGTGAATATGCAAACATTTTTATCAAATATATACTGTATAATAGAATGATTGAATTATTTTCTTATATAAAAGAAAATTTGATATAAACTTTTTTTTTATTATTTCATAATTTTCTATAGAAATGAACTTGTCCACTTTGAATATAAATACAGGTTTGATTTTTATGCTTACATATGTTGTGCTCTCTCTAACAAAAGGATAGTTGTCATTTTAAATGATTAATGATCATTTGACATATATATGTTTTGGTTTGGCTGTTGATACATTAATGGTTTTACATTATAAAATGGAATATGTAGATTTTCACTGTTATTGTTGGTATTGTTTTATCTTGCTATGATATTGAGAATGACTAGTGACAGTTTTTATTTAATAGGATGTTCCAATTGAATGGCATCCAATATATTAACTTTTTAATAGCCTGAAATGCGATATCGCGGTTGTCACCTTTAGATTGCTCTAACTCAGCCAATTTTTTAGTTACATTGAAGAAAAAATACCCATATTAAAGCTTAGAGCAAGGCCTATAAGATCCTGCCCTCTTTTGAATCATTTTACAAGTAAAAAATCAATACTAGGAGGATTTTAAGTTGAACAAAAGAAGAAGGCCAGTTTTGATTGGTTGTATAATCTAGTCCCAATCTATTTTCAATTCTTATTGGCTGATGATTCCGTTAAATATTTTTTCACCGCTAAAATGAAAATATATGTTTTGGAGTGTTTTTTTTATTATGTTTCATACATATTATAAATAATTCTCATAAAATCTAATATTTCTAATAAAAATATAGTTATTTTACAAAAGTAGTAAGATTTTATTAAAAAATTGTATACTTTACATGATTGTAAATTGAAAAAGAAACCAGCTGAAGCAGCAATTTTTGACATCTTGTCAAGAGGTTAGATTGCTCCAAGCTGTTTATTTGATTTTCAAACAAAGATTAATGATTTAGAATATTTTTCTGGCATTATAATGTATTTTTGGTGTATTTTTTAAATAATATGCTGAAAGTATAATTATTTTGAGAAAGTCATTAAGATTTTTCCTAAAAAATTTGTAACATGAAATCTGGGAGAGATCTAAATGACATTTATAATGCTTCTAATTCGCTTGTAATGTTTTCTTTGATTTTTCCACTTTTGAATATTTCTATAAAATACAAATAAAAATATATTTTTGAAATAACTTTCGTTTACTTTCTTAACATTACAAATAATTAATATACTTTTTGAAAACGAAACTAAAATTAATATACATTAAAATATGAAAATATTTGTATCAAAAAGTTTGTCACTTGACCAATTAAAAGTTTCAGAGTTTTACTTCGCTAGACCAATAACAAAAGTGTTCTATTTAAGTGTTAATATTTATATGGAGCATAGGCTGATGGAGTTACCTATTGCTGATTTCATGAGAGGAAAATTGGGAGAGGCTAAGTACTAATTAATGCTTATAAGCATAAGTAGCCCTAAAGAAAGGATATCCATGGTTTGAATTCTATTTTTTCATGATAAGGCAAATCCCACACATGTACGTATACCCATAGAGAGGTATAGAATCAGCCATATATTATTATACAATTGTCATGTTTTTTTATAAAGCCTCCCTTTTTGTGTTAAATTCCTCATGATAATATAGAATTAGTTTTTCCACCATGTATGGTGTAGTATAATAGGTCCAAATCATATAGCAAGTATAAAACTAATGTTAAAGTTAGGAACACTGATCTAGCATAGTGTTATCTTAATTGAACTAGGGTTTATAATGTTGTGGGATCATCATCATTTATAGACAGACCAAACTAAACATATTAATGATTGTAGAAAATGTTAGATGTAAAAGTAAGAGATGCACATTGGCAGAATGAATTCACCTTCATAAATAATGATGTGACAATAGAATGGTAAGATCAGTTACATATTTAATAATTGAGTTGTGGACATAGGTAATGTTTTAGTGAGATCTAGGTGTATTTGACTTTTGAATGTCTAATCTTATTTTAATGCACTAAACTTATTCCTTTCAAATTTAAATAAGTTAGTAATTGCACAGAATATGATAATTGCCCTTATCATATTCTGATAAAAGACAGGGCTTTGGGATAATGCAATACTTTATAATGTTGGAATTCTAAATTTAAACTTTATGCATATCCTAAAGTTCTAAATATACTGCTATTATGTAATTTAAATGCTAGTTTAGTTTCAATAAAGTTTCATTATCTTATTCTTTAAAATAGGATAAAGAGTGAAAAATATTTTGAATATCATTTTTATAAGCAAATTGTATAAGTTAGTCTTGTTGACTAAAAGTATGGTTAATGGGATACTGAGTATTTTCCCATCCATAAGTTCTTTCATATATTAGTTTTATTTCATGCCATATCTGTGAATTAAAAATTTGTACATATTGTAAATAAAGTTGGTTGTGTTTAAAATTTTATTTAGTTGCATGTAATCTTATTGCTAATTACCACATATATACACTATTATTGTTATAGCTATTAACCTATCAGAAGATTATAAATTGAAATCATCATCATGTAATAGGCCTAGATGTTCCTGGAATTCACAAATGAAAATCCTTCAAAGATGCAATTTTTAATTCCTCCATTGCTATACATTGAATAAAAACCTTGGATATGCCAAGTTGATGTTTAGTTTCCTCCTTGAATGTATATTTCATTTTATTAATATACAGTTCCTTGATTAATAATTACAATTACATTTTGAAGATATAGCTTCTATATAATTTTAAGGCATTCAGCAAAAGATGTTATTCACACATATATATTTGACTAGGCAAGTGCATTTTATATATCCTACAATAAATAGGTGTTCCACTCACTCTCCATTTTTATAATGAAAAGTACATTAAATTTAGTTGACTTTTTTATAAACATATTCTTTTTTTTAAAACGAAGTTTACATTTTAGAACTCCAATTCGAACAATTTTTATAGAACATGAAAATATATTTGTTTTACTTTCTTTAAAAAAATATTAGAAATTTCTTCTAATAAGTATTAAATTGTTCAAAATATAGATTTTATACTATACACTGTTCTATTAAATCAAACACAGTATAAGTTTTTATGAGGATATAACTGACAACAAATAAAATCCTTAATCTTCTAATAAAAAAAGAATTATCTTTATATCGAGTTGTATAAGCTTGTGGAAGAATATTGCATTCTACATTGTTACGTTAGAATTCAATATTAAAATCACTCAATTAATTTCATTTTTTTTTAATTCAATAAAAAGTAAGTAAACCCAGAGGTCATTACTATGTCAATTGTCCTTTATCAACAATGATTTTTCATTTTAAAGAATGAAAAATATTAATTTATTAAATTACATATTATATTTGTATAAATATAAGAATACATATTGACTATATGTATGTGTGAGTATATATATACTCCTACATTTCCCCTCAACTAAAGAAAAATTAAAATGAACTAACATTTTATTTTAATCCTTCATCTTTGTTATCATTTATGCATTATTACAATACATACATATTTTTTTCATTATTTTCCGCTCGACTTCAGATTTTAAATTATTCATCAATTATTAGAGGAAAAAAATGATTATTAATTATTTTATTTAATAATAAATAAATTATTTTATGCGCAATTGGATTCTTATTTTTTTATATATTGTCTTAAATATGGTACATTTCATATAATTTGTTTTGATCAAATCATAGATTAAATATACTGACTATTTTATTTTAAAATTATTATTTATTAAAGTTAAACAATTTAATACTTTATTATGCAAAAATCATTATATAGATTACTTTCTTTTTATTCACTTCTTTCAATGAATTTCTATATAATGTATCCTTATTAATGTATTAAGTTTCTGAAATGGTATATCAAAATAATTATATAGTAGAAAACCTGATTATTTTATAACTAAGTTTTAATTAGTTAGTTCATAAGTGTTTTATGTATAAATCAATTTAAAATGCCAATCCTGCTCCTTATTGAGACATACTAGACTATCACTGAAATTTAATAAATGAATCTACATAAGCTTATTCAAAGGTGCAAATCATGCTCCTTAATTTTGAGACTTACTAGATTATCTTTAGCATCCAATAAATATATTAATTGGAATTCATTTGTGAACTTTCCAACCTATAAGTAACAAGTCTTCCATTTCCACATTAATGTTATGATTCATCTTAGTTAGACACAATTATATATATTATTTGCTTCTCTTTCATATCTTAATTCTTTACTTTTTTTTTCTATAATCATAATAATTATTATATAATTTAGGTATTACATAACTTATGGTAATTGATTATTTAAGACAGTTATTATATTTTTCCTTGATAGGGCTTTAATATATGAGCATTATAAGTACCTCATATCTCACCATCACAATCCATCCAATATGTATTTGGTCCAGCTTTCTTTATAATAGTAAATGCTCCTTCATAGGTATTACAAAATTTATGAAAAATACAATTTTGTGGATTACTAATTATGTTTGGTCTTCAAAAATACTTTGTCACCTATTTTAAATTTATAATTTGACTTGAATGTATTTTTATGACGTTTTTGAGCCATGTGTATCATTCTTTCTAAAGCTTTTTTTCTATCTTCTTCAATGTTTATAGTTGAATTACGGATTGGTGGTTTATAATATTTAAATAATATTGGTATATTTTGTTTTAATTGCGATTTATTGGGTGCAAATCGAGTGGATTCATTAGCACTCCAATTTATATAATTTACCATATCTGGTGTGTGATTTACCCACCCCTTGTGATTATCTTTCAAATAAGTTCTAAACAAACGTCCAAGTTCCCGCAATACACGTTCACATGGGTTTGATTGAGGATTTCTTGTAGAAGTAAGCACATGTTTTATTTGATGTTTATTTACCCATATATTCCATTCTTTGGATAGCAAGGGTGTGCCATGATCAGTTAAGATCATCATAGGTTTCCTTATCCTTTCAAAATGTAGGGTTTCTAATACTTTAATAATATATCTAGCATTAGCTTGGGATATTGGATAAGTAGACACAAATTTAGAGAAGAGATTATAAGCTACTACTATTTTTTTTTTTTGTATTAAATGGAGGTAAAGTTCCATAGTACTCTATAGCTAAGATATCATTTGGTCTTTCTGAATGATAGAATTCATTGAACTAACATAATTTTTATTTACTGGTTTAGCTCTCAAACATATTTGAGAATTTTGAATTTCATTCAAAATATCTTTATGCATATTAGGCCAATAAAACCAATTCTTTATTGTTTGTTCAGTTTTATAGACACCATAATGTCCATATAAACAATGGATATATTGTATGAGAGGGTCTTTTAAAATTTCAAGTATTACTACCCTCCATTCATTTAAATTATCATTAATTATATATTTTAAGACCATATTATCTACCTTATATAATTGAAGATTATTGGCTGTATACAGAATTTCCTCTTTATTTAATGTTTTAATAATCAGCATTAAATTTTTATCTTGATTTTGTAAATTATGGATATTTAATAAATCGTTCTCTACATTTTCATCAACTATCAGGTCAACATTCATAATATAGGCATTATCTACCGATAAATGTAATTATTCTGATTTACATGGATTTCAGCTTAGTGCATCAGCTACAATATTCTAGGATCCTTTACAATATTTAATTGTATAATTGTATTCTTGTAATAACAGACTCCATCTCACTAATCGGAAATTAGTCAAGTAGCTGTGATTCAAGAATTCTAGACTTTTATGATCAGTTATCACTATCACCTCTGATCCGAGAAGCATCTGTCAAAATTTTTGAAAAGCTCACACTATTGCTAGGGCTTCTTTCTGTGTAACCATATAATTCAATTCATGACCTTTTAATAGATAGCTAATAAAATAGAAGACTCCTGTTTGGACATCCTCTTGGATTTGAGATAAAGTTACCCCTAATCCATAACCGCTACTATCTGTATGTAAAATAAATGGTTTGCTAAAATCAGGAAGAGCTAATATAGTTTGCGTTAAAAATCCAGCTTTGATTTTAGCAAACGCATCAAACTTGTTCCTCATTTCATTTCCATTTCTCATCTTTTCTAATGAGTTTTAACAACGGTTCCATGTAATCAGACAATTTTTGGTAGAAACAATTATAAAAATTACATATTCCTAAACATGATCTTATTTGTTTTTTATTTGTGGGTTTAGGGAAATTCTGTATAGCACTAATCTTATCCGGATGAGGTTTAATCCCATTGTGACCAACAATATGACCTAAGAAGATCACTTCATTAGATACCAAAGTACTTTGCTTAAAATTTATTTTTATTCCTTTGTCAGAACACTCTTTAAAAACATCTTTATATGTTGAAGATGTTCTTCAATTGTAGTTGATGCAATTACAACATCATCTACATACATTGTCACAATCTGTTTTATATTAGAAGATAAGGTTTTATCTAAGCATCAAATTAAGGCAGCACCCCTATTAATCAATCCAAATGGCATCCTATTAAATTGGTAAGTAAATCCTTCATACCGAAATGCTGTAAATTGACGATCTTCGGGATGAAGTTCTATTTGCCAATAGCTTGAGGTCAAATCGAAAGTATAAAAGACTTTCCTGTTTCCAAATCTCACAAATAATTTGTGTATGGGCCGTGGTATATTTCTGTCAGAGACAGTAATTTTTTTAGTTATCTAGCATCTAAACAAATTTCCATCGATCCAACTTTTTTCTTCACCGTTACAACTGGATTACAGTACGGTGAAGAGCATTTGGAAACGATTTCCCATTCAAGCATTTTATTAATTTGTTTATATATTTCTTCTCTATATTGATAAGAAATAGAATAAGATTTGGATTGAAAAGTTTTATCATGAATTAATTTTATTCTTTGCTGAAAACCTTCAATAACTCCTGGTATTTCTGAGAATATTATATTATATTCATTAATAATCGTTTGTAATTTATTAACATTATCTCCATCAATTAAATTTGATTCAGCAATTTTTTATTATACAAGTGTTTCTGGTATGTTTGACATTATACAAACAATTTAAGAAAGGTCATACTTTGGAGACAATGTCATCCTTAAAACCTCATCACCTACATTAATTATATTATTTTTAAACTCAATTAGACATTTGTTCAGATGTAAAAAGTCTACTCCCAATATCATTTCATGAATAAGTCCAGTTAATATCAAAAATATATGATAAATACATGTTTGATTAATAATTAGTTTGTTCCAGATTTGCTTCTGAATTAACTTTGCCCTTTTATTATTAGCTAGGGTAATCTGTACTGATTTTAGAGGTAAAGTTTTAATAAGTGGATTTTTTATCCATCAACCTTTTTATAAAACCAGATGTTACAGATATTTGGCTACCACTATCTAATAAGACTCTAATTTTCAAATCTTCAAACATAACATTAATTGATGGACAATTTTGTACAACATACTTGGGTTCATCAACTTCCTCTGAACATATTATGTTGGAGATTTGTTTAACTAAAATTTCATTTTTGTTCCTCGTTTTAAATATGGGTCTTTGAGGAGAGGAACTATTTCCGAAGACCCTCTTTATTTTTGCTGTTGTTTTGGGTATTTTTTTATTATACCCTATTTTACCTTTATTTAATCCATTAGTAGATGCTATACTGTTAATGTTTGAAATTTGATGTGTATCATAACTTAATTTAACATCTGTATTATTATCACTTTTCGTTGTTTTACTTTGCGAATGATTAGAAGTCTTATGCTTTCTTTTTTTTTTATAATTAATAGCATTTACTTGTATATTTTCTTTTTTCTTTCAAAATAATTTTTATTAACATTTGGTTATTTGAGTCAATATTATTTAAAATATCTATAATTTGTTCGATATTTTGCGCGTTGGAAAATAATAAAGAATGCTCAATTTTAGTAGATAAGTTATGTTTTATAATCCGAATAATTTCATTTTGGTTAAAATGATATGTATCAAGCAAGGGTTTTCAGTTTTGATACCTGTCTTCTAAAAAATTTTGTAAGAGTTTCGCCAGGCATATTTTTATATTTTTCCTGAAGTACTTGATATAACAGTGATTCTTGACGTTCATTATTCCAAAAATTCTTTATCAATAATTTTTGATATTCTTCAAAAGTTTTAGGTATTTGGAATAATGATTCCCACTATGATATGTTACTATCAATTGTTCGCCTTCTGTTAAATTACTATTTACTGAAAAATATAAATTCATGCTTTTTAGATGTTCTATTGGAGCATCACTTGTAAACCCTTTAATTTTGCAAATTGATTTACAACATTAGATTGTAATTAGTGATTTGTATTGTTAACATTTCCTTTTTGCAGATTTATAGATGATTGTTGATTGTGATGGTGAGCAAAGTCTCCTATAGAATAACTAATATTACCATTATTATTTTGTTTTTTTTGCATGTTTTCCATCTCAATCACTATTTCATCTTGATGTTCCTTTTTATTTGGATCTTCTTTTATCTTATTAATAGCTTCTAATATTTGATTAAATTTATATGACTTAGTATCTTCTTTGACCTTAGATAATTTAATATTTTTACAAGCTTGTGTATAATTTTCGAACATTATTTTTTTTCTTTCTCAAATTTATCCTTCAAAATGTTTGTTTGATCTACAGTAATATTATTATTTTCCAATTGGTTAAATATATCCAATTGATTCTCTAATAATATTTCAATATTATCTTTATTTAACTTTACGTCTGAATCATTCAAATTTTCTTTCAAATTTAAACACTGAAAATCTTTTTCCATTGACTGGATTTTTTTTTCTTGGTTGTTAATTTGTACGTGGATATCTTTCATTTTCTCATCTATAACCTTTTCAGTCTCTTCTTGGATTTTATAAATATCAATTTGGAGACGATTGTATAGAATTTTTATTTCTAAAAAATTGTTTTCTATTTTTGTTTCAAATTCAAAAAATCTTTAACTATTTAATTTTCAAAGTCTCCATTATTTTATTATCTACTGTTTACAATACATTTAATATATGAGATTATTATTAATAATATTTATCCCTCAATTTTTTGTATCGCTATACAAACAATATAAAATCTATGATTCAATATTATAATGATATGGAATCTACGATTTAAGGCCATAATGATATGGAATCTATGATTTAAGGTCCCAGTTGTGGGCACCGTGTGTAACGGTATGCACACTCTCAACAGGATAAGTTAAGGCAGTCGCATCTGACTATAATCAGATTTAAGGTCGTAATATAAAATGGCAGGAATGATGTGATTTAATTTTGATATAAACTATATATTGTCCAAATAAATAATTTATTATTAATAAATTATTATATCTAAACCACATCAAATCAATTTTCACCTTAATTGACTTAACCGTTATGCTCAGATTTCGAAGTCAGGGAAGTTTAACAATTTACTCTCTTCAGGGGTTCCTATCAATATACTAGAGTAATGATAATGGTAAATCTCACTAACTCTTTAAAATGGGTTTCTTGAAATTAATATAATAATCAATAAAGATTATTATATTAAATGTTTATTCTTATCTTATAAAATCAAATAAATAAATAAAACAAATTGAAGACTTCATTTAGTTTAATATAAAAAACATAATAATAATTTATTTAACAAATAAATAACTTAAACTTTAAAATATATAAAAAAATATTTATATATCTACTTCCTTCTATTAAAAATATAAATTTTCTATTTACTTACGGTAAATATATTTTCTAACTTATAACACCACATGATTTTACAACTTATATAAAATATAAGTATCTAAATATTAAGACTTTTATATTAACACTATTCTATAATAATTAGATTATACGAATAATAATCCAATCATTTATATATAATATTTTCATTCGTTAAAATGATTGTATGTAATTTATGTTTATTAATATAAAAATATATATTTCATATCGATGATAGTCATTTATTCACTTATCATACATTATGGTTATTAGACTATTTGGATTAGTATAAACAATGTAGTGTCATGTTATAGAAAATATTAATATGTGAATTTAAAAATAATTTAATCTCTTACCATCAAATTCACTTTATCCCTTCCCCATATTAATATTTTTTCACCTATATCTAAATCTTTATTAATCATAAATAAAAATATAAATATTTTAAATTATTAATTCTCTCTTATTATTCATTTCTTTAATAAAATAAATATGATAATAAAGGAAATGAAATTTATCTTTTCCAATTATAATTTTTAAAAAACTTAAATGGTATTTATAAAAGTTCATGTAATAGGCCTAGATGTTCCTGGAATTTGTTAATGAAAATCCTTTGAAGATGCAATTTTTTATTCCTCCCTTGTTATACATTGAAGAAAATAATAGGATATGCCAAGTTGACATGTAGTTTTCTCCTCAAATGCAGATTTCACCTTCATTAATATACAGTTCCTTGATTAACAATTATAATTCCATTTTGAAGATATAGCTTCTATATAATTTTAAGGCATTCAGCAAAAGGCATTATTCACACATACATATTTGACTAGGCAAGTGCATTTTATAAATCCTTTGATAAATAGGTGTTCTACTCACTCTGCATTTTTTTATAATGTAAAGTACATTAAATTTAAACAATTCAAAACAAAGCAAAACTCTCCATACAGTAGTGACATCTTGTGCCAACAAGAGCAATCAATGGATGCCAGAAGGCTTGTGCATAGAATCCCTACCTAGTGCCTACTCATCCAATATCCCCAGACTAGTTTCTGGCTTGTGGCCTTTGTCAGTGAGGAGCTTGGATCTGAGAGCACTGCACCTAGATCTTAGGATCTAATGCAACCCTCTAGCAGCCACCTTTTAACTCTACTTAACTACAAAACTATGAGAATGTAATTGAAAACACAATAATATTTTCAATCCAAGCTCAATAGCTTATATAGTCATATAGATCTAAACTCAATTCAGCACCCATACCTTTTGGTGACTTTGGCTCTTTAACAACCATAGATGCCACTATCCTATTAGGCAGGATTGGTGTTAAACCACTAAACATCACATGATCACTATCTCATACTAGCACATAATTGTTATTAAACAATTCAAAACAAAGCAAAACTCTTCATACACTACTGTCATATTGTGCCAACAAGAGCAATCAATTACATGCTAGTATGAGATAGTGATCATGTGATGTTTAGTGATTTTACATTAAATTTAGTTGAAGTTTTTATAAAGATGTTCTTTTTTTAAAATGAAATTTTAAATTTTAGAACTCGAATTCGAACATTTTTTATAGAACATGAAAATATATTCAAAGTACTTTCTTTAAAAAAATATTAGAAATTTCTTCTAATAAGTATTTAATTGTTCAAAATATAGATTTTGTAGTATACACTGTTCTTTTAAATCGAACACAGTATACGTTTTTATGAAGATATAGTTGACAAAAAATAGAATCCTTAATTTTCTAATAAAAAAAAGATTTATTTTTATATAGAGCTGCATGAGCTTGCAGAAGCATATCGCATTCTACATTGTTACATTACAATTCAATATTAAAATCACTCAATTAATTTCATTTTTTAATTCAGTAAAAAGTAAGTGAACCCAGCGGTCAGTACTATGTCAACTGCCTTTTATCAACAATGATTTTCCATTTTAATGAATGAAAAATATTAATTTACTAAATTAATATTATATTTGTATAAATATAATAATACAAATAAAATGTATACATATTGACTATATGTAAGTGTGAGTATATATATATATATATATATATATATATACTCCTACAATATATATATATATAACCCAATGCCTGTCACTAACTCAAACTCCAAATGTAAAATGTCAACCACCTTATCAAATGCTATGTGTTTTTAGTAATGACCTCTTGAGAATAGATATTATTTGAATTCCTTATCAACAAAACTTTGTTAAAATGAGATAAGATTTTAATAGACTAAAATAAGCTGGAGAAAAGCAACATGATTCAGAAAAATAGAGCAAGTGAATAGGAATGTAAGATAGGGCAGAAGAATTGGGTAATAAAATAAAGTATAGAAGTTTTAAAACAAGAACAAAGGAGTGAAGAACAATTGGAAGTACTAGAGATTCAAACGTGATGTTTACAAGTTAAAGTAGGTTTGAGATGATGAGGTCATATAGAGAAAAGAAAAGAAACTATAAATAATATTGTTTAAAAATTAGCAATCAAATGAAAAATAAGGAATATGTTAGAAAAAAATGGATTAGCAGATGAATATGGACACAAAAGTTTGGGAGCCATGATAAGTTAACTTCAGTATGAATTGAAACGAGGTATAGAAAATAAATACATAAAAATTAAAAATTGTTGAAATGATATCAAAGTGTAGCAAATGATTAAATAAAACAAATTGAATAGACATGAAATATAATGAAACTGATCCAAATTAAAGTGAAAAGTTTGGGAATAAACCAAAAAAATGATACATATCAAGATAAACAAGAATTAAAACTATGTGAGGAAGAAGGGTTGAGGAATATTGAAGAACATTAATAGACAATTCAAAATGTTAAAAATCAAGTAAATAATTTTGAAGAGCAAATTCAATGTTAACATATTCCCTTAGAAGAGAATATGGGTAAAAATGGAACAGTCACAATTGTAGTAACTAGTCCAGAGAGCAGCCAGTATAGTAGGAACAATATAATAAAGAGAATAAACTTCCACATCTCTGAAATGATTAACATATTTTACAATTATAAGTATGATATTGTGGTTAAATTAAGGAGTATTATAAAAATGGGAATTGAATCTGAATCAATGGGAAAATAGTCATTATATGATGTCAGAGGTCTTGTATCAAGTACTATATCAAAATGCAACTGGATCAAAATATTTAAAATGTTAAGCAAACATCATTGTAACTTTTGGAATTCAGTAGCATTTTTTATTCTATTGGTTGGATGAAAATAACATTGTTATTGCTAGCAATCCTCTCTACACTTCTGCCAAGATATTGCAGGTATCACTGTATATTAATCCCCGTGTATTTTGTGACTAATGTCAGGTTATATTCCATAGTCTCTGAAGTGAAAAAGGCAGAATGGAGTTTGGGATCAAAACTCTCAAGAGAAATATATAATGAGAGGGGAAAGCTCTTATTTTAGCTGGAAGTTTCAAAGGTAATAACTTTAGTAGTCTTTCCTTTGTGATAAGGAATTTTCTCTACTGTTCTGCCAAGAATTTGCAGGTATCACTGTATATTAATCCCCATGTACCTTGTGACTAATGTCATGCACTATTCCATAGTCTCTGAAGTGAAAGAAGGCAGAATAGAATTTGGGATCAAAATTCTCAAAAGAAATAAATAATAAATGAGAAGGAAATGCCTTTCTTTTAGCATCCAGTTTCAAAGAAAAACTTTTATAGCCTTTCCTCTGTGAGAACGACAAACAATTCTTGTTTTTTGACACAAACTGCTTGCATGGGTTCAGTAAATGTTATCTGCAGAAGGTCATTATATAAATAAGAATGCTGCATAACTTTTTAACAGGATCCATATAAATAACATATGTTAATAAATGCAGGTAAATATATGGCAGATACAATTACACTGACTAGATTATGGTGAAAGCCCACGCTATATTTAGGAAACTTCCAAAAATACAAATTTATGGAAATATATTTATTGTAGAAAAAATAAAATAATGTTTATAATATATAGGGTATATGAGCAGACTTTCACACTACCCAACACTCTCCACTATCTCATAACACTGATACACTTGAACACATATATGTCAAAAAGATAAATAATCACCAATATACATTTTTAATGCTAAACCAGCAATAATGTTTATAGGAAAATTTGGAGTCTAAGAAATGAAGTTGGTGTCTCTATTTGTTCATAAAACGCATCCAGAAATAAAGGTCACAAGTAATTACAGAGTGAGACTGATTTAAATGTTGCAGTTCCACATCCATCTACAGCTTTGGAAATCTAAATCAAAGCATTAATGAAATATCTCTTATAATAAGAGTTTTTAATAATGGAAAGGCACTTTGAACTTTAAATGGGGAAGTGACTTGTACATTTTTTACCTAGTTGTTAATTAAATTGTTCATTGATTCCATTAAAAAGAGGGTTGTTATTTTTAATCATAAATTGACATTAGGCTTAAATTACCTTTAGGAATGAGGGATAAGATTTAAGAAAATGTTGAAACATTTAATAACAGAATAGGTGTGATTTATAACAAAAAATATTTAAGGCTAAGCACTTTCAATACTGAATAGTATCATAATCATAGCATTATATGACTAGAGACAGTGGAGATCTGGATGTTTTTAAAATTATATATCATGAATAAAAAACTAGAAATCTTAAATCTTCCATCGTAATAAATATAGCTGAACTTAGATAAATGTAAATAGGCAGAACAAAATGAAAAACAAGTGTGGATTGTTTACAAGTATGTAGGAAAATAATAGATTATAGTGTGTTTATAATTCCAGAATTGATGTATGGTATGGTATTATGATTGAACTTTTTATATACTTATGGTTACATTCTAAAATACAATAAAAGAAAATTTATTTGTATTGATAACAAGATTAAATTTATGAAATAGGAACAATATTTATTCTTTCGGATTTATTCTGTAAAAGTTGTCATTGATGTTAATAATAATAAGGAAGTGAAAATATCATTAAAGTTTTTTAAAGAATATGTTAACTTCTTACAGGATAGTAGTCTCAAAGAGAATAGATACTATCCAACACTTCTCCAACTTATCATTGTAAGAGAACTGCTGTCAATGTAAAGTATATCCTCTGCCACATCAGAATATGGAACTGGAAAAACAACATCAACAATAATGGAACAATAGATTGTAGAGAAATAAATAGCTTCATTTAATAACCATTTACAGGTGGTGAAGATGATAAATGGTTTAGTGAGATTTTGCCTTAATTCACAACAGACTAATGCCACCATTGTATGTGAAATAATGTCACCATTATACTTCCTTCTATACAACAGTTTTTATTTAAAATTAATTACAAGGCTATATTTACACCATTGATCTATCATATGGTTACTGGAAAATCTGTCTACATCTACATAATTGCAAATTTATCTCTTTTAAATATGGAATTTATTCTTACGTCTTCAAAATGTTTGTTGGCTTAGTAAGCAGTGAAACAGTTTTAATGTGATGCCAAGACAGAGTACTATCCAAGGAAATGATATCTTTTACTTCCTTGAATAGTACTCTGTCCTGGCATCACATTAGAACTGTTTCACTGCTTATTAAGACAACAAACATTGTTTTATGTAAAAAAATATGATTATTATTTCAAATTATGTAGAAGCTCATTTACGATACCATTAATTAGTGTTTAAAGTATTGGATGAGAAAATGTTAAAATTAATCTAATGAAGAGCATTTTTATCAGCAATGAAATAATATTTTTAAGGCATGTAATAAGAAAAGAAGCATCACACCCTATCCACACAAAATAGATGACATACAAAATTCCCCATCATTATTCAAAATAAAATAAAAAAGTCATTTCTTGACCTATGTAATTTTTACCATCAGATTCATAATTTTGCTAAAAATGAAGACATATAACAGGTTGATGAAAAAATATATCAATAAAATATATCACAATGATTAAAAGCAGTTTATTAACATTTAAAAGCATAATCTGATGTCATTTCTATGTGCAAACTGATTGGGTTGGAACAAGTTCGAGATGAAACACATTTTAAGATAAATACAATAATGCAATCTCAAAAAATATAAAATCTTTGAATGGTTTAGAATTGAATTATACTATCATTGAGAAGACAACCTTAACCATTGTTTGTGCTTTTATTGAATTTTGAGATCAGAAAACAATCACTGACAACAAGGGAACTGCAGTTTCTAAATAAAAGTTACTTAACCAATTATTATCTAATTCATTGAAGCTTATTCTGCAAAATATTTAATTATAAAGTAGGACCCTGTGTGGGAGGTGAGAAAATCATTACTGACTGACATACTTGGCAGAAAGTCCAATTGTAGACAATGCATAATTATATAGACATTACATTATTTATAATAGATAATTTGGATGGAGAAATTGTTATAACAGTGATTAAGTTTAAACAGCATCCAGAATATGGTTCCATTATTTTATATTTGAAGAGCCAATTAATTCAATATCAGCATAGATGGGAAAGTTTATATGTACTTCAAGGTAGTTGATGATGAATAAACACTTCCATACTTCTCCATTCTTTTTAAATTCACATAAATAAAGATATAATAAAAGACAAATGACCCCCAAGATGCATTTAGTGCTGAACCAGCACTCATCAGTTGGTCCAGGTCACTATCTCTCATATATATTTTTATTATATGAAGAGTATTTATCTAGAGTAAATTATTACATTTTCATTTACCATTGTCAAACTTCCTCCACTCACAACTTTGACGCCATCCATTTCAGACAAATACAATAATAATTATTACTAATCATTTTCGAATGGTAAATGAAAATGTAACAATTTACTCTAGATAAATATTCTCCATATAATAAAGATATATATGAGAGATAGGGACCAGGGCCAACTGATAAGTGTTGGTTCAGCAAGAAATGTATCTTGGTGATCAAATGTTTTTTATTATATCTTTATTTATGTGAATTTAAAAAGAATGGAGAAGTATGGTGGTGTTTATCTATCTATAAAGATATTACACATGTCAAGCATTGTTAGGCGATAGGTCAGCGCAGCTGCCTTGCAAGCAGGCAGTTGATTGCAGACGGTCGTTGCGGGTTCGCCTTCCGACCAATGCTGTAACATATGGAGAAAAAAAGATATTACACATGGGAAAGAGAAAGGTGAATAACTCCGTGTGTGTGTGGAAAAAAAATCAGATATATTAATCTTTAACTGATCTTTAAAGTTTATATCTGTGCTAGAGATAATTTCTATTTCAAAAATGATTAGTAATAATCATTATTGTATCCATCCAAAAAAGATGGCGTCAAAGTTGTGAGTAGAGGAAGTTTGACAATGGTAAATGGAAATGTACCAATTTATAAAATGTTTGTGTATAGTGTCAATTTTATGTTAACGTAAATACCACGTCTTTTGTTGTCATTAATTGTTTATGGATTTTTAATTATGTTTCATAGTTACAAGACATTATTTTATCAATCAGTCTTAGAACTGAATTGAAAGCAGATGATATAAAATGAAAATATCCACGAATTAATTCAGGCTAGGAAAATATAACACCCAAAATAAGTGACCTGTATATAGGAGGAGTGACTATACAATTTTCTTTTGATTAATTAATGTAATAGTGTTCATAGATAATGATAAGACTGGATCCACATCCATGATTGCAGCCACATTTCCCGATCATCATCTTTTCCATCTTTACTTATTATTCGAAAGTAAAGTAACATAGTCTACTTGGAATTCGGATGAGAAACATATGATCACCAAAATTATTAATTATAACAATAATTTTAATTAACAGATATAATAAAAACAATATACCATTATATTTAAATATGTCGCAGTACTACTATAGTGAACATGCGTGACAGAAAGTATTTTTATTTATAATAATTCATAAAATTTATTATACGTTTTATTCAATAACCAATTTTATTTTCTGTTGAGTTCAACTTTGTTTCATAATGGAATAATTTTAAATTGAGATATATGACGATAAGAATCGTCATTTAATATTTTTAATTTATTAATGGTTTATTTCCATTAAGTTTTCTTTCCTGGTGATTGAAGGTATCAAATCGACCAGAATGTATTAGTCTATTTATTTTAGGATTGTTTCTTCTGACAAACAATTATTTGAAAGGCAGGCATTACTTGACAAATATTTTAGTGTCCACAATCAATTCTTATGCAATGAAGTGTTGTTGATTATTAAGGTATTTTTCAAAGCTCCATAACAAGCTTCATCAATGGAAATGTTAGGGTGGGCACTCTGATGCTTTGTCTCTGTAATTGCATTGTTTTAACTTATGTAAGAATTAAAATTTTCTTTTTACTTCCATTCTATAAGCAGAACATAGTAGTGAAGATTTTTCCCATTCAGTTTCAAAAGCTGACAATTTAAAATGTTTTTTTTTTTCTTCATTCGTTTTGCAACTGATTTCCATAGCAGTTTGGCATTTTAAAATATACATTTTTTTTCTTTTCACTTACCATTTCAATAAACCGAGAATAACATTGTCATTTAATTATTATTATTATTTCAAATTATTAATAATGTAATATTGCACAAATGACTTTTATAATATTTTTAAATACAATAACAAAATACATATATATTACAAAATGCCATGTATGTAAACTACATTATGAAGGCATATATATATATTGTACCGGATCGATCCACAGAATGAACTTACTTACACGTATATATGTTTTGGCTGGTTTCAAACTTCTTCATAATACATTTATAACCTTATTTAATTATAAATGTTATGTGAATGAACTGGCATGTTCAAACAAAATGAGAGATATTATTGATAGCTTTAACTATCAACAATGTCCCACCTTGGCTGCTAGATTCAAACCCCTACTATCCAAACACTTTATTTGTTTCGGAGTAAACCCCAGGGCACCAGCTAGTCTCAGACTAATGTATTTGGTCAGTATGCTCATAATCCAGTGCTCAAAATAATCCCAAAACTAGCCCAGTCTAATTTTAATCAATAATAAAATATAGAAAAAAGAATTGGTCAAAAGAGATGGATAAAAAGAAATTGATAAAAAGAATTGACCAACAAATAAAGTATAAGTTTAAAGACCATTTATTTTAATTAACATTAACTAAGTTTAAATATTTTCTAAATCTAATATAACACACACACATTTTAATTTAACACAATATAATATGTCTTATAAATTATCTAACATTTGCAAACATGCACATCAATAATTCATTTTATGCATGCTTAAGAGTTCAAATTACTTGTCTCTATAGGATTTACGAATTATAGCAGTGGCTACTATGTATAAATGAGAATAATAAAATGTTTTACCTAGGATTTTTGGAACATGGATATTGTTTGTTGTTGGCTGCTTCTGACAGAGTATATCTAACCAGTTAGATTTGACATTTCTTGAGGAGATTTGATGCTAATCCATTGGTTTTATTTCTGGAGACAGTTGAACATTGATGGAGGATTTCTGAGTTGTTATGCAGACATTATTTCACAGGCAGGTTTTGATGATCTTGTTGGACTAAAGGGCTGAAATAAGAGCGTATATTCCCAAAAGCTGCTCAGCACTGCATTTCTGTTTCTGGATACATAATATAAAATGCCCTGTTATCTGAATTGAAACAAGACTGACACTGAAAACTAGGCTGAAACTGAAAGTCCGATAAAAAACTGGCTATTTATATATGCGAAGTGTTTTTGTTTTAATATCCTCCTGCAATATATGTTGTCAAAATTCCTTTAGTAACTAATCCTTTGTCAATGTGTTTTTGAAGATTGTTTAATCAGTAGTAGCCTTTATAAACATATTGTTTTTATATCTATAATTAGAAGCCCACCACTGTGTTTTTTAAAATATAATTTCTTTTTAACTTTCATTTATATTTTTTAATATTATTCTAACATGCATACATTTATTTACACTCGCACGTACATATATAATTTATTATAATAAGCTCGAATGAAAAGAGATTTATATTTTTTTAAACTTTAAATTATTTATTTTTACAAATACTAATTAAGAAAAAACTTTACTTCCTTTTATAAAACTTTTAGTTTAACTTTCTAAAGAAAACCCCCTTCCCACTTTTAATCAATTATTTTCCAACTTTTATTACTCTTTTACGAAAGATTTTTATTTTAATAATTTTTATAGACAAAATTATTTTATATACATGTGCCAATTTGGCCTTGGCACTATATATATATATACACAATGTTTTCATGGTTGTATGATATAAATTATTTTTTGGATTAAACCATGTTATTTTCCATTATATATTGATATTTCTAAGAACTAGCTTCCACCATTGTCAAAGTTAACCTTTGAAAAGACTTTCTCCCCATAAAGACTAATTATATTATATTTAATGTTTTCATGGTTGTATTATATTGATAAATTATTCTTTTTTTGGTTAAACTATGTGTTATTTTCCATTACATACCCTATTTCGATGAACTAGTATCCACCATTGTCAAAAGTTAACTTTCACAATGGCTAATGCTAGTTCATCGAAATATTGGTATGTAATGGAAAATAACACATGGTTTAACCCAAAAAATAATATATATATATGAAAAGTAAGTTACTGTTAACACTAACTGAAATAATTATAGAAAATATACAAACCATTATTCAATTACAAATATCCAGTAACGCCCTCTGTTTAAAGTTCTATATCTCAATAATAGCAAACCGTAAAATGATACCACTTTACGGTTGTATGCTAAATGATGTTAAATATTGAAATACAGACCTACTCAAACAGAGCATGAAATTTTAAATAAGCAAACAATCTTAAATTTTTCCATATGGTTAGCTCAATTACATCAAGCCTTATTCAAGTGATCCAGTATGAAAAATTTTAAATTTCAATTGGCAATAATCACAATATACTGAAAGTCACTGTATAAAATTAGTGGTAGGTTGGAATGCTTGCTAAATTATAATTTAAAAATTGAGTAAAATTTTACCAATAAATATCCAGAGATTGAGGGAAACTTAGACAGTTTCAGATACACTAGAAAATCTGATAGAGTGAATATGAAGTTCATATACATTTTATCATATGATCTAGTTGCAATAATATTTAAAATGATAATTTAATGATATTGAATCAATTTGGAAGTATAAAGACATTTAGTACTCTATTATTATTATTATTATTATTATTATTAAACAATAATTAAAAAAATTCAAGTTATAATTCTTCTAAATTTTGTAATAAATCTTCAAGTATATTCTATTGTAGCTAAAATTGATAAGAAACGGTCTAGTTAGTTATCACTAGAGGGAGAGCTATTAATTAGTATGCACACTATCATATTGGTCTATTTATGTACCACAATCCACTGCAATAAAAAAATAACTTAACAGAGAGGGAGATAGGGAATCTAAAAAGAGAAATCAGAGACAGGATTTTACACTTGCAAAAAAAAACAATCAACAACACTACTTTAGAATTGAACAAAAAATTTAATGAGATTGTAATTTTACAAGTATGGAGTAGAAACTTCTACCCTAGTATATATTTTAACATACTAATTCATTGATTGAAAATTGACAAAGTCATACTGCAAGAAAAATGGGAAACATATGAATAAATCCGTATATTACAAAATGGGGCTTCAGGCCTAAACTGGAACAAATAGTAAGCATAAAGTTTGTTTTGCATATAATAACATTAATCATTATATAAATCTAAAAGTTCTGTGTAAATTATTAAATCTAAAAAGAAAGACTGTATGTGCTCTCTAGAAGGTAAAAAATAATATATACATTTAGTTGAATTATCCTCATGAAAATAAATAAATAAATAAATAAATAATTTGGATAAACTTTTGAACTTGTAATATAATCAAGTGAATTTTATTTCAAATAGCATAATATTTGACCAATTTATAAACGTGGAAACCTATCTAATATTCAATCTGATTAAAGAAAACAATGATCGTCTGCTTTTGATTAGAAGCGCTAAAACTCTTTATTATGGAAAACATATTTCTAAAATGGTTACACTATTGATAAATGCGAAGGATGTTTATAATTATAATTTCAACCTAATTGATGCAAAGATTTATAAAAGAAAATAACAAATCTTCATAGTTTAATTTAAGAATATTTACAAATACTGATAAAACTTATAACGATATAAATATCTTCTTGAGAATTAGTCAAAATGCCATTAATAATAAATGAAATGAAGAAAAGTTAATTGATTGATAAATGTAGGAACTTATTCTATATATTATTGTTTTATTAAGCAAAAGAAGATTGTCTGGCTAATCTATTGTAATGTTACTTTTTTCTCAATCAAAAAAAATAAAAAAATGATGAAAACTAAAAGACGTATCCTATACCGATAAATACAAATAAAATGTTTAACTCATTGCACTAATAGTTAATAGAAATTATTATATCTCAAAGACAATTTAATATTTAATATTATAGAAATCGAAACATAATAAATAAAGAAATATGTTTTAAAACACTCGAACTATTCTGGATTATTATTATAATAAATTGCTGTGAACAAAATGGAAAATCAATAAGTGCATTCAGAAAAGTTGTTGCTTTCTTAGTAAACTCGATACTCCTACTATATAGTTTAAACTTTTGGATAAAAATTCTGCCTAAAGATTTTTAAGCATTCTTTTGTGTTTATAAGATTTTGTTTCCTTAAAATTTTTAGAAGGCCTTATTTGTTTATATTACCAAAGTGCATATATGAAAAAAAATGAAAACTATGGAAACACCACTCATAAAATGTGTGCCCAGTATGACTTCATTTCCCCATTATTTAGCTCATATTAAAGATACATAAAAGGGTGAACTAGGGGAATGGAATATCACATTAATATTTTTTTGTTATTGTTCATGTAGTCAAGGGTTTTATATATGAATTTCATATATTATATGGGTATATTTTTATGACATAAATTTGTAATGTATGTAAACAGAAAATGATATACACATAAGTGTTTTTACAGATTGTTCTAAAATTTTATATTACACTAAGCTTTACAAGATAGAGATACTCATCTCTTATATATATATGAACAGTTTATTACAGGTAAACAGACTGCATCACTTATTAAAAGTGAAATAAGTTCTTTAGGATAACATAGTTATTTTATGTTGTGGAATTACCATATAAGTATTTTATATTTATTAAAATGTACCTATGATCAGTATGTCCAGGTTAGTATATAATCTGCTATGTTTATTTGACTGCATGTGTATTTCTTGTTATAGCAATATTTTAGAATAATTTTAAAATATTTCCTAGTCATTTGACTTATAAAATGTTGGCTTGTTGATTACACTATCAGTTATGCATTAGGAAGTGAAGTATTTATCTTTAGCTTTAATGTGAGAATTATGTTTATCTTGCCATTGTTGTGATAAAGATTTGTGAGAGTACATCTGATGAATATATGAATTACAAAGTTGCTCTAAACACTGTATTATATGCAGGATGCATGGGCAGAGAGAGAATAGTCTCACCCATCACTTACTCCATGAGCCAATTATTTTATTGAGGCATATAAATAAAAAATGCTTAAGTAGCATTGTCAATCCCTAAAGATAGGGTTATTTTCAAAGTACGTGTTCTGTTTCTCTGTGTTTAGACAAGATTCACACATTTATACCAAGGAAAAAGGTATTGGAATCTGCCATATTATTACACAATGAGGTAATATTGTTGTGAAGATCCTTTTTTTAATGTCTTATTCTTCAGGAGGATATAGGGTAATTTTCTCACCAGGTATGGTGAAGTTATTTTTGTGTATTTTAAAAATTTGTATAGAAATGATAAGGTGAATTTACTCAAGGACACTTGTTATCTATAGTGTAGTGAAGTCAAATAGTGTATGAGTTGGGCTGTAGCACCATGTTGACAACTTATGGACAAGCCAATAAAATTTAACAAAACTTATTAATTATAAGACTTACTTTATGTCTAGCATAACAGTAGATATGCACATACATACTGTTGTTGATGTTCCTCAAGCAGTGATTCACTGATGGATTGGTAAAACCTTTTTATAATCAGCATGGTCATTTATGAACATAGTCAGGGGTAATATCATGTATACATCTATTTCTGATGTCTGTACCCATATTTAAAAATTTCTTGAGATTAAATAATAAGGATCTAACCGGATAGTTAACTAATGTCATTTTAAATAATAGTAAACAAATTATATCAAAGAATAATTCTTATATTTGGGCTTAATATGATAATTGCCATTATCATATCCTTAGCTAAAAAAGCTATAGTGAAAAATGCTACGTCAAGCATTGAATTTAAATATTAAGTTTGTCAATTACCTTTATTAATTGGAAAATACTCTTATCTTGTACTGTAGTGCTTAATTATGCTAAGCAGTGTAATATACCTGGTTTATAATACACAATAGTGAAAACCTAATTAACCGTTATGGGACAATAAGAGTATTATAGTATTTTATTATTTTATCAAACCATACACCTAGTCAAAAAATATATACCTTGTTTTATGTATGTTTTTGGGAATAGATGTTTAACTGTTTATGATGTTTAGAAAATTTGTAAACAAATCTTATTTTAAAATTTTTTATCTAGTTATCTGTGGTATTATTGCTAATCATCACCCACATTATTATTAATATTGCTATCCACACATTAACTTATTTCAAAATCAGTAATCAATGTAGTTATAATTTACTATACATTAATATCATAATAAATTTGGTATACTTGTATCTTTTAAAAGTACATTTAAAGCATCATCACTTAGTGATTTAAACATTGTTCACCTGAAGTGCATAAATTATTTTAAATAATATAGTAAAAATGAAACCAATAAATCTCATATAGCTTACTTATTTGAACCATCAAATAACATCATTCACTGATCTATGACCACATAGACCATAATTATTGAAGAAAAGAGAGTTGTAAGTTATTTGGCTCGAATAAGAATTTGTGTGTAAATTATAGAGCTTAAATTTCATATATGATTGGTATTGAGATTGCTAGATATTTTAGTAATTCTAAGTGTTTATAAGTAGTTTTGTCTGCTATAGTTGAGTAGTGCCAAAATCCATCTCACTGACCCAAGTATATCTGGAAAAAGGATCATAGTTAATTTATTTGAACCCTGAGAAGAATAAGTTAATACTTCACTGTGTATGGTTAAATTTATGGTTAAGTTTTTATATTTAGAATTATTTACTGTACTTCGATTTAAATTATGTTTATTTTCACAGTTGTTTTATAGTCAGCATAAGTTAACATATAAAGTTATTTTTCCTTACATTTGAGCTTATATTTTATTTTAATTTGAAGGTAAATATTTTTGTTTGGTTAATTTTGGAATCCATATTTTACTTTAGTTTATCTTGCTATCCTTTAAAACAATATCAGTTTCTAGTTCTGGATAGCATCTTTGATCATCATCATTGTTCTCATCTGTCATCTCGATCTGCCTTATTTTCTCATTCTTATTTCATCTTAATTCAATATCATAATTAATTTACCCTTCACTGACTCATATCCTATTATCATCTTAATCAGTCATTAGCTCTTAGTCTATCATTATCTTAATCCTTCATTATTATAACACATCTTTCTCCTCTCTTTGCTCTTAGACTCATTTCATTTTATTATTTAATTCTTATTTATTGTCATCATCCATTTAATTATTTACATCCTAATTTATTTATTACTTAATTTATAATTACAATCTCATATTCATTTCATAGACTGGATTAATTATTAATTTAATAAATAGTAAATTTATCTCATAATATTTTGTTTGGGGATTTTATAACTAGTTTGACCAGAACTTATTATCTTCTTGATCACTTTGTAATCTTCTTTAGATTTATAGTTTCATGCTAATCAATTCAATAGTCAGAAAATAATATCTTGGTGTCTTAACATTTTATATTTGAGTACATAATTTGTATGAAGGAGCATAGGTTGGAGGGTTACAATATATATGTGATAAAGCACATCATATACCACGTGACTTTTTCTAAATTTGTATACAGATATGTAATATAGGAAGCATAACAATAGGTCTAATAAGCTTTTATTGATAAGTGCCAAAAGAGAAAGCATTCAAAATCTTTATCTAGGATAATCCCTATCCTCAGACTGTTTTCAAAATTTTGGCTTACCTCAGTGAGGCACTAGGATATTCAGACACTAGATCTAAAATACCCAATTCAAAGCCAGTACTTATTTAATAAGTAACTATTAAGTAGAAAATCTAATATTTTTCAAACATGTAAATGTCTTTAAATCCAGCTATTTAACTTAAATAGCTTTATGGGTCTGAAAACACTTTGGCCTCATCATATATTAATAGCCTTGGCAATATACATTGCAGACTACTAATGTATGGTGAGACTGAAGTGTTTTCAGACCCACATAGCTATTTAAGTTAGATAGTGAGATTTAAATACATTTACGTGTCTGAAAAATTCAGATTTTTTTACTTAATAATTAGTTGAGTGTTTTAGATATAGTGTCTGAATGTCCAGTGCTTCACAGAGGTGAACCAAAAGATCAAACCAGTATGATGAAGATGATTATTCTAGATAGTTATTTTGTATGCTTTTTCTTGAGCCACTTATCAATCAATAAAAGTTTAGAAGATATATTGGCAGCTCTCCATATTGTGTGTTCTTTACTTTGGAGTGCCTGATGCAAATACAGTTTCAGATTTCTTTTATATATTTATGTATTGGATACGTAAGAATCAAACTTCATTGAAATTATTGACACAATGTACAATTATATAGACAATCCGTTTTTTTTCTGAATTTTGTAATGTATATGTATTATTAAGTATGTAATTAGTATTTTAAATCAAAAGTTTTCATAATTACTGTATTTAGTTATTGCAGGATCATCATTGCCAGCTATTTATAAATGATTAGGGTCTTTCCACTAGATATTCTATAACTATATACGTTATGAGTTTTGCAGTAACTAAATAAACCATTCCTCAGAAACATGTCAATGTTCATTAAATGTTTTCTTATAGGGTAATGATTTTTTTCAACATGCCTTCATAGGAAAAATATATATATATATAAAATTTAACGGTGAATACCGTTATTTATATATATATATATAATATTTTCTAAGGGGTATTGTATTTTACATATTTATATATAGCTCATTAAATCTTTCATTTAGTAGATAATTAGATTTTTGCATATCGTGTTTTTTTTTCTCCCCTCAATAAAAAAATAAACATGCAGATATTAATCATTATTAGTTGAGTTTCTAGTTTGGGTTATTAGTCAAATACTATAAAATAATTTTAAGGCTGTTTAAAATGTTACAATTTACCTATCTCATACTGAGATTTACATCTTATAGAGAATCAGATTTTCTGAGATCAATGCCAGAATTACATTTTGATTATATTCATTTAATATCTTTTAAAAAGACACTTGATAAATGTAACTAGAATATAGATTTGTTTAACAAAAGCCTAAATTTCAAGCCTGCAGTGTGTAAATCAAAGTGATTTTTACGGCAGTTTGTGATTTTTCTTTTAATTAATTGGCATTTATAGACATCACAAATAACCTTCATTAGTAATCATTAAATGCGATTGAATTTTAAATAGTTAGAAGTTCAAATTCCTGTGATTTGGATTGATATATAATATGACTATAACGTAGAAAAATGTATAGATTTTATATGATCCAGATTTTGTATACGATGATTTAGATTAGTTAGTCCTAAGGTACTAATCAATGTTCTCTATACACTTTCATTTGGGTGTGTATTCAAAATGCCAAAATGGAATGGAGAAGCAAAGCAATAGAAAACGTAAAAATAAATCATATTATTTTATGAGAATTTATATATAAGAACATAATCACTACGACAGTCAAGTAAAAATCAAAATAAATATAACTTGTTAAAAGTTAAATGTACAAAATTTTAATATATTTGTATTACTAAAATACATTATGTATATTGCATTGTTCATAATAATTAATATAAAATAGTTTTTGGAGTAAAAATATTTATTATAATTTGACATAATAAAAATTTATGCGTTGTCTTACATACTGATTAAAAAGATTATTGAAATTTATATTCTTCCCAGTAACCAATATGTCTGTAATGAGATGTAGCCCTAAAAAGAGAAACAATATTAATTGTATAATTATTATATTTATCAAAATATACTTAATACAAGTAAATATTAAAAGTCACACTAAAGGCATTATTATCTAATTAATAAAATAAATAAAAAATTGTTAAAATATAACAAAAATATTTTTTAAAAAAAAACTCAGAATTGTTCATTTATAAATGTAAACAAATCTAAAGACTTTATAGACCGAAACATATCCACGAATTTCAATGTTTAACTTCTGAACTCCATTCAACAATATAATTTTGAATGTCTATTACATGACATTTTTTTATGTTAAACTCCTAATATAAAAAGTACCCATTCCCCCATGCCACCACTCAAAAAATAAAAATTATTATATACTAAAAATGTTTTTCCAAAATCAAAATCTCTCTTTGAAGTTGTGATCTGTAATAATAAAAGAAATGTTGATGGATATTCATTGTTCAAGTATGGATTTATTTTTTTATGAGGCATTGTTTTATTTTTTTGAAATAGCCTGATTATTTAATAAAGTTTTATTATATATATATTAAAATATTACCTTGATTGCATTTAACATTTTAATCATTTATAATACAATAAGTGGCAAAATATTAATAAATTTTAGAAAAAAAATTACATTTAAAATGCATTATAAAATAACGATAAACTTTTTTATGGAATATATTATTGATTTATATGCTCAACAACACTCATTACCTGCTTTAATCGAATATTGCATATTAAATTTATATCTTTCATTACATTCGCATCAATAGTTTACCATGTCACAATTGACAAAGTTTCATAAACAACTATTAAATAATGCATTTTTATAATTACTAACATAATAATTGCTTTTATAAACATTTAAAATTCTCCTTTAAAACAAGTTTCAGGCTTACATTAAACTGAACTTTAACCAGAATCTCATATACTATAGCTTCTTTCAATGTTTCTTTTTTATATTCTTCATAGTTATGCTCAATATTCACTTTACAATTGATTTTAACTGGTTACTTTGCAATCATCTATAAACCATATAAAAAGTCACTGTCACATATCAGTTAGTTACATGGATGCCTGCAATTGGGTTCTCTAAATTATAACATTGTTACAAAATATTATCTTGTCTAAGTTATTTATTTTTTTATTTTTTTTTATTTTACTCTCTTTTTTTATTTCTCAAATAATATGTCTAATTTATTGTTAATTTTTCATAGAATCTTTTCCATTTTGATGAAACTTTTCCATTTTACTCAATAATTTATCATATTTTTTCTTTTAAGTCTTTTTATTTTCTTCAGTTTCTTAAGTAACTGACCATCAACTTATAATAAGTGTCTTGTATTTTTTTTCTTGAGTATCCCTTTCGGATCTTCTAGTAGTCTGCTTCCTTAATTACCATGTTTGGTTTTTTATAACATCTGGATGTTCTTCTCACAATATACAATTGTGATGCTTCATTGGTTTGTTTCATTCTGTGTGAATCTGATTTCTTATTTGTTTTCTTGGATGTGTTGCAATTTTATACTAATATGCTCTAACAATCTGTATAAGAAGATTCCTCATTTTTCTGCTGTCCAAAATTCACTGAATCGCTCCATTCTCAAATGGCATTGAAATCCATTTCATTTTGATATTTTTATTTTTAATTTTATTATATTGGTGATTCCTTTTAAATTTTTTAAGAATATTAGTAATAACATTTTTATTATAACCAATTTTCAACAAATAATTAACAAATAAATGTACGTTTTTTTTTATTTTATCACTAGTATTTTTGCATAATTTTTCATTTCAAAATAAGAATGATTTTAATCCAGACAACTTATGACTTATAGGTACATGTGATTTGTATAAACAGATTACTTAATTCTAAAATTCAAAATTCAAAGTTTAATCAAAATTGTATTATATACAAATTGATATGTAAATGTGGCTTACAATATATTGGTGAATCTAAGTGCCAATTGGAAAAGAGAATAAAAGAGCATGTGCTTTTATATAATAGAATTAAAAAAAAAACGAATCAGGAATAAATGTAAATAAATCTACATCATCTGTTATATTTGATCATAATAAATATTGTCAATATGGATTTAAATTTGATTATAAAAATATGAAAATTATTCAAACTGCAATAAACATAAAATAAAAGAGGCTATGTTGATTTCAAAAAATCGTCAAATGTTAATGAATCAGCAGCCATCAAATATTAAAATAACAGAATTGTGGAAAATCTGAATTAAACTATGGGTATTGTGAAAGATTGTCTCATTTTTATTGTTGAATGTTATATAGTTGATAAAGACTACAAGATGTATAGTCAAAAGTACTTCTAAAAATAGTATAATTTATGTGAATTTTACTGTATTTTGATATATATATATATTGATTTGAATATTACATATATTGCGGAATGAATACAGACATCAAATTTAATATATATATATATTGTAATGGTATGAAAAATAGAGCTGCTTTAACCTAAACTAGAGATGCAGGTAGAGGGGGTTCGAACCTCACCTACTCCTCCAGATTACTACTAAGTGACTTACTTCCCAAACCTCAGTAGAATTTTTTCTTTATGTATGCCCAGTGGTTAGGGAGAGATGAGATCCTAAAGGGAAATTTTAATAAAGAAAAATCATGTTTAGACTATAAATTGACACAGACAAGATATTGCTGAGATTAGTGAATGAAAGTTTATTGTTCAATTAAAAGAAATGACAATTTGAAGAAATAATTAACAAAACAAATGTTGCAAGTTATTTTTTTGCATTTACAGACATGGATATGTGTCAATAGACATTAGAAAGATCCACTTAATATAATTAAACAATAGTACGATAATTACAGAACAATATTGGACTTAGTCAATAACTGGGTGCTTTACTTTAAAGGAGGGATACAGGAAAACATAACTCTAGGGTAAAATTACAAAAAAAAAGACGATTAAAAAAAACTAGACAAATAGATTAAGGCCATGTTCAAACATAGCCTGCATTTAAACAACAAAGTAAAGAACCCCCCCCCCCAGTGGACATATCTCAGACTTACTCAGCAATATTTTGAGCATATTACAAAGTTAGGGTTTTATCTATAATGAAATTGAAAATTACTGTGGTCCTTGGTGACTTAATTGTATGAGATTAGAAACAAGTTTCAAAAGCACAAAGTTTTTTTTTATAGATGGCTAAATTGAAGCCTGGATAGCACCCCCGTTTCTAACCCAAGAGTTAGAGAGATGGAGCCTATTCACGGAAAGCATGATCCGAGCTCAGGATGGAATATATGTATTTGGGTCCAGTAGTAATATTTAAAAAAGGATTGAGATCCACTGTATCATCAATGGCAATCTTGAAGTGGTATTAGCCTATGAATCAAAGATGACAGGAGCTATGAATATGTCCAAAGACCCCCACACAAATCACCAAGTAGCACAAGATAAGAGAAAATGCGGTCAAATGACCATTAAACTTTAAAACTTTAGGTAAAATATACATATATGAAATAATATGACTTCAAAATCATTCTGAGACTGAGAGAATATCTACTATTAGAAATAATTACTTTGCACCTTTTCTATATATATATATATTAAACACTATTTAACTAGTTCACCCATAAAGTTAATGAAGATTTAATATTTTTAATTTACATATATAACTGCACTGCACCCTCTCTTATATTTAATCAAATTATAAATGCTTAACCTATATCTGTTTTAGACACATAGATATATATATTGCTAAAACCAAGATTGATTTTAAGAAAGTATAAAAAAATAAGGATTGGACATTTCTTATAAAGTGCATAAAATTGAACATTTTAATATATATACTCGAATGTCATTTTCAATTATATATCTAAATATAAATTAAAAGAAACCTTGAATTATCCCCCCCCCCCAAAAAAAAAAAAACAATTGCATGTTCTGCTTTCTTTCTCTTTCTAATATATATATATATAGAGAGAGAAAATCAGTGAAACCAATATGGGAGAGAATTGGAAGGAGAAATTTTATTCAAAGAGTTTTAATAAATCTGAAATATTCCAGTATTTAGTAGCAGTCGAACAAGTAGAAATTAGATTATTTCTCACTTCCAGTTCCTCCAGTATACATATATATGTTTATTGCAAACAATAAGAAAGTAATAATGTTTCTTTCTTTTTTAAATAGTAGTATACAATTCCAGTAATGGATAATGGCAATCCATTAACCAAAAAAAAAAAAAAGATTTACATATATATTAATAGGATTAAGAATTGCCATTATACTGGTCAAAAAAAAAACAAAAAAAAAAAAAAACAATGAAAATGTTAACAATTCTCAGGCTATATATATATATTAACACATTATAATTATAACATAATGACTTAAGTTTGTAGTTTAAGCCAACATAAAATACTAGTGAAAACTTAAAGTTACCAGTAATGATTTAAGATTGCGTACGTCTTTATTAAACGGCCATGAAGACATTCTCGTCAGCAGTCAGTACTGATAGTTTATGGTGATTTCTGTCCTCGGTTATCCATTTATAGCAGCAGGAAATTGTCAGGCAAAATTATTCTGGCACCCTGCATTTTATTTGCTTTTCTAAGCTTCAGCAGACAGAAAAACAATTGGGAGATAGAGAAAAAAGTCTACTCAACCATTTTTCTTACAGCACCCATTTTAAGTTCTTTTCTTCTTGTCTATAGAATGCTGGTGGCTTGTGAATTTACTCATCAAGAGGGTAAGATATTTTCTTGGTTGCAGAGAGTTCTTTCTGAAAAAGTTAATTTTATTTCTTTTCCAATAAAATATCTTTGTGGCTGCTTTCAGTCCAAGCTGTAGAGCTGAGCCAGGTAAAAGAGCGTGAACAATAGACAAGTTATCCATTTATTCTTAACTTGTTCACCATTTTACATTCCAATCCTCATTGTTCTGCTATTTTATTTTTAATTGCTGTGTTTTTTAATTAATTATTCTTACCTAACTAATCTTTTTATCTAATGAGTTCTAGAAATTTTATTTTGTTATCTAAAATAAAATCTTTTCATTTTATTTTCTAAAAGTTATGGAATGTTTTTAAAGCATTTACTTACTTTAAATTTAGTCTACATTTATTGTGGTTGGACTCAGTGTCTTTAGTTAAACCACAGTGAATGGTGAAACAAATATATATATATATATTCAATGTGTATTTATGTATAGCTTCAATATATATAATCAAAACAAGTTATAAATCTTGTAACTTGCTTTAAGCTTGCATTTTATGATCACTAGATGGAGCTTTACCAATAGCTCATAACAAGCTTTGTTTACATAAATGTTGAGAGAGATAGAATTCAAAATCTCTATCGTTGTCACTAACCTCCAGACCAGCTGGTTTTAAGTTTATTGGCTCACATCAGTGAAGGTTTGGGAGACTAGAAATTAGATCTAAATACCAGCTCTAAAGTCAGCACTTATCAAACATATTTCTATCAGTTTGAAAGCATGAAATTAATCAGACATGTAATGTCTTCAAATCCAGCTTAACAAACTAGATAGCTATATGGGTCTGAAATCAGTTCAGTTTCACCATATAGTAAAAGTCTCTGCAATATATAGCATTGCAAAAACCTTCAAAGATACATCTACAATAATCAAAACAAGTTATAAATTTTGTAACTTGTTTTAAGCTTGCAATTTATGATCACTAGATGGAGCTTTACCAATAGCTTCTAACAAGCTTTGTTAAGATGGATTTGAATAAATTACATGTCTGATAAATTTCATGCTTTCAAGCTGAGAGAAACATGTTTGATAAGTGTTGACTTTAGAGTTGGTATTTAGATCTAGTTTCTCAAGCCTTCACTGATGTGAGCCAATAAACTTGAAACCAGCTGGTCTGGAGGTGAGTGACAATGATAGAGATTTTGAATTCTATCTCTCAGCATTTATGTAAACAAAGCTTGTTAAGAGCTATTGGTAAATCTCCATCTAGTGATCATAAAATGCAAGCTTAAAGCAAGTTACATAATTTATATCAGTTTTGATTATCATAAATGTACCTTTGAAGTTTTTGCAATGCTAGATATTGCAGAGGCTTTTACTATATGATGAAACTGAACTGATTTCAGACACATATAGCTATCTAGTTTGTTAAGCTGGATTTGAAGACATTATGTGTTTGATAAATTTCATGCTTTCAAACTGATAGAAACATGTTTGATAAGTGCTGACTTTAGAGTTGGTATTTTGATCTAGTTTCTAGTCTCCCAAGCCTTCACTGACATGAGTCAATAAGCTTGGAACCAGATGGGCTGGAGGTGGGTGACAGCAATAGAGATTTTGAATTCTATCTCTCTCTGCATTTATGTAAATGAAGCTTATTAGGAGATATTGGTAAAACTCCATCTAGTGATATATATATAATGGTAAAAATGTATTTAGTCGGATGTCTTTTAAGTTATTGGTGATGATGCAAGTATCTTACGATGAATACTGGAGGGTTTCTTATAATTCCCTATGCAATTGTCAGTAATCAATAATTTTGTATTTTGATCGTTTATGTTTACTTTGAAATGTTTTTGACCATTGAAATCTATGTAACCGATCTATAGCAACATATTAAACAGGTTTATAAGCCCATCTGTGCGAACTTGATTAAAAATGTAAATTTATAATATAATAGTAACTCAATGTAAATTAAAGTAAAATCAAAGTTAAAAATAATGTTAAATGTTTAAATGTAAATCACTAAAATAATTTTAAACCTTATATATATGTGCATAAATAAATCTGTTTGTATGATAATTACTGGCAGTGGCTTACTTTATTCTTTTATATACTAGTAAATGATATTATTAAATCTCTGCTATTCCACTGAGCTAGTGACAATGGGCTAACGATCTAAATATGTAAATAAAGTGGAATCCTAACAGCGCGTATCTGCCTACTTTATAAATTTTTCTAGGCTCAAATGCCTAGATGGCGCCCTTTGGTAGTGCGGTGCGATGCGATCTCCCACTTCGTTTGGATCGTTATAATATATATATATATAATGGTTTAAATGGCCAAATGTGAAATAAGCAAATGTATATATATATTATGGTATGTAAAAAAGCGAGAGAAAGTTAGAAATAAAAATTATTTTACATTTTATTTTCTCTCTTATTGATTAAAAAAACAGATTTGCTGCAAAAAGTAGTTTATCTATTAAAGATTATGTACATGTCCAGGTAGAAATTTTTGTTTTATGTATTGCAATTATTGTTGCTTGTATTGTAATTTTATTTTCGAAATTACGAAAATAAATGTTTTTAGCTTGAACATGCTAAAAGGTTTTTTTTTGTCAAATATGTAGAACTTAACAGTGCAAACTGGATTTGGAAAGATAACAAAAGAGTCAAATTTAAATGATAGGTATGGTGTATATTATTTGTGTTTCTTTTTCAAATTTATCCTTCAAAATTTTTGTTCGATCTACAATAATATTTTCATTTTCCAATTGGTTAAATATATCCAATTGATTCTCTAATAATATTTTAAAATTATCTTTATTTAATTTTAAATCTATATAAATCAAATTTTGTTTCACATTTAAACATTGAAAATCTTTTTCCATAGACTGAATTTTCTTTTCTTGGTTATTAATTTCTATATCGACATCTTTTATTTTCTCATCTATTAACCTTTCGGTCTCTTCTTGGACTTTATATATTTCAATTTGAAGATAATTATATACAGTTTTTATTTTTTAAAATGTTTTCTACTTCATTTTCTATCTTTGTTTCAAATTCAAAAAATATTTTTTGACACTTAAGATGTTTCCTCAATGAGTTTTGATTTTTTTGAATTTCATTATTAATATTTGTTTATATCTGTGATACCTCATCCTTTATCTATTTTTATATTATCTAATTTTATGTTAATTTATTTGTTATATCTGCTTTCATATTTGCATTTAAATGTACCATCTCCTCTTTCATCTCTTCATATTTTCCATCTTGGTATTCATATTTGCAGACAAATCTACTTTCAGATTTTTCATCTTTGTATCCATATTTGCAAACAAATCTGCTTTCAGATTTGCATTTAAATTTTCCATCATTTGTTGCATCATTAACATCATTTGATTTAATGATGATTATTATCATGTTCTATGGGTTTGTGATAATATCCACAGTTTTTGGAATATGGATATTTAATATAGAATTAAGTTCCGATACATCTATATCTATTTCTTCATTGATATTATTCATAGCATCATCAGCTATATTTGAACTAAGTACCTCAGTTTATATATATATGTATGTGTGCGTGTGTGTTTACTTTAATGACTAATTTTTAAAATTATACTTTTAAGAAAGTGAACCATTTATTTAAATTTTGTCTATTTAATTTTCAATGTCTTTATTATCTACTATTTTACAATACATTCCTTTACAATAAATACTTTAACATATGAGATTATTATTAATAATATTTATCCCTCAAAGTTTTATATCGCTATAGAAACAATGTAGAATCTATGATTCATGCCTAATGATTGGCTACATCATATGTAATTGTATGGAATCTATGAGTCAGTGCGCTGCTTGGCTGCACCATATGTAATGGTACATATCCTCACAATGAGATAAAATAAGGCAGTCTCATCTCACTACAATCAGATTTAAGGTCCACATATAGGATGCCATGAGTGATGTGATTTAATTTTAATATAAAACTATATCTGTTTTAAATGCATAATTTATTATTAACTTATTAATATAAATTATATCTAAACCACAACAAATCAATCTTCACCTTAATTGATTTAATAGTTATGCTCAGATTTCAAACTCAGGGAAGTTTACCAATTGACTCTTTTTGGGGGTTCCTATCAATATACTAGAATAATAATAAATCTCACTAATTATTTAAAATGGGTTTCATGAATTTAATGTAATAATCAATAAAAATTATATATTAAATGTTTGATCTTATCTTATAAAATTAAATAAATAATAAAACAAATTAAAGACTTTATTTAGTTTAATATAAAACATAAGAATTATTTATTTAACGAATAAATAATCTAAATTTTATAATATATAAGAATTATTTATATATCTACTATCTTATATTTAAAATATAAATATATTCTATTTACCCATTGTAGATATATTTTTAAATTTATAACCGTCCATGATTTAATTGTTGAAAAGATCGTGAATAAAGATGTTGTAACTTATATAAAGTATATATATCTAAATATTGAGATTACTGTATTGAAACTATCATATAGTAATTAGATTATACAATTGATAATTTCATTATTTTGTATATAATATTTTCATCCCGTAAAATAAAAATATGTAATTTATGATCGTTAATAAAAAATAATATAAATATATTTCATACCAATGTTAATCATCTATCCAACTATAATAAACAATGGTTATTAAACTATTTGAATTAGTACAAAGTAATGTCATATCATTTTACCTCTAAATTCACTCTATCACTTTAATATATCTATATCCCTTTCCAATGTTAATATTCTTTATCCCATATCTAAATTTTTATTAAATATTAAAAAAATAAAAATATTTTAAATTATTGATCTTCTCTTCTTATCCATTTCTTCAATGAAATGAATTTAATGATAAAGAAAATGAGATTAATGTTTACCAATTGTACTTTTTAATAATGGTAATTATAAAAGTTAATGAAATAGTCCTAGATGTTCCTGGAATTCATGAATTAAGATTCTTCAAAGATAAAATTCTTAATTCCTTGGTTATTATGCATTGAAAAAGATAATATGATATCTCAATTTGATCTTTAGTTTCTTCCTTGTATATAGACAGCACCTACTTTTATACACAGTCCTTTTATTAGCAATTATAATTCCATTTCAAATATATAGCTTATATATAATTTTAAAGGCATTTGTAAAATTTTGTTATTCATATATATATATTTGATTAGACAATAATATTTTATATATCCTACAATAAAATTGGGGTTCTAATTCATTTTGCATTTTTTTTTATAATATAAAGTTCATTAATTTAATTTACTTGAAGTTTTTGTAAAATGTTTTTTTTTTTTTTTTTTTAATGATCTTTATATTTAGAACTCCAATTAGAACGATCTTTAAAATATGAAAATATATTCAAATTAAGTAATTTAGAAATTACTTTTCTTTAAGAAATATTAGAAATTTCTTATAATGAGCTTTCTTATTAAATCATTCAAAAATATGGATTTTATTTTATAGACTTGTGGGGATATTGCTGAAAAGATAGAATCTTTAATCTCTCCTTTTTAATTATTTTGTTTTCCTATTTATAATTGCATGAGCTTGCTAAAGCATATCATATTATATATTGTGATGTTTACAATTCTATATTAAATCATTGAGTTAATTTTATTTCCTTTAATTCATTGGTAAATTATCCTTGAACTCAAAGGTCATCACCTTGTCAATTGTCTTTATTAATGAATTAGTATTTCAACAATCGCTTTTCATTTTAAAAAATGAAAAATACTAATTTACTATGTTACATATTTATTTTCATAAATATAATACAAATAAAAATATAATGTATACGTATATTGATTATATGTATGTGTAAGTAATTCGATGTCTTCATGCTGCACCATCTACACTAACCTCCTGTGGGGTGTGCAATTCAGACCTCATTGTAAATATATGCAATTCACCCACACACTGTATGCATAATGATTAGAGAAATTAGTAAAAATTAAGGTACTTGTGTATAATTCAACTGATGACGTATTACCCTGAAGGCACATCGGTCTAAAGTTGCGATTTTTAAGATAACATCTCCAAGTGATCTGCAGACACATTTAGTCGCTAAAATGTGTCTGCAGATCACGTGAACACAGCACGTTAAAAAATGCAACATTAGACCGATATGCCTTCAGGGTAATACGTCATTGGTTGATCACGTGGTAAAAAACAAAAAAACATGGCAAAAATATAAAAATTAAAAAAAAAATTAAACATAAAAAAAAGAAAGAAAATGTGACGCAGGTCACGTGATAAAAAATAAAAAGGCAAAAATCTGACGCAGGTCGGGCAAATAGTAAAAAAAATAAAAAATGTACATGCATGTGTCAAAATAATTTAGAAAAAACTATATTCTAATTTATAAAACGACCCTATATTATGCTCAATTATAAAAAACAGCGTGTAGCATTGGAGTTGGTGGGGGGGCCCTTTGTGTTTTTGACAAGCCGTTAGGCTTGGCGTACACCTATACCTCTCATAGCTATAATTTTTATAATTGCCCATGAATTTACGAAAAATAATTTTCTCTATGATATAATTCAGAAATTAAAAATTGCCGATGAATTTACGAAAAATAATTTTCTGTATGATACAATTCAGAAATTAAAAATTAAATTAAAATGTAATTCAATTGTAGAAATATTAACAAAAAATTTTTGTAAATTTTAAATAAACAGCTAAATTAAAAAGATGCGATTTAATGCAAATCTGGTATTAATGGCATCGCACCCTGTAATTTTTATAATTGCCGATGAATTTACGAAAAATAATTTGAGAATTGTAGAAATATTAACAAAAAGTTTTTTATAATTGACGATGAATTTACAAAAAATAATTTGAGAATTGTAGAAATATTAACAAAAAGATTTTGTAAATTTAAAATAAACAGATAAATAAAAAACAGTTTACCGGAATAAATTATGAAAAATAATTTTCTGTATGATACAATTCAGATATTAAAAATGAAATTAAAACATAATTCAATTGTAGAAATATTAACAAAAAATATTTGTAAATTCAAAATAAACAGATAAATAAAACACTTTACCCGAATTAACAGCTCAAAATAGTAACTGTGATGCCACGGATAGCAAAATCACAATAGACAGAAAAATCAAAAAATTTCCCAAACCTCTCTACGAATTTTAAATCTCGCGGGTGAAAAAAAAATTGACTCTGATGGATTAATCACGCCAGTCACTTGGTTACCATGACAATGTTGTCATGCAAAAAACGTCGATGTCTACCAGAAGGGAAATCGGTAAGTCAAAAACGTCATCGGTTGAATTATACACAAGTACCAAAATTAATTATGGTTAGTAACGTAAAACAGTAGTGTGCATGATGCATATATACATATATATATATATGAACGAAGCAATAATTTTATTAATATTTATTGCTGAAAAATTAAATGTTTTCTTTGTATAATTATAAATCTTTTATATGTGTGTATTTAAAGCATTGGAATGTAAAAACAACGTAAAATGGGGAGGGCTCAAAATACCAAAATTATCCTTATCGATAAACAGATTTTCGTTAATTAAAATTATAAATCTTAAAATTCTTTTGTTAGTTTGTTTTCAAAGCTTTAAAAATCTATCAAATGGCATTTTGAGCTTTATCTGTTTTAAAAATATTTTACTAATTAAATGTTTTTTAAGAGATTACAGAGATAGCTGTGGGCAACTGAGATTGCATTCTTGGTGGAAAGAAAATGTAACTTTTTAGACCATGAAATAAGAGTCAGTTGAGTTTGGTTGTTTTTTTGGTCAGTTTAGTTTCAAAGCATTTCAGGACCTAAAAAAATTTTAAGTCCACTGAAGTTCAGAGCTATGAACTGTGAGTAGAAAAGAAATACTTTTCTCTCAAAGAACTGTCTATCCTAATGCTGTCAAGTTTCCATCCGTTTGACTGGCCAGTGCAGGATGACTATAATTTCCAACCTGATTGCCTGCTGTTCGTAGGTGACCACTTTGTGTAGAGCTGCCTTAATAAGTAATCCTTTTGTAATATGCAATTCAACCTTTATATTTTCATTCATATATTCATTTATGAGTTTTTATTAATTATTCTCTGAGACTCTCTCTCTGTAGCAATTTTAACTTACCTTTAATGCTTAATATGTGTTATATAACTTTGTGCAGTTCCATTAATATTTAACTTGTTTTGTCTAATAAATATATCTATAATTGATTTTCTTTAATATGCCAACAACCAAACTTGCGAGTTTTAAAAAGGAGGGGAGGGAATGATTGTTTAATTTGGAAAGAAGCAGGAGCTTCATTTAAAATCTATCGATAAAGTTTCATTTATTTAAAATTGAAATTTCTCACTAGGTTGGTTTTATATTTTTAGTTCTGTTATTCACGTTTTTTTTAAATATTTTATTGTGGGTGCCTCTTTTACTTTGTTAATTGAATCAAAAGATCATGAACCTTAATATAAGTATATCACCTGTCCTTATTGTCGCCTGTAAGGCTAATTCTATCAGTTAATACATATATGGGAATCAAAATTAAATATAAAATTTTGTTAGTTTAATGTCATAGTTAAAGAGTTATTTTCAGAATGATTTTTTTATTTAAGTATATTATTGCCCAGGAGTCAAACCATTTACAGGCTGTTGAATAAAGAAAGTAAGTTAAGTTTCCTGTACAAGTATAATGCTGCTAGCCAATCCTTCCTTTCTCTTATGGTGCTTCCACACTTAAATTCCTCTATTGCACTCGTTCTCAAAATTATTCGTAATCAGGGATACCATTCCCTGTGGAACGCGAGGTTTATAGGGTTTTGATTGTGCTGCAGAAGTTCCATATAGCTGTCTGGACCTCAAACCAAACCTCTCCATCGATACTGTATCATCAAAAAAGGGCAAACATATCACCCCTTTTCAGTATAAAATGCCTTAAAAGAATAACGAATTCAAAGTACCATAAGATTCGTGTTTCTCTAGAGCATGCCGACATCGTTAGTGTTTTAATTAATAGATTTATGCCTGTTTGACCTTTTATTAGGTGTTGGAAAAATAATGATTCATTCTTGAAATGCACTACACATCAATTAATTATTATGTTTATTTTGAGACTGCTTTCTTTGAAAATATTAATCGATTCCCATAGACATAAATAAATTTCTATTAATTATTATATAATGTATTCTCGTTAATGTAGTGCGTTGTTTGGTTCTTATTTATAAAAGATGTTTCTTCCAAACAATGCCAATAAAATTACACAAAATGGTTTTCATAAGATAGATAAATGATTATAATTGGATATTTTGCCTGTTTATCAAATAAATCATTTAGCACTAATCATGTCACAACCTTTTTATATTCATTTTTCGGCATCCACAATGTCCATTTAGTAAAATATTATTAAATTACTATATTAACTCTGCACAAGCTATAACACACTCCATAAAATATTCATTAGATAATTATAGTAAATGCGATTTTATAAAAACAAATCCCAAGTTTTGTAAATAGACAATGTCATCCCAAGCGTGAAACATTTTGTAACATATATAGGCGTTTTTCAATATTTTATTAAATATATAATTTCATGTAAATCCTGGTTTGTTTTGAATTATTTTCTAATAAATATTTAGGATTATTTTCTTTGGCTAATAACTTTGCATTAATAAATAACTATAATAAATGTAATGACTGGGCTATTCTAATCTCGATCATCATCATCAGTCTGATCTTATGCTCTACCGCTTTGCTCTGGGCCCGGAATTAAAATAATTTTACTGTAGCATCAGGATTGTTGTTCATTGGCTCTGAGATTCGAAGAATAGGCCAATAGGTTAGAATTCAGGATTGCTCCAGACCTGTGTATCTCGAGCATGATCGGATTTGAGGTACTTTGGCTTAGGATTTGAATCATGTTAAGTGAGCATACTGTTTTTGACTGGTACAATATAGTGCACTTTTTATTAGTCCACTCTATTTTAAAATAATTTTTTTTTGTATAATTTTAAATTTTGTTAAACCCAATAATATTTACTTAGTAAACTAGAAAAATAAATGATATGTTAGTATCATAGGGTTTGAACTTGGTTTAATTGGTTTAAAATTTATAAAGGATCTGTTAGGTAAAGTGATTAACTAATGATATATACAAATAATAATCTATAAAGTCATGATATAGCTACAAATAAGTAAACAGTTATTATTATTTTAAAATGCAGTGACATTCAAATTTTGTTTTTTTTGAACAAGCATGTATTATATGGATAGATAATTATTTATCGGTGCACATTTTATTTTATAAATAAAGTTGATTATTTTTGTTTCTAGCTAAATTTTAAATGGTGTTTAAGAGTAAATAAATAATATTCATTTTACAGAAATATTAATCTAAATCAAGAAAATAAACTGAATCCAATTTCTAGAAAAAAAATAATTATCTTTATTTAAAAATATTTCAAAAAACTAAGATTTCATTAAAAAAAGAAACCAACCAAACATTCCTATCTAAAATAAATGTTTGAAAACAGAAAGATGGTAATAAAAATTATCCCCCCTAAAAATAGGCAGACAAAATTTTATTAAAATTGGAGGAAGAATTGAATTGAAGTCCTGACAGATGGGGAAACAAGTAGTCTAGTTTTTGATTTTTATTTTGAAAAAGTTTGATTAAAATTCATTTAAATATTTTCATTTTTTAACCATGGAGAAATAATAAACTTTAATTATGGATAATTTAAAGAATCAAAGGAAGTTTAATCAAAAATGAGTAATTAATTTAATTGATCTCTATGGGCAGAATTAACACATTGGTAAGTCTCAAGAATCTCTTGAAATCATTATATAAAAAACAAGGTATAAATAAAATGCAGGACCAATTATATATCTACTCTTGAAATGTATTTCACTGGATGGAAAACTTAGAAGGACTGAATCTATACTGAAGGAGACAGATAAATCAAATCATTCCTGCTTCTGGAGTAATCCAAATAAATGTATGTGCTTAAATTATCAACTAAGGCAAAGAAAGCTAAATTTACTTTGAATAAATCCATGTATGTTTGTTTTATAAACACCATGAAATAAAGTAATTAATAATACAATAATGCTTTGAAGGGGAAACTATTCATTATAACAATTTATTTAGGCTTAGCATTTTCAGAGTTTTGTTACTCCATAATCATAGTCTGGTAGAAATAAATGTATATGTATAAAAAAGGAAGAAGCAATATATGGTAGAACAAGTTTGAATAAAACCTTATGTAAAGATATGAGTAAAAATTAATAATTTATTAAAATAATTTATTAAAAGGAAATTACACTGCATGATATATATATATATTCTAACCTGCCATGCATCATTCTCACTTTCAGATAGTATATGATATAAAGTAAAACGGGTTCTAACTCAGTTAATTAATAAATGAAATATTCAGCATTAAAATTAAATGTTTCACTAGCTCAAATTTAAAAAAATGAATAAGGTTCATATTATAAAAATAAAATGAATAAATATTTAATATTTTCATGAGACTTGGAAGTGAAAATATAGGTGACAAGATAGATTACATTAAGCCAATCTCCTACAGGATACTACCTCAATGGCATAAGAACACTATCCCCCCTTATTACTATTTCAAATAAACAAACTTATAGTATTCTTACGACTTTAATAACTTTACTCACTAAGATTAAGCTAATAATTAAATCTTAATCTTCTATTCATAATGATTTAACTCTATAAAATCTCAGGTTCATAAATGTATTCTAAGTTAATTTAAAATTATGGTAGTAAAATATGAAAAGGGATTTTATGTCATAATCTACTACACTTAAACTAATAATAATAAAATAATAATAATATTCTTCATTGTATAATTAACTCTGTATATTTTTTCTTATACTATAATTGTATTACCATAAAAATAATAAAATAATATAATATGATCTTATATCTTCATGAAATGGTATAATAAATATGTGGTAGCATTTGATAATCTGACAAACAAAAGGTATGTGGCAACTGATAGCATATAATTCAATATACTATTGGGATAACTAATTTATGACCAATAAAATAATGTAAAATTATGATTATTTAATTAAAAGAATATCAATAAAATATTTAAATTCTTAAAATAATTCTCTATCTTTTTGTGCAAAATTATATGTTTGTTTCAATTATTATGAATATATTGTGATGTCATGCAGTGTAGTGGAGAAATAAACAATTCAGACACAAAAATTTTTGAAAAACAAATTTTAACAAAATTTATTAATAACAACAAAATAAAATAAACCATTTATGTACACTATTTACAATGGATATCCTTATTTTATACTTTACATTTTTATTTACTGGGTTATAAAAATAACTTATACTTAGTTAGGTCTTTATTTAGACTTAAGACAAAATAAAATGTTACCATTTGGTTTCTCATTATAGTTAACTTATTACAAATATATTTATTTATTTTATTAACAAAAATATTTCATCCTTAATATTATTAAACTATATTTTTCTTAAAAACACATTCATAGGAAAACATTCCACAGAAAAGAAATCAACATTATAATGAGTATGGATTTCTTAAAATAAAATTAAACAAATTTTCATCTGGCAATGTCAAAGATGTTACATAAAATATTTATCCAAAAATTCATTACTAGATTTTAGTAGATATCACTTATTACACTTTGTTTACTAAACACAACATATTCCCATTTAGCCTTACTTTGGTATGATATAAGTGTAATTATCGATATATTCCTATTATTCAATAAATAAAAAAATATACTATGCCTATTATTTATATCATTTATTTTATACTATTGTATTTTAAAAATATGCAATACTTATTTTTTTTAAAAAATAATAATAAAGCATTTAAAAATTATTAACATTTTAAAGAAAATATCTTTGTTTAGACACTCTAATCTAAAAATTTATATTTCATTTCCAAAATAAATTTAAAAAAACATATTCTATGATACTTACCTTTCCTTAGGATTCATTGGACCTTCAATTTCAAGTTATAAAATTCTATTCCTTCTAAGCAAATAAACCAATCTTATACAAAACGATAGCATAACCTAAGCTCTAAATTATTTACCATTTCTTTTCAAAATACTTTACTAAACGATGTACTTACATGAAATATAGATAGCGAAATAGATGCATAGGATTTAAAGAAGAAAGCTAGAGTATAACTCGTATCATATATCAAAAATATCATGGCACAGTGTATTAACAAGAAATGGAGGTATGATCTTTGCCTGTCTAATATCCTCCAATACATAAATGATGTTAAAGCTATTCCTTCAGCTTTATTAGAACATCAAATATTTAAAGAAATATAAACACTGTCCAAATAAAATATGTATCAGTCATAGGGCTTTGTTAACTATGCTTATTTCTACACAAAGACTATAAGTATTATTCTGATTCCTTATAACATCCTATTTTTTAAAACATCATCTTGGTTTCCTGTCTACTCAAGTACTTCCAAGCCACTATCTCATTAATATTTCTCAAGATTTTTCACATCTTACATCGATAAAATAACTATGTGCATTTACAAAACAATAAATAAAATTCACTGATAATTTAAAAAACAATCGCACTGTTCCACAAAATAAGTCTGTTTACTTCATTATTCCGTATGCTTAATCATATACAATCTAATCTGATAATATTTGAATATCCTAACATGAAAGTTTTAAAAAGAATCACACAAATATTTGTTACTATATTGAATTTTATCACTAATATAAAAATCATTGTATGTATATTTCCAAATAAACCTTAATCTCATAATGTTTTAAAAATGTTGTATAAAAATGCATTTACATATAATTTAAACATTTACACTTCATTCTTACTATTCATAGATAATCTAAAAGAAAACAAATAATATACACTATAAAATTATTAATATTCATTATTATTACCAAATAATCTTTATCTGGTCATCATTTTAGTAGGTTTCCTCCATCCACTGGATATAGAACATCACATACATAAAGAAAATACACATCCATACATTTTATTTAAAAAATATTCTTATCTAAATTATTAGATTATTATAGTATAAAATTTTATGTTATTAACAAATTAATGTTTTATGTTTTCCTAATCTTATAAAAAAATATAGAAAATTTACATTTAAGCTAAGTTAATAAAATAAAAGAAATCAAAACTATAATTATGTATTTTTTCCATTAACTTTTACTTGACAACAGTTCATGATAAAGTTCGACAAAATGTTTATTATTTTCTCCAGAGTTTTTTTAAAATGTCCTCCTCAAAGCGTGTTAATGTTTTAAAAATAAAACTTAATTATTAATCCATTTTAGTAAAGTTTATAAGAAAAATAATCCTTGGTTTTACTGTTCAGAATGATAATTATTAAAATCATAATGTTTAAAAATTAATCCCATGAAGCTTCTTAAATATTCTCTGCCGGCTATCTGATGGATCACTCCATTCAATTTATCTTAAGTTATCCGGTAAACTTTTACATACTATATTTGTATTTTCATGGATCCATCTTTTATTCATCTACTATATGTTCATTCTTTTTTATATAGGTTTTTATTCTTAATAAAGTTCTTTAAACAAATATTTCTAAATATGCGTTTTTAATACTTCTGAGACTAGAAGTTTTAAATATCAAAACACTTCAGTACTGTATCCTCCTTGAGTCCCTTCTTTAATTCTTGCAAAAATATTTTTTTAAGAAATGTTTCCTTCAAAAAGGACTAAACATTTTATTTCTTTCATTATGATATTCTATAAACAATTCATAAGATATAAGTATATTATTCTTTTTTAAAAACTCTTGGATAAGCTTATATAAAATAATGAGTCTCAATTTTTTTTCTTTTTTTTTTAGATGGCAAATAACTTTCCATTGTGTCCATATAATATCCATACTGTGGTTTTTATGTACTAAAATAGTTCTCCGGTGAAGCATTAATAAAATAGTATCAATAAACATTTTATGCATTTTTACATTATTATAATTTATATACATTTTATTCTGTAGTATATCAATTTTTCATTGTGAAGTTTTGGGTTAAACTTAAATAAAATAATCCTGGTAAGTAAACTGTCAAAAATTAGCCAATCATTTTCACAAAGTTTCTAAAATATATTATATTATAAACTCTCTTTTAAAAGTATATAAAAATATCCTATTAGTTAAGATAAATGTTCTATAAGAGAGTACTATAAATTGACTAAATAATAAAATTTTAAAGTATAATTACCTCGATAGCTTCTAATATTATTCAGCTACCTTAGTATGTTATTAATTACCACTAATACATTATTGGACTCCCTGATACATTATTAATCTCCCCTGATAAATCAGTTACAACAGTATTTATACCCTACAAAAATACCTATTCCTATTGGTTAATTCTTACTTTTAGCTTGAGAACAAATTTACATATTTTCAGTTTTACAGAATTAAATTTCAAAATAAAAATTATGATGTAATAAAACTTAAAAATATTATTTAAAATATAACTTTTAAATCAATTATTACTTTATAAAAATTATTTGAACATTTAAAATAACTTTTAAAATAATTTTAATAACCTATTCCACTCTTAATATTCAATTTATCTATTTTTATTTAAACAAAATATTTAATTTTTTTATTAACTATATTCGTCTTTAAAACACCATTTAAAACATTTAGAAATAACTACGTAATATTTTAATATTCACTTCTATGACAGATAATAATTCTATTCAACTCTATAATATAACTTTTAAAATATTTCAAACTTTGTTATTAATTCAAACAAGTGTGTGTGAGAAACTATGCATTAAAAGTCACATGATTAATAATTTAAACAGACGATTTTCAATCTATGACTCTGTCTAAATTAATAAATTGCACACACTTTATTATATTATATAAAATAATACAATCACATAAAAATTTGGAAAAACAATTTAGAAAATATACAATCAAATACAATTTTTACTATCATAAAGCTTATTTCTAAAAATATACGATTTTAATTGTGATTATTAAATATGATTTTATAAATTTAAATATAACATTTATTAAATTATAAGTTTTAAACTATTAAAATTTAACATTTAAATATAGTTTTAAATATTTATAGCTGTGTTATTCATTATGGCCAGCTTATGCAACCATATGCAACAATATTTTAAGCTTTACTTAACTACTTTTAAATGATTCACTATAAATTTATATACTACGTATTTTCTTTAGCTTCAAATTGTACTTTATAATATAATTGACAAATTATAATTAATATATCAAAAGAACATATTTTAAAATTTAAAATTTTTAGTAATTTACTGTAATTGACAATTTCTGACCTATAGAAAAGGGTAGAATATATATATATGTATCCAATGAAGATCATGTTTCTATGCGTATAAAACAATAGCCATTTCTCAATATAGATGAAATATTTCTTATTTAAGAATGAAATAAATATATAAAATAATTATTATAAATAAATACTCTGGGAAATAAGTAATCAAAATAAATATACATGACAAATAGATAATGGTCTGAGGAAGTAGAAATAATATAGAAAAGATATTATAATCTACTTTAAAAAAAATAGTAATACATGTCTTCCTTGATCATGATAGTAGTGATTGGAATTGAATGAGAATCAGCCAAATATACATTACTCAAGCAGGAAGCCTTTAAATGGAGGGGAGAAGGCAAGTTGATGATACTCTTTGATTATAAGAGAAAAGAATGAACAGCTGATACCTGGAAAGTAATCCCATGACTGACAAATTGCAAAGTTATAATCATATTTTGAGAATGACCACCCTACACTGTTTAACGATTTGTTTTGTGACAACTTGAATCTTTGAAAAACAACCCTTTGTAATATATATATACACACACACCTGGGTCTTGTTTTATGCGATAGATAGGTTCCTTAGAAAACATGCGCAAACAAAATCGTGCAAAAATTGACATAACTTACATTGAAAAAGGGGGGATGCGGTCTGTGATATTTCAAAATTTGCATAAAAGCAAAGCACCAATGTAAAATTACTTTAAAATTCACGCAAAAAAAAATAAGAAAATAAAATATGACTAATAAAAAATTTCAAATTTGAAAAAAATTGATACAAGACAAACTTTTTTTAACTATAATATTTAATTTTATTCAAAATAATATATTTTTATGCATAATTTACATTTTTTATACACATTTTAATTATTATCGACATTTGCTGAAAAACACATTCGTTTGCAAACTGAGAAAATACAACTAGCGCTAACTTCACACTCATGTTGTGTCAATAGATTTCTGGTGACAACGTAATTAGTAATTAATCTTTGAGATGATGATTTTATTAATCGTTTATGAACTTAGATTTACGATAATAAAAAGACATTTATTCACCACTGCTGGGAAAAATTTAATTAAAACTAACAACTAAAAATTAAATTCTTATTTTTGTCTTTAATTTTCAATTCCGTTTAAAAATCAAATTTCGTTTCACCGCTATTACTGACCTTTTAAAAATAAATTTGCTGATACTAAATGATTAATAATTGATTACATTCTTTTTTAAAAAGCAAAAACAGAATGTGATTTAAAATGCAAAATGTTTGAACAAATTTACATTATAATCTTGTAAAATTTAATGTGTGTATACATAAAACATGGAAATTATGATTTTAATTTCATTATTGCATAAAATCTTATTATTATAAAGCACTGAAAATATTGAAATTATTATGATGAAAGTCGAATTCCAGTAATGTGCTATTACTTTCAATATAACATAAGTGCGCGAAATTTATTATTTAAAGTAATAGCGCATTATCGGAGTTCGACTTCCGGTGAACTTCAAAATTGTGTAACTTCAAAATCATGTTAAATAAGTCTGCGTAAAAAGAGACCCAGGTGTATATATATATATATGTGGGTGGGTGTTAATTTTATGTGTTAAATATAAATGTTCTTACAATAAGAGGGGAATTAGATTAATAGATAATGGATTTAATAAGTGACTTAATTTGGTCATCTATATTAGTAATTATTTTAAAATTTCATATTTATTATATAGTCTTATATATTTAAATACATAAATAATTAATGCCATACATCATTAATGAAAATATCATAAAGTAGTTAATGATATATATGTAATGAAGAGGGTATGGGTGTGTTCAAATATACAAATTAAAAAAAAAAACAATGATGTTTTGAAAATTGATCGCTATTTTTTACTGCAAACCACAATTTAATATAGTGATAGGTAATATAAGAGGTTTTACATAATGATTTGCATAATCAGATAATTTTAGGAAATATATTAATACACATAAGTCAGTAATAGAAACATGATAATTAAGTGAGAAGTTAGAGCAAAAATCACTACCTGATTTATGATATATCAAAGGGCAGTCTATTATTGTAGATGAAAATTACTCTAAAATAAAAATGGGGATTCAAATTTGATAGTATGTCAATAAACTACTCCTTAGTTTGTAATTTTACAAATTGAACTGCTTTATAATTTTCGTAGTTAATAATAATATTGCAGGAAGAAAATAGATAAATCAAGATCAAGAGATAAATATCATTGGGCCTGTAGACTAAGCAATGGTGAATTTCACCATGTTGCAATAAAAGTTTTGTACAGAACAAGAATATATGGGTTAATGATTTTTATTTTAACTTTATGATTTGAAACTGAAATTATAAGGGATTGATGCTAAAAACAAAAGGAATGTGATAAGAAATCTGTATCTAAGGTAAATATTTGATCAGGGTGATATAGAAAATATATATGCATTCATGAAAATGGGATCATCTGAAAGTATATATTTGTTTAGTTTTATTATAAATATCAGAAATATAAATTACCATTAATTGTTTATAATGTTATATTATGTGAGGATTTAACCTTAATACTCCAATTGTTTAATTACCTATTAATCAAAATGTTTAGCAATAGTTTTGTAAATCTTGTGATTAAAGTTGGTTTTTTTTTGTCTTTTAAATTAATTTAAGTATCAAGTGTTGCTTTTCTTTTGGGGATCATCTTCCCTACATCACATGAACCTCGAAAATACAGTATGAGATTGAAGTCATAAAGTAATCTATTTTAGAATCATAGAACAGTCAATTAAGCACACATTTCTTAAGAAAGATTTTACTTACTTTAAGCTGCCTTGATCACATAAGTCATTTATAACATTACAAATTATTAATATATGCTTATTTATAATATATTAAATGATGAATTAGTTAGTGAAAATATCAATACTAATTACAGTTTAGATAACAATATTATTTTAATAGCAAATATTAATGAGATTAAATATAATTAATAGTATAAGTTTGATTTTAAATTTAGGTTATAAGTCTTTTACTAATTAGTGCTCTATCCATAAACATCAATAAAATACCTCATGATATTCTATAGTTAGTATCAACAATAAATGAAAATCAATGATAGTTGTATTTAAGAATTAAAAATATTATGCTTATATAAATAATTGTCTGTAGACATAAACCCCATATGATATTATTTTTCTCAGTCAACTTATCAACTTTCTATATTTAATGTATATCTAATGAATTACAATGTTCTTTCCTGGTTAACAGTATTTTAATAATTTGATATTACTAATTTATTCCCATGACTTTAATACTAATGATATTACTAATCTATAGCTTTCAAATCATTTGGATAGGCAAGTTTTTAACAGATAGGAGTAGAGATTTGTATATATATATATGTGTGTGTGTGTATTACAATAATTAAAATTTTAAACATTTCCAAATATATTAAAAAAGAGTTTTATTTAAATAATTTTGTATTTTCTATGTAAAAAGTTGTTTTTCTTTTTATATCTTATTTAAGTTCAATTTTTCTTATTTTTTTGAAAGACTAAATTGTCCAGGTTGAAAGAGAAGTATGGGATCAATTTTAACTTAAGCTCTATGTGTGAAATTTGAGGGGATGAGAACAATTGACTCATTAACAAGCTATTAAAATTATAGAGAAACACCAGATCATTTGGACCATCACTGTACCGACAAAGTATAACTTATGGATAACTGATTGTTTCAGTAACGTGTGTAATGTCATCGAATGACAGCACACATATATTGTGTGAAAAATAAGACTATTTCAGCAGAACAGCAGAAAATGACAGAATGTTTTATTACCTTTTTAGAAGCCACACATTATTATTTTTATATTTGAGGGTTGTAACAAATAATGGTGGGATAAAGAAAAGATATTTTGTTGGATGGTCTCAATGACTGATCCAAAAGAACTATATTGCACATCCTATGGCTGATCCCCAAAGCCCAACATGAATTTGAATCCTATTATTGTTTCACCTAGTTACTGAATTCAAATAAAAGCACAAAACACATGCTGAAATTTATAATTAAAAGCAAAAACATCCATTTTTCAGTGAAAAATATTCATACCCAAAACAGAAAACAGAAGAAATGAAAAAGTCATCCCAATGTTAAAATGTTCCCTAAAAATGTAATTTATTTCACAACATCATCATCATCATCACCATAGTAAAAAAGAATTGCAAGCCCAAGCCAAAAATATATTTTTTTCAGTAAAGTGCTATAATTGATAAATCTATGCATGTTAAAAATTAGTATGCAGCTGAATTCAAATCCTTATGATTAAACAAACTAACTTCAAATTAAAATTCATTGGAGAAACTGAAACTGTCTCTATATCAAAAATAAAAGAACTTAGTTATATCAATTTTCATTTTGTGTTCTCTTAATAACTATTAACAATTTCCTTTAAATAAATCCATTTCTCTCTCTCTCTCTAAGTATTAAAACAATCAAAATATTATGTTTTATTCAATCGGTACATGTATCCATTTATATGTGTATTTTTTATCAAATGTTTTTTATTGTGTATTAGTTAATGTATCACAAAAATATGTTTATTTATATTATATATAAAGGTTAGATACAGATTTTATTGATAATGGGAAGTGACATATACATGCACACCTAATAATATAAATATGCCTACATGAGTACATGTTGAGTATAAATGTACAAATTGATAAGGGTAGAAATTTGGCATCATGAGAGATAGATTTTTAAAGTAGTTAATAATCTAGATTAATGGAAATTGAGATAAATAATTTGAAACCGATTTCTTTAGATATTCTTATCTTGATAATTTGACTAACTTTTCTCTATTTTTCGATTAGCATTTTTTATAAGATTATAGATATAAAAATGTATGTTATATGCAATATGTGAATATGTCCATGTATCAGGTGTTTATTTTAAAATTCAAATGTTTATATGATATAGGATTTCTATTCATCCACTAGAGCTATGAATAGACACATATTATGATTGTAGATTAATAAAATATATAATTTGTGTTATTAGTTCTAAAGATGTGGCCAAAAGCATCATTATCAACATCATCTTATTAATCAATAGTCTATATAAATATATTTAATGACCATATATAAATAATGGTTCTCACTGGGTTTATTATTTTGAGCCATCATAAATGATATGTCTACTATTGAAGCATCTGATAATCTATGGTATTAAATGTGAACGAATAACACTTATGATAATAGGAAATATGAACTTCTGATGTTAATTTCTTATATGATAATTTGTCTAAGAATTTATTTGCACAACTAGAGAGTAATAAGGTTGTTTTTCCTTTAATTCAAGTGCACATGATATAGTTATAAAATGAAAATCCTACACACTGTTATAAATAATGTACCAATTGAGGTTTAAACTTGGTAGAGTACAAGTTGGTATGTAATATAACATTATCTATGTTTTGATTGCCTAGTGGTACCCAGATATACATATAAAAAAACACTGAATAGAAAGGAATAGTTAGTTCCAGAGTGGTTTGTCTTATTGGGGTATAAGCTGCTTACATTGATTATTGGTGGTGGAACTAAAACTATTGATCCATTGCAAATGATTGCCCCAATGAGGAGCAGTAAGAAAATGGATTTTGTCTAGATTGATAACATATTCCATATGGGCAGGGCATTATATAGATTCTTTATATTTATGGTTCTAATTGATCTAGATATTTTCATTCCATTACAAATGGCTGCTCGATGTGGAGCATAGATACTAGATTATTTTTTTTTCCAACTAGATGATTTTCATTCCATTACAAATGGCATTCGCACTGAGGCTCAAGATATATTATCTACCTGAGATGAGAAGCATCACAATAGAGATAAAATTGAGATGTGTAATCAAAAAAAAATTTTTGGTATATAATTATTTTGACCTTGTGTTCTTATTTTAGACTTTTATATGATGGTGTTTATCGTTTTATTTCTAAATTGGTGTTGGTAAATGAATACTGTCATGAAACAGCTTAGTTTTTAGTTCTTAAGATATTTATGCATCACAACATGAGTCAGTTTTTAAACCAGTAACAAGCTTTCTTGTTAGTTATTAATAAAGTATTACTGCTAGGTAGGAACAGTAACATTGAGGGTTATGAATTATAAAACAGTAATTTCATGTATATTTGGAGAATTTATGCTAAAAAATCTGATTTTGGAGATTGGATTGGATATTTGATTGCAGTTTTGATGATGGATGGAGAGTTTTATAATTGCCTTGAGGATGAATGTATTCATGCAACTCATGACTGGTCAATCTCATTTACTTCTCCAATCCAGGTTATAATGTGTTATTGTTTTCATAAAGCAATTATGCAGCCGCACCATGATTTTAACCTGTAAGTCTCATATGAAGTGAGAAAGGCATTGTTTTATATTTTCCCAGATCTTAAAACTTGAAAGAAGCAGGACATTATTTTATCAGTGTTGTGGGAGCTTAAAGTGATTAAATTGGGATAGCTTTTGGTGTATTCTTGTTGCATTGTATGCTTATACTGGTGTAACTGAATTATTTTATTTATCTCAAAATAGTGAGCTGTTAGCCATTCTGTTAGCTGTAGTATCTGTCAGATCTCTAGAAAAATAGATGCATATATAATTTAAAATATGCATGAACTATATAAAATTATTAAATGGGTAATTAAATAATGGATATGACAAAAACAGTTTTGGAACAATGAGAGGCAAGGTGAAAAAGGCAAATTAGTCAGTGGGGGAATCCATTCTTAGAAAGAGATAATGGATGTGCAGGTTCTTGGTAGTCAGAGAACCCAACAACAAAGTAAATTTTGATTATAAGAAAATAAGTATTACTTATCTGTAAAAATAAAGCAACATGGACTTTGCCAAAGAAGAAAGATCTGGTAGGTCATAATAGAGTGAACCAGACAAGTTCCATATCATGGTAGACCAAATTACAAAAATATTAGATTTTCATTCCAGTAAATTGAAAAACCAAATTAATAAATTAGAAAGTAAGATAATCAATATTTAGAGATGAAGAAACTTGATGAGAGGTTTAGGATCTCAAATGATCAATTGGCAAATTTTGAAGAAAAACTAGAGAGTAAGATTCAAGAATTGGATGGCCAGTGTAACACCTGGTTCACTGAACTGATAAATATGTTAGAGAAGAGACAAAAATGGGATAACAAGTTTCAAGAAATAGAGATGAATATAGAAGGCATACAATAAGAATGTTTAGGATGGATAAAAATGGTATGATAGAGGGGAGCAAAGGAATAACCAATTTAATAAGGATATTAAAGTAGAAATGCACACCCTTAAGGTAAATTTGCAAAAACATTTAAAGACATATTACAATGAAATAAATAAAAGACAGGGTATGGTTGATTATGAAGTGAAGAACATACAAAAGGAGATATAAGAAGAACAGGATCTGACAAATCAGATGAATAAAAATTGAAAGAAGAAGAAATAGATGGGATAAAACAAAGTCTCCAAGAAAGAGAATACCATAGAAATGATCTGGAAGATATTAGTACACAGTTAGCAGTCAGAAGATGGATATAAAAATACATAAGTGCATGGAAAGCATATATAATAATTTTATTTGGTATCAGGATGATGTATTTTAAATAAATTGGAAAACAAATATGAAGGATTAAATCTACACCATTTATAGAACTTTTCATATGTCATAGCATTGGCCGGGACGCGAACTCACAACCGTCTGCAATCAACTACTTGCTTGCATGGCGGCTGCGATACCTCTCGGCTAACAACGCAAGAACTTTAGTGACTTATTTTATAAATACCCCAGTAGAATAAAATCAAAAGGAATATCATATTAGATAGGAAAGATTAAGACTGAAAAGAAGCTGCCACTAAAAACAATTTTGTATGGTATCTATATTTCTAGATAGATTAGATAACCAGTGTACTGACCTAGATTTGTGTAGACTATGTCATAAAGATTTGTATTGTAAGTGTCCTGTGAAAATTAAAAATGAAGGATCATACATTTCTAATTCCATATGGACCTAGCATGAGCAATTTATTTTAGTTATATGATTCTATAAAAAAAATAATCACATTTTTTTCTTCTTCTTAGGAGGCAGAAGCTGTAGGGTATTGAATTCAAATATTACATTACAAATCCCAGAAACATCACAAGGAAAGTTGGAGAAATATTTTTTTTTCCACTCAACTAATTTTGTTAGTGAAAAAGGACAATATCTATATCATTGTATAGTTTGATAGTAGTATTTAAAAATTAAAAATATTAAGCCTATATAAATAATTGTCTGTAGACATAAATTCCATAGGATATTATTTTTCTAAGTCTGCTAATTATTTTTCTATATTTAATGTATATGTAACAAATTATAATACTTTTTCTTTGTTGACAGTATTTTAATACTCTGTTATTACTAATTTTTTCAATTACTTTAATACTAATGATATTAATAATCTATAGCTTTCAAATTGTTTGGATTATTTTTGATAGGCAAGTTTTACAAATATATATATGCATGTGTGTATATACAAGCATTAAAATATTAAACATTTACAATATATTAAAAAGTGTTTTATTTAAATAATTTTGTACTTTCTAAGTAAAAAGTTCTTCTTCTTCTTATATATTTTTTAAGTTCAATTTTATTTTATGTGAAAGAGTTAAAAAGAAATGTCAAGTTGAGAAATAAATTTGGGGTCAATTTTAAATTAACCTCAATGTATAAAATTTGGAGGATGAGAACAATGACTCATTCATAAGCTATTAAAATTACAGAGAGACCCAAGATCGTTTGGACCACAGATGCATTGATAAAGTATAATTTATGGATAACTGGGTAGTTCAGTAAATGTGAGTAATGTCATCAAATGACCAACACACATATATAAAGTGAAAAATAAGACAATTTCAGCAGAGCAGAGCAAAATCAGTAGAAAAGAGCACCAGAAAAAAGCAGAATAAGTCTTATTACCTTATTAGAAGCCACACATTATTATTTTTTATATTTGAAGGTTGCTACACATAATGGTGTGATAAAGAAAAGATATTTTGTTGGATGGTCTCAATGACTGATTGAAAATAACTACATTGTGCGTTAAAATCTAAAATAGAAATAACAGATATTATTCTATAGCTGATCTCAAAAGAAGACTTTGAATCCTATTATTGTTTCATCTAATTGATGAATTCAAATAAAAGCACAGATGCTGAAATTTATAATTAAAAGCAGAAATATCCAATTGTCTGTGGAAAATAATTACACCCAGAGCAGAAAGTAGAATTAATGAACAAATCATCCCAGTGTTAAAATGTCCCCTAAAGAAACCGATTCCTTTAGAAATTATTATCTTAATAATTTAACTAATTTTTCTCTATTTTTCAATTAACATTGTATCTAAGATTATAGATATAAAAATGTATGTTATATGCAATATGTGTGTATGTGCATGTATCGGGTATTTATTTTAAAATTCAAATGTTTCTAATATATAGGATTTCTATTAACCCATTAGAAATATGAATATATACATATCATGCAGCATAATATTAATGGTAGAGTTTAAGTTCCATTAAAGGGAAAGGGGGGAGACCTTTGGTTGTTGTTGTTGCTGTTATTATTATTATTATTATTATTATTATTATTATTTTGAATGAATCTAATTTTATTTTTAGCTATGTAAATTTTCTATTTGTATTATTGATGATTGACCAATAATAAATTTGAAATTTTTTTTATTAAAAGAAGTTTTTATATTTCTTATACTTAATTATTGTGTTATGAGGTTAATTTAATCATCATCATCAATGATGGATGTCAATCATTAAAACATAGTTCAAATATAACAATATTTTGATACATAATTGTGAATTTATAAAAGATACAATTTGTGTTGGGAATTAGTTCTAAAGTTGTGGCTGGAAACATCATTATCATCTTATTAATCAATAGTTTAAATAAATGTGTTTAATGGCCATATATAATAATGGTTCTCACTGTGTTTGTTTATTATTTGTAGGTCATCATAAGAGATATGACTATCATCTAAGCATCTAATAATCTATAGTATTAAATGTGAGCTAGTAACACTTATGATAATATTAAATATGAATTTATGATGTTAATCTCATATATGACAATTTGTCTGGGAATTTATTTGAACCACTGGAGAATAAGGATGTTTACCCTTAATTCAAGTGCACATGATATGGTTATAAAATGGAAATCCTACACACTGTTATAAATAATCTACCAATTGAGCTTCAAATCTAGTATCGGACAAGTAAATATGCAATGTAACTTTATTTATGTTTTGATACCCTAAGAAAACACTGAATAGAAAGGAATGTTGAGTTGCAGGGTCGTTTGTCCTATTGAGGTACAAGCTGCTTGCATGATCCATTGCAAAATACTGCTCCAATGAGGAGCAGTAAGGTTGATTTCATATTCCATACAGGCATAGCATTATATAGATTCTTTACATTTTTGGTTCTAAATGATCTAGATATTTTTATTCCATTACAAATGGATGCTCAATGTGGAGCTTAGATACTAGATTTTCCCCTCAATCTAGATGATTTTCATTGTTACAATATATATATAAAATTGCACCAAAACCAAAATTCAACTAGACCAGCATAAAAATAATATTAAAACCCAACCAAAGGTTTCACTGCTACAAGCAGACTTCTCAAGTGTAAAGAACTACAAAAACTTTACAATATATATAATATTAACCATTACCCACAAATCCATTCACTTCCCATCCACCCTTAATATTAAAATAACTCTTAAATAAGTTAATTGCTTCAGAATAATAAATTTTCAATAATAAAGGTTCTTTAATTCTTCTTTTGATTTCATTTCTCCCAAAGAAGACAACCTTAGATTCATCAAAATTAATAGTGTGGCCTATATCTTTTTCATGGACATACAAAGCAGAACTAAGATATCTATTTTTAACTCTACTTTTATGAATCTTTATTCTTTCATTTAAACTCAAACTACTCTGACCTATGTAAACCTTCTTACAAAATAAACAAGAAATAAAATATGCCACACCAGGAATAGTCTTTCTATCAAAAACTTCTTTTGTATTATTTAATAAATTATTCAATGCAACACCCCTTTTCCAAGCAATTTTCTTATTTCCAAACAATTTACTATTTCTACATACAATTTTATAAGAAGACATTTTAAATGGCAAAGAAATAAAATCATATTTTTTTATCCTTTATATCCTTACAAATATTACTATTAAATAAAATACTTTTAACAAATTTGTCAGAGTAACCAACTCTCGGGTAATCTTTATAAAATTGACATTTCTGAAACAAAGCTACCCTACTAGAATTATTTAATTTATTATTCCTATGACAATAATTCCTTAAAGCAGCTACTTTATGAGATACAGACTGATAGCTATCAGCTTTAATTATAGATCTTAATTCTCTACTTTTAACTAAATGACTGCATAGTAAACAATTAGTTTCTACATTTCTAATTGCCAAAAGATCTAAAAATTTTAACTTACCAAAATCTAACACCCCTCTGTCTAACACAAATTTTATAGAAGGATCAAAACAATTAAACTCATTTACAAATTCCTTCAATTTATCATTCTCAACTACAAATAAACAATCATCAACATATCTCTTTTTAAAAATAATTTCATCTTCCATGTAATTAATATAAACTGAACATACTAAAGGAGAATTAAAGAATCTTTATTATTGAAAATTTATTATTCTGAAGCAATTAACTTATTTAAGAGTTTTTTTAATATTAAGGGTGGATGAGAAGTGAGTGGATTTGTGGGAAATGGTTAATATTATATATATATATTGTAACCTCCTCTGCGGTGCTAGACTTTAACCTTACTCTGTGCACCTTTCACTTGTTTAATCTTAATAAAACTCTCATTTATATCAAGTAGCTAGTCAGTTAAAATTTATATATTTAGGATCAAATGTATACCGGGGGCACCAAATTGCAGCTATAAATTGTAACCAGCTCTCATTTCTATCTGACTGGAGATAACTCTGTAATAAATGCAAAGAACTCATAATCTATATTCAATAGCTACAATTATATAACATGGAATGTCTGTGTTATGTTCTCTAATCAGAGAGTTCTTATTCTTATTTCTCTCTCACATATATTCTTAGATCAACTATAAATTCATGGTCCCTATTTATAATAATGGAATAATTTAGTACAGTATAATAATGTTGTTATACTAATCTACTTGACTTCCAAACTAGCTCTGAGATCAAAATTGAATTGCTCTTTCTCAAGGTCTAGATCTATCAAGAGGTGCCCATATAAATGATTATATTGCAATGGATATGATCCCATATCTGCCAAATAAATTTTAATAAAAGTTCAATAGTGGGAATCACTCTGAACACCTGAGAGCAGGAAAGGGATTTTATGTCTGCTCCCAGCATTCAACACATTACAATGAATCAAAATTTAAATTGATCAACTTAATTTAATTATTCCCTGTCATTTTATTCTGTTATTTCTAATTTATCTTTAATTGATAACCTTAATAAATTTTATTTTGCTGAAGTAAACTATGGAAGTAAACCATGGACATGATTCAGATAATTAATTAAATTTTACTCATGAAAGTAAATTACGGAAATAACCGTAAACTAGATTAAGCACATTAATCATAACAATAAATTATATAAACTGAAGTCTATAAAATGACTTATATGAAATGAATTATATTACTCAAATATGGCAGTATTAAATTACTATTGTAAATCAATAATGAAAGTAAAGTATTAATGTCAAATTGACCATGTGAATCGAATATGGAAACAAGATAATAATAACTACTGCAAATCGATTTTGGAAACAAAGCATCATTATAAAATAATTAACTAAATTTAAAATATAACTCATATTACCTTAAATATAGGTGCTGGATGTATGGATTCTGGAGATATTTGAAACACCAAAACACAAAACACAATGTAATCTTATAACAATAATAAAACTTTATTACATGGAATAATAAATATAAAATTAAAACAAAACACACTAAATTGTAATATTGTTCCACAAATATATGCTTCTGATCTATGTTTGAGTTAACTAATTTCTTGGATGACTCACTTTTGGTTTTGACCCATTCATATTCATTTCAATTATCTTAACCAGCAAGGGGAAATAATTTGAAAATTTAAATCATTTTATTAAGTAATAATTTTCACATTTCCAATGAAGAAGGATTATATGTCACAAAATTTACCATACTAAATCTTGCAAACGGGTTTAAATTCAAAACCCACACTTTCACATTCATGCTTGTCAGATCTTTACGTTTTGACTGTATATATCGTAACTAGTTCGGTATGCCCACCCAGCTTGACGACCTCAATTTACCATCATTCAAAAAAAAAAAATCAATATAGATCGGTTAGTTTATTACTTAAAATCCTTGTCATCTTCCTCATACATATATATCTGACTGAATCCTTATCCTTTCCGAGCAACATTGGTATGTCTCAGATAAGAAAAACTCTCTTCACACCACATTACCATACAGCGTCTATAAATCGATAAGGGAAATATAACAACTACAATGGTATCGACTTTAAACTTAAACGATTTGCTTGAGCCAGGGAGAGATCTATCCTAAGATCCAGAATTGTGTAAAGAGCTTGTCTTAGACATTTATTCCCTATATTGGCTTGCAACATTTTCTGTACTTAAACAGTAACTTTATTACTGATTCCCTATCTTAATAAATAAATGGAAACTTAGTCCTCTAACTGCTATGGTATCTATAAATCTGGAGACAACCACTTCTCATCCATTGGGTGGTAGGATTACTTTCATTAGTAATGATAAGCATTTATAACTCTAAATCTGCCCACACATACATCGATTCTAGTCTAGATAATGACAAGACTAACCGGATCTCAAATCAATACATAGATGAATTATTTTAATTTTAACTGGTCAAGCCAATAACATACCTAATATCTATATCAATAACAGATCAACACTCACAGCATAATAATGGGTTTTATGACCATCCTCTCACTCTTCATTATTTACTATTAAGCGCAATTAAAATTTTGTTAAGAGTAATAAAATATTTATATCGTTTCTCTCTTTACTTTTAAGTCTAAATTTACGTGAGCATCTATATTCAAATGGTATCAAAATCATTTTTCTTTCTTTCCTTCACATTTTAAACATAAACAAAATATTAAATTAAATAATCTAGCAATCAGAGTGTTACATAGCATATAAACAAAAAAATGACATATAATACTAATAATAATAATAATAATAAAAAATGACATATTATATTAATGAAATAAATGAAGAATAAATATCAGTATTACAGACAGACTCTCTAAATTTCTCTTTTCTTCCACAGTTCATTAATTAATTACTATATTTGATTCACCTTTCTTGAGATAGCTACCAATTGCACCTCAGACAGTTATTTTAATTAAAAACGCACAGACAGTCATTTGAATCAAGATAGATATAAAACGTAGATAGTTAGTTACTTTAAAATTTGTAGATATTTAAATCAGAATGTAGATACATTATAGTTAATAAATTTTAAAAGTTCTGTTGTTACCTCCCACTTGATGATTCTTCCAGAGATTGAATTCACTTTGTTCTCCTTTCTTCTTTTCTTTGATCGTAGATATTTAAAGGTTCAAATTATGGCAATATGCATCTTTTGATTACTAACATGAATAAACTTTATTTTCAAAATATTATAACAGAAGATCGTTGTAATTCTTTAAACGAATCTTAAATAGCCATATAAATGGAATTAATCTTTTAATTTGATAGAAGAAATTTGACCATTTTCTCCTTATAGGAGATTTTATAAGTAGATTGGATAAAATTTGAGCAGACAATAACTTATCAAAAGTTGACTTCTTCATGATTAATTTCGAGAAGATAGAGATATGCACCATGATTTTTTTGAATTAGAACTTCATATTTGGGTCTATGATACAATTTGATTTCATTATTAAAATTGTATAGGAAATTTTAAAAACTTACAAAATATATACTTTTAGATATTAATTTTTAGTTATAGTTAGCTAGCTTAGTTTCAATCAGCAAAAGTTTCTTTTTCTCCCCTTTCTCCTTTGTTCTTTTAGTTTTTATAGTTTAAAAGAAAAAAAGAAAGTCTGTTACCCCCTCCCCCAGTGATTTCTTCCCAAGTCTAGTCATAAAACAATTTCCATTCAGAGCCATTGCTCTCACCAAGGTGTTATCCTTCCTAATCGTTTCTCTTTGATCTTAAACCAGATCCTTTTAATTAACATGTCTCTGGTCAATTTATGAAATTTAGTTTTAAAGACGGTATAATTAAAACATAAGCTTGCTAACACTTGTTTTGGTCAAACAAAGACGACAGTCATTCCATCTAAATAATTTCTTATTTAGATTTACATTTTTAATAATTTAAAGAAAAAATTATTTCAGTTTCTTTAAGGAAAGAAAAAAAAATCAACCCATATGTCTGCATTACACACACACATACACTGTACAGACTATCAAACATAAAACTGATTGTTTAGATTATGAGAACAAAATATCTCTCACAATTGCTTATAATTTCAAGCATATAAATTTATAATTTTTAGATAATCATAACTATAAATATCTACCACAATCTCCTATAACTGTAAACTTATTCTCTGTTAACTAAAGCTACTGACAAAATGATTCACTCTTACTTCTCAGCAACTCTTTAGTAATACCTTGCAGACAAACACACAAACGGTCTCTATATCTGTTACTTGTAATCTATATAGCCATTACTTTCTCAAGCCAAAACTTTAACTTTTCTTTATCCAAAAAAAAAAATTTTCCATCATTACTTAAGTTGATCATATTTGGTTTAGATGGAATAAACCAAAGGGTTATAATATATATATTGTATAGTTTTTGTAGTTCTTTACATTTGAGAAGTCTCCTTGTAGCAGTGAAACCTTTGGTTGTGTTTTAATATTATTTTTATGCTGGTCTAGTTGAATTTTGGTTTTGGGGTAATTTTAATTATATATTGACTAGTTTAGCTTTATGCTTGTAATGTTTATATAGATATATGCGTCTGTGTTGGATTAATAATAATAAAAAAAATATTTATTATTCCCTTGCTTGACGTTTTTGTGATTGAATTGCATGCATGTAAATTTGATCATCTTTTTTCTTATATTATTGTAATATGTGTATATTAAACAATAATTAAAGAGAGGTTTTTATAATAAAGGTAACATCAGTGTTTAAGTTTTACAGTTTGGTTTAGATTATATATTTTATCACATGTTGGTTTAATATTTAATTATAGAAATAATTAAATATCTCTCAGCTAAAATGCTTATGAACATTTTCATCTTTTGGGAATATGTTTTATTTATGTTATACTTTTTGTATACTTATAACTTGTCATATTATATGTAGAGAATGTTATTAGTGTAGGTATCAGTGTTGAAGTTGCTAAGAAAATACTTAATTTTTTTGGTGGGGTATAAGATCACATCCTACAATATGCATATACCATATTTATAAAAAGATTCCTCAATAATTTCATGTAGTTTTAATACACCAACACATAAATAACAGCCATGACTTATTTAATGCAAGAATATTATCTATATTGTTTAAAATTTGAAAATCTCATTAAAATAACATATTCCTAATATTTTAATATAAAATGAATATATTCCATATTTATGTATATTTACACAAGTGTATTACTAATTTATTAAATAATAAACCATTACTTAAAACATGCCTCTTTCATTATTTTTCTCATGAAAATATAATCTTTGCCAAAATAAAAATTTTCATTTTATATAATTTTGTTTTATGCAAAGCAGGTTTAAATTAGGACGCAAAAAATGTTCATGTTAGGAATTCTATTTTATAATGTACATTTCCATTCCCTAATATAACTACCCATTTATACAATAGAGTATATATATATATCAGTGATGAAGTGTGTCTTTTTTAGGAACAGAATCACATTACACAATCTTTTTATATATATTTTTATTTTACTTGCTACACAAACTTTTATGTAATAGCTAATATATACATATTACACACATCTAGAAAAATGTGGCACTCTCTTATTAATATTTTTATTTTCTAAAGGCATTTAACACTCGTAAGTTTTAACTATTAATTACATTTTAGCATTGTTTGAACTTCCTATAATCAATGACTAATCTGAATAATATGATGGTCAAAGTCATTATTTGCTTTATATAAAAAAAACAGTTCAACTATTGGTAAAAGAAAAATTGAAAGTTAACAGAAATTCCATACAAAAAATAATGAGTTTGAATTATTCATTCTTCTTTTTTATGTTAGACAAAATAACTTAGAGACAAATATGGAACTCTCTTATCTGTTAATCATACTGTGGCTAGTTTAAGTATAGATATTACATTATCAAGATATTTTTATATTCCAAATGCTTTTAACATTTTTAAGTTTTAACTTTAACATTGTTCGATCTTCTTATAAACAATGAATAATGCAATGGTAAAACTTACTATTTGCCTTATAAAAAAAAATAAATTATTGGTAAAATATTGAAAGTCAACAGAAATTCCATACAAAAAATAATGAGTTTGAAAAGTTCATTCTCCTTTTTTAATGTTTAGCAAAATTCTTTTGAGAATTTTTTTTAACATTTGTATGTACAACTTGTTGGATCGATTTTGTGAGGTTGTACATTTACATATTTTAATGAATTTTTATAATTGAATTTTAGTTAAACATTTTGAACTTTTTAATGAATTTTTCTACAGAAGCACTTATTTTATTCAATATTTGAAGCCTTAACAATATGATTTTCTATTAATAATTAATCTAAATGTATTCATTCTATATTAAAGGTTATATTGAAATGAGATGAAACAATTGAAGCACTAGACACCAATTTATTTATTTAGGATAATCAAATAGTTTTTTTTCTTAATGCTTTTCTTTTTTCCATCTATCTATAAATTTATGCAATATCTTTAAACAATTCATTAACCTATGTTTGAATAATGCATAACTGATGATTCATATAAAGTTATTATAATTGGTAATGATGATTTCGCAAACATTTTATAATTGATCTTACTATTTTCTCTCCAATTATTTAAATCAATTTATTTTATGATATATAAATAGTTTTTAGAAACTAAAGTTAATTTCAAGCCTCAATTTGCGTAATTTATTTATTACATTGTTTAGTCATAACTAACAAACTCATTAGCAATATAACTAAAATATTTTTTACCTAGTTGATAAAACTGTTTCAAAATATTTTCTATGTAATATACTAACATATAACTGCATAGATCGAGAAAATATGAACTATCCTTTCTATTTAAATGCTGATCTTTAAAAGTTGTTGTAAAATTTTGATCTTTAAATGTTAATTCATCTTGAAGGAATTAAAGTTAATTTTGTAAATTTCCTTATAAACATTGGTCAAATATTTGGATGGTACTTTTTTTATAGATTTGAATAAATTATTTACATCAGGATTGAATGATTAGTTTTTATTTATATTATTTTTAAAAAATTGCGAAAAAAGAATTGGCTTGAAATGACCTTCCATTTCTATGTCAGTTTATATAATATAAAATATGTTTATATAAATTTATGGAAGAACAATAAATATGATCAGTTACAATGTGTTTTTAAAGCATTATCAATTACAAGATATATACATCAATTCTTAATAGCTTCTATTATTCATAACTTGGATCGATTTGCCACATTTATATTCAGAAATAAATATTAAGTAAAATTCATAGTGATCAGTTATCCAAAATCAAAATAAATGCCGATTTGCACATAATTGAAAAAAAGTATTGAAGGGAATATAAAAAAAATATTTTATTATCACATATAATTTGTAGAATATGTGGGATGATTAAATAAGATTTTCTTTTCATTTTAATGTTTCACTTAATTTCCCATTAAATATTGATTGATAAGTTAATTACTAGTGGAAATGTTTGTTTGTAAAACGATCAAATATAATTTTAAACACAATGAGGTGAATAAACAAAATTGATGCATATGAATTAATAATGTATTTTATTTTGTGGCTACATTTAAATAACTATTGCAGAATGTTCATAATTTTGGTGTTTTTTTTTTTTTTTTTTGGACAAGGTTTTTCTTTTATAGACAGAAAATGATTGAAAAGAAAATATAAAAAGGAACATTTTATAAATTTTATGGATAGTAAATAATATAATTTTATAAATTCAAATTTATTAATGGAAAATTTATCATTCATGTTGGAAATCATAATAATGTTTTAAGTTTAAGAGAATTTTATTTTTAAATGTATCACCAACTGAAAATGAAGTCTTATTATAAGTTATCTATCTATAAATATTATTAATTACTTTTAAGGTATATTATATATTATTAATTAATTAATTAATTTATATGTTGTTATATTGAAAAAATATTAGTTTGAGTTTTACTTATAATTATGTTAATTTTACTTAACCTTTAAAGAAACTACTTCTTTTTCTTCCATTACAAACATTTGAAATTTATCAAGAGCCTCTTTACACTGAATGCTGACCAGGCTTTTACTACCTAAATTGATCAATAAATAAAATGACAGTTAGTAATTGCATTATATTAATTATGATTGTTGATGTTATTATTTTTGAAAACTACATTAGAATTGTGATTTACATACCATCACTTTTTAGTAGCAGAGCACTAGCGACATCTATGGTATCACCAAATACACAGTATCTTGACTGAAGTTGTCCTACTATTCCCGCAAAACAAGGACCTATAATTTAACACATTAAATCTTTATTTTGTTTTCATTTAAGCTTAAAACCTAGTTTACACTTTCACACATACAGCACAACATTGTATAACTTTCCCAGACCCAGAGTAAACTGACAGGCTGATGCATCCAATAGGATTCTTTTGAATGTACCAGTCTGTCAGTTTACTTTAACATTTGGTCTGGAGCAATATTTCTAGGCTAAATGTTTTCAAATTAATTTGATGTAAATGGATTACTCCACACATTTAATATATATATATTCTAACCTTCAAAATTGAGATTCAATGAATCTATGATCTATACATGCATACATGCAAACATGGACTATGCTCAGTGGTCAGTGAGTTATAAAAATTCAACTGCAGAGATATGCAGTTAAGATAAAGAAAAAATTAAAATCATAAAATAAGTTATCATCCTTAAAATAAATATTTTGGGAAGAGAGAAACTTCAATCATTCCCTAATTAATAATTTAGAACAAAATAACATCTTCTCTTTAGCAAAAACACACTCTCTGAGCTATAAATATTTGCACCTTTAAACAATAATGATAACTTTTCATGTTTTGTTAATGTTTCTAAAAAAATATCTGTTACGTAAATTATTTGCCAATAGGATTTGAAAATACCTTTCTTATAGCACCATTGAAAAATTAAACTCTTTTATGCCACACCACAACTGTAATATCAATAATAATTGATAACTTTTAAACAAAGAATACTGATAATGATAGTAATAATCTCAGGGTTTCTTTGTTTACTTCTATAAAATACTCTACAGTACTGTGCTGTTACACATGACTGGCATTCTGATAGGCTAAGGGAAAAACATTCACTTCACTTAAAAAACAATGTGTCCTCACATATCATAACAACTACTAAAGGGGTGATAAATATGATTAATAATGACTTAAATAATTACATAAAATTTTCAATAATACAGCTTTTTTATCCAGAATTTCAGCCAGAATAATAGAATGACAAGGGCGCTTTTTCTATCCTTCCATCATCCATGACAACAAAATAAATTAACTAAAACTAATTAATTCAATAATTTAACTAAATGTAACTGAAATAATGTGCAGTCAGGGTTAATAACTTGTAAATAAATTCATTTTTACACTTACATAATGTATAGTCTGAAGTTTGTAACTCCATAAAATAATTATCATCAAAATACAATGGCATGAAATGTTCAGATCTGCATAAATTTATCTTTCTGGTATATTAAAATTTCGAAAGTTTGAAATGATTTCAGACTCAAGAAAATGTTTTGCAATTAATGTGCAAACACACTTATACTTGGCATATAAAAATGAATTCACAACAAATATTGAAAAGACTACAATTTATTACTAACACAGAACTAAACAAAATACACAAATTTATTAGATAATATCACATTGATACTAAACATAAATTATCACATTAAGCTGTCTACTATTAGGGTATAAATTAAAATTATAAATTCATACATGTTTGAAATCACACTATTACACTGGATTAACTAGATAAAATGTGCATCTTATTTACTAATAAACTAATCTGTAATTTTAGTAAACTTTCTATAAATCTTTTACTTTGAGTTTGGGTAACTATTTTTTTTCTTTTATCTTATTTATTATTATTATGATATGAAAACTATTAAAATATTAACTTTATTACTAATAAAGTTAACCAAGTTATGGTTTATAATTAAATAACATATTACCAATTATGGGTCATTTATCAGAAGTCCTACTCACCATTTCATGCTTAACTTAATGTCCACCTAAATTATGATAAATATTTTAATTATAAATGTCTTAATTCAAACTAAAAATATTTCTTGACTATTAATAACACTAAAATATTGTGTTCAAATATTCCCTTAATATATAAGCATTTTAAATTACACAATTTTAAATTAATTTTCTCCATTGGTTTGCTTGTGAACTACCAATAAGGCTCAGTATCACATTACAGATATTGATCTCAATTACTAAGGCACTATTGATAATAAAGTGCATATTGAGGATTAACACCTCAAATCCAACATTTATCCTTGCCATAACTTTTAAACAAAGCACGATAATCTACACCTTCAATGGTGGAAATATCTTTAATTTCACATGAGGAATGCAAAAATAACAACTAATATTTGCAGAGTAAAATACTACACTGAAGCATTTGGTGGTTTCTTGCCTATTGCTCAGACATAAAAGATATAGGTGTGGACTCTATTTCGTCACCTAAAGAAATGAACATGCAGAAAATATAATCCTCTTTTGGGATTAAAACACCTTAAGTATACTAAATGTTATATAAACTCTTGATCATTCTCTTCATGAGAATCGATCATCTTGACTACCAAACATACCATAACATTATATCAAAAACTAATCCCCTCATAGAAAATAAAATATTTTAGAGTGAGCATTTTCATCCCACAAAATAAAATACATTATAAATATTAAAATATGCTCATATTAAACATATACCAACTCTACACTTAGGCAAGATAGCAAAACACACTAGTAATAATAAACCTATACTAAAATGTATACTTAACCAATATCTAAAACCAATGAATTAAAATACACATATCTCAGCTTGTGATGGTACACAATATGTAAAAAAGTATAATCAATTTAATTCTAATGAAGAAATATTCAACAGCAATGTATAGCATACAAGCTTAAACTAAAATAAAGTGGATGTAATATTAAAGAATAACTGTTACTAAATTATTTAATTAATACAATATAAATTGTGTTGACACTTTAAACAAGAAATATCTTGTTATAGCATTTTTTTCTTTCTATAGTTACTTCTGATAAATTTAAATATGATTTTACCCATTAGAAAAAAATATAAACATTTTTCTTTAAGTATCTAATATGCAAAGTTCATATCTCCTGTTGCATATAATAAATCAGACATATTTGATAGGTATCACTTCATATTAAATACAAACTTAACCCAAAGTAATGATAGTAAGACATACACTTGCCATTACAAGATCCTTAAAATATTATGTGACAGATATAAACATTAACATACATTGATATTTAAATAAGCATTTATTTTATATAGCGTCTGTATACAATTGTATTTACATTCGAATATCAGCCTTTCAAGCTAATTGTGCAAATGCTTTGCAAGTGTTAATAATAAATGAATACTTTCTCACCAATACAAGATATAGTATTTATGCAGGAATAAAAGGAATCCTCTTATCCCTACAACTCAAATATTTATATATGAGCAAATCTGAAGTACTGGCAAAGAAAGCGTGATGATAGAACAGTCACTTTAAATTACTCAATACGATGTCTGAATGAATGACTTCGATGAAATTGTCTAGAATTTACTAAACATCATTCCAACTAAAACTTAATCATATATAAATAAGTATTTATTTTATATAGCATCTGTATACAATTGTATTTACATTCGAATATCAACCTTTCAAGCTAATTGTGCAAACGCTTTGCAAGTGTTAATAATAATGAATACTTTCTCACCAATACAAGATATAGTATTTATGCCAGTACTTCAGATTTGCTCAGATATAAATATTTGAGTTGTAGAGATAAGAGGATTCCTTTTATTCCTGTGATTCTAATTACACAAAATTATTTTCTTCAAATGAATTTATCAGAAGTTACTTTTTCTTTAAAACAATACAATTTTTAAAAATTACTTAATTGGCATTTATGGTTTTTTCTTCTTTCTATAACCATTAAAGAAATAACTACAGTTTATTACATTTATTTTAAATTATATTAACTTGCTCTTATAACAATATCTTACTTAGATTATTCATGTCATTTTAAAACATGATATTGCATTGGGGAATATATTATTTATTCACACAAACCCTGTCTAAGTAAAGAGATAGCACACATTATTAACGGAATATTACTTTTATTTTTATTTTTATAAAAAATAACATTCATTTCATGCAAAAATAATGCTAAATGAAACAAAGTGCCAAAAGCACTGGGTTACCATATATATATATATTGTAACGGTAAATAAAAACATAGAGATAGAAAATTATTAATTATTATAATATTCTTAATCTATGCCATTTGAATATAGTAAGAGAACTTTTGCAACAGCATACAAAATAATGTGTTGATGATAAAGGCTGCTATTTTTGTAACCGTTTAATATATAGATGAGTGATAAAAATGATAGTTGCTATAATTCAATAACTAAACACTAAACAGGATATATGATATGCTCCAGCGGTTCATTATTTGTAATCCAGTAAATTAAATGAGAAATGAATTTACTGTGTTAGCTAAAATACAATTTATAATTAAATAAGGATGATGCTAACACATAAATAAGAACATATGCATATTGTGCTCTATTTGGGTGTCTATTTCTAATTAATTAAACATAATATTATAGCTCGATTGCAACTATCCCAAACATTAATTCTGTCACATTAGTAATGAAATAAATAAATAATCTCATTTCCTAATACTTAAAATAACAACAATGAAAATTAAACTATCATCATTAAAGATTTAATGATATTTAGATATTGGGGAAGTCATTTGAACAATAAAACACACTGGCCATTGTCATCAAATAAAATAATATTAAATATAGCATCTGAATAAAATTACCCACTGTGAGATTCCTGGAGTGCATTATGCTTATCTCCCATACTAGGTTCTTTTAACAAAGAATCCTTCCTATTCTTCTTTCCAACCATATAAGACCATTCATGGTCATATACACACACTGGTGCCATTCATGACAACTTATAAAACATATTACACAAAGTTAATAAGTTGGATCACTTTTTTATTCAGTTTACCTAAGTACATATGTTTTCCCATGAACACCATTAGATTGTTTTAAATCTAGATAAATATCTGTTTAGAGTGTACTGAGTTCAAACTCATTTGATACATTTTTATCACACATGATTTGGATGATTAATGGAAAAAATGACACTCTTATATTTTACTCATGTCAATAAAATCATAAGATCCCCATATCACCAAAAATTTATATAGATCAAGACTTTTATAGACATTGCTAGCTCATTTTACGTATATTGATGAACAGAGAAGTATAATCTTATTAATGGCTTCTAAACAAGCATCGTGAAGTCCATTATTGATATTGATGGCCATTTAACTAGAATATTTATCACAACATAATGGTAATAATGATGATAATAATATAATAATAATGATAATAATAGTGGTGATGATACCAGCCATAGTTTATTAATAAAGTCACAACAATAAATTTATCTTTATAAACTCATAGCACTTTTTAAAATCATCCCATTTCAAACTGGGATTTAATTATTACATTCACTAGCATTTATATAAGTTTATAGTTTATTTACTAAAAATACTTTTATAGTTAAAACTAGGATTTAATAATACTACTGATGATGACTGATCATCATGCCTCTCTCCACGTGATATTCAACTTTCTATACGCCCATATTTACTAAATATATTAATTATGTTAAACATTTGATTTAATGATTATAATTTATTAATGATGATGGTGATCATAACTCATTTCATGTACAGTACCATGTTCAAAAGGTGTTTTAATCAATAATATACCCATCTTTGATGAGGATGATCAAAACTCGTGGACACAACATAATTTTAGCTTTCTATTGCTGAACTATAATTATTAAAATTTTGTTATTATCAAGCTTAATCCCTAAATATTTAAAGGCAAATCAACATTCTAGTTTACTTAACATTTTGCGAGCGCTTTCTTAATATTTGCGAATGCTTGCTCAATATTTATGAATGATGATTCTTAATATCTGCGAGCGATGATGATGATGATCATTTAAAACAATAGAATTAAGACAAGAAAAATACAACAATATTTTTAATAAGAACTCGGAAACCAATTAAGGTATATAATTATATTTTATTAATACTATTCTTCTTTCCTTCTTTAAAAGCAAATTTACTAATTAGATAAATGGTTTATTATTACATTAATTCAATATAGAACTAATACAAAATTTTATATACAAGTTCATCATTTTGGATAATTTTAAAATAAGCTGGCTTAAAATGACATTTAAAAAAATATATTTCATGGAATGATTACTTATGACTTTCCTAACTTATTATATCATAAAAATAAATTTCATATGTAACTTGTGTTTTATTTCACTTCCATTCATATGTAAGCCTTGCTTTATAATTTCTCATATTTAAACTAATTATGTATATCCTATTCTTTTTACGTGTTTGTATAAGCAGTTACACATGCACACATTTGGTAATGTTAACATATATGTTTAAAATGTATACCCCAATATTAGAGATTAATACATAAATTACATATAGAAAAATATTCTTGCAACCTTTTAGCAAAATAAAATAAAATACATTATATCAATTTTAATATGCAACAAGATTAAAAAAACAAACATTATAAATGCATATATTTATAGGTTGCTCATTATCATAACAAATGAAGAACAATAAAAAAAAAACATTTCAATATTAAAATATATAATATAAAAAAATAATAAAAAAACCAATGAAAATTTAAGTTTAAAGATTTAAACTGTGTTTGTGTTATGTTATGTGATATTGAGAAGAACTATCGATAAACAAATCTTTAATGTTTCTGTATCAAAGAAAAAAAATAATGTTTTGAACAATAAATTAAGGTTTACTTTTAATAAGTAAGAATAAAAGATTTGTTAAGGAAAGTTCATAGTTACCCCATTACTTTCACTTCTTATAAATGTCCTGAGTTTGTATTTTCAGACTGCTTGTCTTTGCTCCATTTACAAAAAAGAAAGTTCTTGCAGATACTTTCAAGATAAACATGAATTAAGTGACTTGCTTATTTCTTCAATTTCAAAATTATTTATTGTTGATACTTTTGATAATGCTGAATTCGTTGACTGGCTTGCTTCTACCATTTCAAAAAAGAGTTATTACAAATACTTTCAGATAAGTATGAACTGGTGGATTTGCTTGTCTCTACCATTTAAAAAAACACTGTAGACACTCTAGATGACTATGAGAAAAATTCTAACAAAAATTTGGTTGATAGCTTAATCAAACCTAGTTATAAGGCCTTTATATATTTTTCTTTTCCTCTTCTTTGTCCTCCTCCCTCCATCCAAAGGAAATGAGCCTAGAATAGACCAGGAGCCAGAAAAGAAGCATTTCAAATAGCTTATGTGGTTGGCTTTAAACTTGATCATTTTTTTGGTTATTATTTGACTGGTATATGAGTCCATAGACAGATCAGTGAGCTAACCCATTCTGTATTTTTCCAGGAAGCAGAAACAATGGTTTTAGCAATGCAAATTCATTGTATTATACACAGCAAAATATATTAATATCATTTCATAGAATTGTTAATAACTTCTTCCAATAAATTCAATTTTGTTCCATTTTTCCTTCTTTATTTTAATCTTGCTGGGAATTACTTATATATACTCATATCTTCGTCTATACTGACTTTAAAACAGGAGTCATTTTTTCTTCCTCAATTTTTTTTAGAGTGAAAAAAAATCAAATCACTCACTCTCTTTTCATAACATTAAAAAAAACTGACTGCCACATCTCTCCTTCAATAACATTGAAAAAATTGACTGCCCACTAAAAATTGAAAAAAACTGACTGATCACTAAATATTGTTTCATTCGTTTTATAGCGAATTTTAATCAAAGAAAAGAACCCCTGGAAATCTTTATCTGGAGATAAAAATCAAAACTTCACAAGTTTGACATCTGTCGCAATTAATAAAAACTCAGGATTAATTATTAATTGTTACTTTTATCCCTTTCAAGAATCACTTCCCTCTTTAGATATCTACAATCTAGATAACACAAAAGCAACAAAGCTTGCAATCTAAGTCATTAAAAGATTTGTGTAAAAATGTTTTATGTTTAAAAATTCATACTCACACATGTACATTTTCACACCCTAAACTATTATCTTGATCACTTTATTTTACACCTTCTTTCTGATCTGCTTTATTTTAAGAAAAATTAATGTTAAATAATTTAACACCTTATTTAATAAGAAAATAAATCAATATTAAATATTATTATCTTCTCTCTCTAGAACTGCTTATTCATTAACTATTTATATAGCTATATAATAATAAATACACACATAAATCTATATATATAGAAGAAAAAAAAATTTAATTAAATAATATATCTGTGGGTTTGAAATGAGTCATATACATACATTTGCCTCACTCCCAAACAAAAAAAATTTTAAATGTAAATAATTGCTTAGGTCAGGAGTGCCATTGGCTTTAGGCTATGTACATTATATGTGCCTTTTACTCCTTCTGATGATTACAGTACATATGCATTTTCCTCTTTTCTTTCCTTGATACAGAATGGCCCTTCATATACATTGTAAAATTTTTTGAATTTGTTTCTGTGGGTCACTAACATGAGGAGTTTTAACAAGGACATGATTGCCTACATTGAACTGAGTTGGTCTATTTGTACCTTTAGTAATTCGTATCTTAGCCTTTCCTTGCAAGTTATTCCTTGCTCTTTCCACTAGTGTTTCTCTACTTATTTCTTCCTCCTTTATGCTGGACAGTGGAGTCTTTATAAGGTTTGGTTCTCTGTTTCCATAATGTAGGTGAGTTGGGGCAAATTTTGTCGATTCATTTTGGGTGATATTAATATACCCAACTGCTTTGCCTAATTGTTTAACCCAATTCTTATGATGGCCCTCCAAGTAAACCATCAGCCATCTACCCAACTGCCTCATGACTTTTTCACAGGGGTTAGATTGTGGGTTATGAATGGAACTTAGGACATGTTTAATCCCTTGCTGCTGTAACCAGTTGTTCCACTCTTTGGAGAGAAAAGAGGTAGCATAGTCTGTTAGAATAGTTCTTGGTTTTCCCACTAAGGTAAATTGTAAACTTTCTAAATTTCTAATTGCCCCTCGTGCATTGGCTTTGTAGACAGATTATGCAGCAACAAATTTCGAGAAGACATTATAAATAACCAAGATATACTTAAATCTCCTATACAGTGGCAATTGCTCATAAAAATCTATAGCTAATAGATCATTTGGCTGTTTAGGTATAATGGGTTGCAAGATTTCCGCATATGAGCAATTAGTATACTTCAATTTTAAACAAATTTCACAATACTTAAGACATTGTAGTATTGAGGCATACATATTGGGCCAGTAGAATAGTCTCCTAATAACATATTCCACTTTTCTAGATCCATAATGCCCATACAAGCAGTGAACATAATAGATTAATTTTCCCCTAATACTTGTGGGGATGTATATTCTCCATGAAGTCTCCTGATGTTCAACTGTCTGGTAATGCAATAAATCCTGTTTTATACAATATCTGAGGATGGATTTATTGGTTATCATTCTATTAACTGCATCACCTTTATTTTTTTTTAACAAATAGGCCAATATTGGCTGTAATTTAGGATCTTGGCTTTGTAACTGGGGTAGTTGACTCAACTCGTTTTCCACAGAATCATCAACAACAAGGATTATTGCCACTATATATGCCTGGTCTAGATTTACATGTGGTTGGATTCTCACAGGATTCTTACTGAGAATATCTGCAACCACATTTTCTTTGCCTTTACAATATTGAATTTGGTAGGTGAATTGTTGCAGGAATAGGCTCCATTGGATCAGCCTTTCATTATTCAAATAGATCCTATTCAGGAACTCTAGGCTCCTGTGATCCATTATTACAACAATGTGGGATCTAACCAGGTACTGCTTAAGTTTTTGAAAGGCCCAAACCACTGCTAATGCTTCTTTTTCAGTTGTAGTATAATGTAATTCAGGCTCTCTCAGAAGATGACTAAGAAAGCAAAGTACCTGTGGTCTGTGATCTTGATCTAATTGGAATAAAATCACCCCAGCCCATATCCACTGCTATCAGTCTGTATATAAAAGGTAGCATCAAAGTTGGGATATCCTAATATGATTTGTTTAAGGAATTTAGTTTTAATGAGCTTCATTTCTGTGGAATGTTGCTCTGTCCATTTCCATCTAGTGTCCTTTCTAAGTAATTGGGATAGATAAATGGTGTCATAGGCAAATTTTTTATAAAAGCAATGGTAAAAATTGCAGACACCAAAGAAGGATCTTAGCTGCGTTTTATTTTCTGGGTGTGGAAAGTTCCAGATTGCACTTATTTTATCAGGGTTTGGTTTTCTTCCATCCACTCCCACCAGATGTCCTAGAAATGGTATTTCTTGTGCAGCAATAGTGCTCTTGGCTAGATTTATTTTAATATTTTTCTCCTTACATTCAGTTAAAAAGGTATTCAGATGTTGGAAATGTTCTGCTGCATTGCTTGAAGCAATGACTATATCATCAACATATGTTGTGATGACATTTTTAACTTCTGATAGTACTCTATCTAGGCATCGTAACAAGCCTGTGCTGTTATTTATAAGACCAAAGGACATCCTTTCAAACACATGAATGACCCTCATGTCTAAATGCAGTATACTTTTGATCCTCCAGGTGCAAGTAGAATTGCCAATAACTGGCAGTCAGATCAAAGGTACTGAAAATAGTTTTACCTCTAAATCTGATTAGCAACTCTTGTATGGTGGGAGGGACATCCCTTTCTGGGATGGTTCATCGATTTAGAAACCTTGCATCTAAGCATACTCTGACAGTGCTATCCTTCTTTCAGACAATAACCAAAGGGTTGTTATATGCAGATGGACATTTTTTATGACATTCCATTCCACCATTTTTATAACTTGGGCATTGACTTCAGCCCTGTATTGGTAGGGGATGGGTTATATTTTACATTGATACGGTTCCAAATTCTTTAATCGAATTCGATGCCCACACACCTTGATAATGTCAGGCTTTCTGGAAAACACTTCCATGAATTTACAAAGAAGGTGAAACATTTTCCCTCCTAAATCAGGGTCTATACTCTCAATTTCTTTTAATTTATGTCTGATCCTGCTGAGTGGAGGCCTCATGGATTGTAGCAATGCTGACTTGATAAAATGGTACTACTCCTTCCAGGACTTCATCTCTCCTCTGACATCTTGTGTTTGTTATAAAAATCGATCATACTCCCATGCCTATTTAAAAAATCAGATCCTAATATAACCTCATATATAAGGCCTTGCATGATCAAGAAGGCATGTTCATATGAGTGAGATCCTATTTGTAGGGTAAACCATATTTGCTGGGTAAATAGATTGGCCTTTTTGCCATTATCTAATATAATAGCAGTTTGCTTCATAGGGAATTTGGGAATTTTGTCATCCTCCCTTAGCATGTTATGATATAATGACTCAGAGATTATTGACACCTGGCTCCCTGTGTCCACCAATGCCTTGGTTTCTACTCCTAAAATGACCAGTTTGATCTCTGGATAGCCACCTAAAGTATAACATGCTGGCAAAGGTTCACTGTCCAGATCATCACCTGTGTCTCAACCTAAATTTATTGTTAAAATATTGACCTTGTTCCCCAAGTTAGCAATGGGCTCCTGCAGTAGGGAACCTTCCGTCGAGGCCTGTTTTAGTTTGTTGGACTAGCCTTTGTCATTATCTTTATGGACTTTTGCTGCATCTTATGTGGAACATTATTACTAATTTCTGGACTCCTATTTCTATTAATTATGGGCCTACTTTGCATTTGATGATGAGAATTATTCCCAGGCCTACCTATGTGTGATATACTGGGTTTTGTTGGAAAATGTCAGCCTAATTGGTTGTTTCCAACTCTCATACTGGAGACTTTATAATTATAGTTCTCCTTCCTTCTAGGATAACCTTAAGCCATACTTTCTGTAGCCCCCAATGCATCTAACATGTATGCCACTCTCTCTAGGGAGTATACATCAGCAGCTATTTGGGCCTGCTCTATCTGTTTGAGGAAGTTCCTTCTGGTTATCCTAATGATTTGGGGCTCAGATAAGGGACATGCTGTAAGCATTTTTAGAGTAGCAGCCTGACTGTGGAAGAACTGAGTATAAGTTCCTTCTCTAGGGGTATATTTTTGCTGGCTAATTTTGTACTTCAGACTATCCTGTTTCTCTTCACTCCAGAATGTCTGAAGTAGGATGCTCTTAAAGTCACCATATGTTTTGGGTCTATAAAAGAGTGCATGCCACCAACTTTTTGCTGAGGCATGAAGATGGTTGCTCGTGACTGCTAATTTTTCTCGGTCATTTAGTCGACTCAAAGAAAACAGTTCATCGAGACCATTCAAATATTCTATGGGATTTTCCCCATATTCACCCCTAAAAACTTTCACTTGTATATATTTAGCTATGTGGCTACTTCTTCCCTCATTTATTAAACTTATCTTCCTCTTCCTCTGTACCTCTAGGACCCTTCTCTACTATCTTCCCACTTTCTATTCCTATATGATTATTTTCGTATATCTCGGGCCCTAAACTTTGGGGTATTCTACATGAGCCACTGCTTGAGCTTGCCTTAACTTGCATTTCTTTTTTTTAGTAAGTTTTTTCTTCCATCATTATTAATAATTGATGGTTTAGGTCTTTTTCCTGGCAACACAGGTATTCTTTCACTTCTTCCACTACCATTCTCTGCTGATTTTCCAGCTTTTCATTAAAGTCAAACTGATCCTTCTGGCTATTGACTTCTAATTCTATTACACTTTGCTTTAAACTTTCTATCTTTTCCCTTGTTGTCTCTTCCATTTGCTCACCTATACTCTGTACCTCTTTCTGTATTTTCTTTAGCTCATGATCTGATTTACCCTTTCCCCCCAGATCTTTATATTCTACTTTTAACTGTTTTTGTACAGCAGTTACCTCTAATTTTAAAGTATTAATCTCACTGCTAACACTTTCTTTGAAATTATTGAGCTATTTTAAGGCTTTCATTTTTGTTAAGTATTTTCCTATATCCCTCTTGTACAGCTACTAACTTTTCTTTTACAACACTAAAACTTTTCTCCCAACTTTCTTGACTTGTTGTCAATTTATCGACAAGTTTCTTATATCTTATGTCACATCTGTCATCGAACTCTTGCCATTTGTTTTTCAATTCTATTTCAATATTCTCTTTTTTTTTAGAATGTTGAATTATATCTAGCTTCATTTCCTGAGCTTGTTGGTCTAGTTTATTATCTAATCTTTGAAATTGTTGATCAAATTTGTGATTTATCTCTTGTTTTATCTCCTGTGATTGTTGATCAAATCTCTGATTCATTTGATTTATCACTTGTGATTGCTGATCTATTTTACTATCAAATCTTTGAGATTGTTGATCAAATCTCTGATTCATCTGACTAATTATAACTTGCAACCACTCTGGAGGGCCTTACTTCTCTACCTCCTCTTTAAGGCAATGACAAAAATTCTCCATCCATCTTCCATATTACTCTTTTCCTATACGTATTTATAAACTTATCAAATATCACATCCTCAAGACAATGACAAAAATTCTCCATCCATCATCAAAATTGTAACACAACCAACCAAACTCCAACAATCAAATATCCAATCCAACCTCCAAAATCATAGATTTTCTATAACACAAACTTTTCAAATATGAACAAAATTATTATTCTACAACTCAAGGCTATTAATATTTCTATGCTTATCTAGCAGCAATGCTATATTTTACTGATAAGCAAAATATTTAAAAAACAGTGCTATTAATTGTAACACTTTTTATCAGTTGTGATATCTTTATATTTTAAAATTGAAATTAAGCTATTTAATGGCTGTATTTATTTATCATCATCAAAAAAATGCAATAATAGTAATCATCATCATCTAAACATAACACCAAAATATTTGTATACATATATAAAAAAAATTACACACACAAAAAAATTCTTTGTCATCATTATATACTACACATCTCACAGATATGTGGTGTATTTCAAGCCCTTATTTGGCTTATTTCGGGCCCTAGTTGGTGCAACATTTGTAATGGAAATAAATATAGATAGATAGAGAAAATTATTAATTATTAAAATATATGCTTATCTAATCCGTTATTTGTAACAGTAAGCAAAATTACTGTAATGATGAAAAAGGCTGCTATTTTTGTAACCGTTTAATATATAGATGAGTGATAAAATGATAGTTGCTATAATTAAATAACTAAACACTAAACAGGATATATGATATGCTCCAGCGGTTCATTATTTGTAACCGAGTAAATTAAATGAGAAATGAATTCGCTGTGTTAGCTAAAATAAGGATGATGCTAACAGATAAATAAGAACATATGCATATCGTGCTCTATTTGGGTGTCTATTTCTAATTAATTAAACATAATATTATAGCCCAATTGCAACTATCCCAAACATTAATTCTATCACATTAGTAATGAAATAAATAAATAATCCCATTTCTTAATACTTAAAATAACAACAATGAAAATTAAACTATCATCATTAAAGATTTAATGATATTTAGATATTGGGGAAGTCATTTGAACAATAAAACATACTGGCCATTGTCATCAAATAAAATAATATTAAATATAGCATCTGAATAAAATTACCCACTGTGAGATTCCTGGAGTGCATTATGCTTATCTCCCAAACTAGGTTCTTTTAACAAAGAATCCTTCCTATTCTTCTTTCCAACCATATAAGACCATTCATGGTCATATGCACACACTGGCGCTATTCATGACAACTTATAAAACATATTACACAATGTTAATAAGTTGGAAAAGGGATGGGATCACTTTTTTATTCAGTTTAGCTAAGTATATATGTTTTCCCATGAGCACCACTAGATTGTTTTAAATCTAGATAAATATCTGTTTAGAGTGTACTGAGTTCAAACTCATTTGGTACATTTTTATCACACATGATTTGGATGACTAATGAAAAAAATGACACTCTTATATTTTACTCATGTCAATAAAATCATAAGATCCCCATATCACCAAAAATTTATAAAGATCAAGACTCTTATAGACATTGCTAGCTCATTTTACATATATTGATGAACAGACAAGTGTTAATCTTATTAATGGCTTCTAAACAAGCATTGTGAAGACTATTATTGATATTGATGGCCATTTAACTAGAATATTTATCACAATATAATGGTAAAAATGATGATGATAATAATAATGATGATAATAATATCATAATAATAATGATAATAATAGTGGTGGTGATACCAGCCTTAGTTTATTAATAAACTCACAACAATAAATTTATCTTTATAAACTCATAAGCACTTTTTAAAATCATCCCATTTCAAACTGGGATTTAATTATTACATTTACTAGCATTTATATAAGTTTATAGTTTATTTACTAAAAATACTTTTATAGTTAAAACTAGGATTTAATAATTCTAGTGATGATGACTGATCATCATGCCTCTCTCCACGTGATATTCAACTTTCTATACACCCATATTTACTAAATATATTAATTATGGTAAACATTAAATTTAATGATTATAATTTGTTAATGATGAAGGTGATCATAACTCATATACAGTACCATGTTTAAAAGGTGTTTTAATCAATAATATACCCATCTTTGATAAGGATGATCAAAACTCATGGACACAACAAAATTTTAGCTTTCTATTGTTGAACTATAATTATTAAAATTTTGTTATTATCAAGCTTAATCTCTAAATACTTAAAGGTAAATCAACTTTCTAGTTTACTTAACATTTTGTGAGTGCTTTCTTAATATTTGTGAATGCTTGCTCAATATTTACAAATGATGATTCTTAATATCTGCGAGCTATGATGATGATGATCATTTAAAACAATAGAATTAAGACAAGAAAAATACAACAATATTTTTAATAAGAACTCGGAAACTAATTAAGATATTTATTAATACTATTCTTCTTTCCTTCTTTAAAATCAAATTTACTAATTAGATAAATGGCTGATTATTACATTAATTCAATATAGAACTAATGCAAAATTTTATATACAAGTTCGTCATTTTGTATAATTTTAAAATAAGCTGGCTTAAAATGACATTTAAAAAAATATATTTCATGGAATGCTTACTTAAGACTTTCCTAACTTATTATATCATAAAAATAAATTTCATATGTAACTTGTGTTTTATTTCACTTCCATTCATATGTAAGACTTGCTTTATAATTTCTCATATTTAAACTAATTATGTATAATCTATTCTTTTTACGTGTTTGTATAAGAAGTTACACATGCACACATTCGATAATGTTAACATATATGTTTAAAATGTATACCCTTATTTTAGAGATTAATACATAAATTACATATATAAAAAAATATTCTTGCAACGTTTTAGCAAAATAGAATAAAATACATTATATCAATTTTAATATGCAACAAGATAAAAAAAAACAAACATTATAAATGCATATATTTATAGGTTGCTCATTATCATAACAAATGAAGAACAATAAAAAAAACATTTCAATATTACAATATATAATATAAAAAAATAAAAAAAAACAATGAAAATTTAAGTTTAAAGATTTAAACTGTGTTTATGTTACGTTATATGATATTTAGAATAATTATCGATAAACAAGCCTTTAATGTTTCTGTTTTAAAGAAAAAAATAATAATGCTTTGAAAAAAGATCTGTTAAGGAAAGTTCATAGTTACCCGATTACTTTCACTTCTTATAAATGTCCCGAGTTTGAATTTTCAGACTGCATGTCTTTGTTCAATTTACAAAAAAGAAAGTTCTTGCAGATACTTTCAAGATAAACATGAATTAATTGACTTGCTTATTTTTTCAATTTCAAAATTATTTATTGTTGATACTTTTGATAACGCTGAATTCGTTGACTGGCTTGCTTCTACCATTTCAAAAAAGAGTTATTACAAATACTTTTTAGATAAGTAAGAACTGGTGGATTTGCTTGTCTCTACCATTTAAAAAAAAAAAACATTGTAGACACTCTAGATGAATGAGGAAAATTCTAACAAAAATTAGGTTGATAGCTTAATCAAACCTAGTTATAAGGCCTTTATACATTTTTCTTTTCCTCTTCTTTGACCTCCTCCCTCCATCCAAAGGTAATGAGCCTAGAATAGACCAGGAGCCAGAAAAGAAGCATTTCAAATAGCTTGTGTAGTTGGCTTTAAATCTCGATCATTTTGTTGGTTATTATTTGACTGGTATATGAGTCCATAGACAGATCAGTGAGCTAACCCATTCTGTATTATTCCAGGAAGCAGTAACAATGGTTTTAGCAATGCAAATTCATTGTATTATACGCAGCAAAATATATTAATATCATTTCATAGAATTGTTAATAACTTCTTCCAATAAATTCAATTTTGTTCTATTTTTCCTTCTTTATTTTAATCTTGCTGGGAATTACTTATATATACACACATCTTTGTCTATACTGACTTTAAAATGAGAGTCATTTTTTCTTTCCTCAATTTTTTTTAAAGAGTGAAAAAAAAAATCAAATCACTCACTCTCTTTTCATAACATTAAAAAAAACTGACTGCCACATCTCTCCTTCAATAACATTGAAAAAATTGACTGCCCACTAAAAATTGAAAAAAACTGATTGATCACTAAATATTGTTTCATTCGTTTTATAGTGAATTTTAATCAAAGAAAAGAACCACCTGGAAATCTTTATCTGGAGATAAAAATCAAAACTTCACAAGTTTGACCTCTCTTGCAATTAATAAAAACTCAGGATTAATTGTTACTTTTATCCCTTCCAAGAATCACTTCCCTCTCTAGATATCTACAATCTAGATAACACAAAAACAACAAAGCTTGCAATCTAAGTCATTAAAAGATTTGTGTAAAAATGTTTTATGTTTAAAAATTCATACTCACACATGTACATTTTCACATCCTAATCTATTAATCTTGATCGCTTTATTTTACACCTTCTTTCTGATCTGCTTTATTTTAAGAAAAATTAATGTTAAATAATTTAACACCTTATTTAATAAGAAAATATAATAAATCAATATTAAATATTATTACCTTCTCTCTCTACAACTGCTTATTCATTAATTATTTATATAGACTATATAATAATAAATACACACATAAATCTATATATATAAAATAAAATAAAAAAAATTTTAAATTAAATAATATATCTGTGGGTTTGAAATGAGTCATATACATACAATATATATATAGATTAATAAACACAGTGTTGCAATATATGAAAAAATGCGACATAAACTTCATCTGGGAAATTATTAAAGGACATATCATATTTCATTGTTAGAAAAGTTAAGAACAGAACTGTACACCACCTTATTCTATGCAAGGTATTTAAATCAGGATAGACTTTTGTCAATAAGTGTTAATTTAAAACTAAACCAAAAATTTAATGGAAAAATATAAGTTTTAATTTATATGTAAACAATTCAATGGTAATATATATATCTTATTTTATAAACCATCACAAATAAAAAATAAAAATCAAATTTGAATGTATAACTTTGTAATTTCACAAACTAAAAACGTTAGCTTTTTTTTAAATTTCCATATTATGACTATTAAAGAAAGTATTTATGATTATTTGACTTCTATTTACAATTTACTCTGGTGTATAAAATGAAATGTCATTATAAATAAATCATTGTTTATTTAAGTAGACGTTTGAATTTTTATTTCTCCAATTACCACTGGCTTTTGTTTGAAATTCAACTTTATTTCTGCAATTGGTAAAAAAATCAAGTCTTATTTAAATGCCAAAATTATATTAAAGCAGCTAACTGTTATTTCATTTTCGATTTTTCTGACAATATTACTCTGATGTATACAATTATAGCTTATTATTCTATGAATGTTTTTTTTCTTTTTTACATATGTATATATTAATAAATTATAGTAGTCATTCACTAGATTAACAATCATCCATTCAATGAATATCATTTCTGTAGTGTAAATTTCACTACATCACTCTCATGCCATATATATTGTACCAGTCAAAACAGTCTGCTCACTCAACAAGATTCAAATCCTAAGCAAAAGTACCTTGAATCTGATCATGCTTGAGATACACAAGTCTGGAGCAATCCTGAATTCTAATTTATTTGCCTATTCTTTGAGTCTCTGACTCAATGAACAACAATCCTGATGATACAGCACAATTATTTTAATTTCGAGCTGAGAAGCAAAGCGATAGAGCATAAGATCAGACTGATGATGATGATGATCAAGATAAGAGTAGCCCAGAAATTACATATATTAATGCTAAGTTATTAGCTAAAGAAAATAATTCTAAATGTTAATTAGAAAATAATAATTCAAAACAAACCCAGATTTACATGAAATATATATTGAATAAAATATTGAGAAAATGCATATATATGTTACAAAGATTTCACGCTTGGAATGATATTGTCTTTATGTAAAACTTGGTATTTGTTTTTATAAAATCCCCTTTACACTAATAATTTTATGGAGTGTATTATAACTTGTGCAAAGTTAATATGCCAATTTAATAAAATTTTACTAACAGAACGTTGTGGATGTCTAAAATAAATATAAAAGATTGTGACAGGTTTAGTAATAACTGATTTGATAAACAGGCAAAAATATACAATTTTAATCATTTATCTACATTATGAAAATCATTATATACATTTTTATTGAGATTGTTTGTTAAAGACTTCTTTGGAGCTTATATATAAGAAACAAACAATGCACTATATTTACAAGAATACATGATACAATCATTAATATAAATTGATTTATGTCTATGGGAATCGATAATGGTTTTTAAAAGAAAGCAGTTTTAAAATTCACATATAGACTAATTAGCATGTTGGAGCATTTCATGAATGAGTCATTATTTCCAACACCTAACGAAGGACAAGCAGGCATGAATCCATTAAATAAAACAATAACGATGCTTGTATGTCATTAAAAAAATATGGATCTTATGGTAGTTTGAATACTTCATCATTTTAAAATGTTTGACAATGAATGAGGGTTGTAACATCCACCATTTTGATGGTATTGTATCCAATGGAGAGGCTTGGTTTGAATTCCCAGATCCAGCTATATGGAATTTTTGCAGCACAATCAAAACCTATAAACCTTGCATTCCACAAGGATTAGCGTATATCCCTGATGATGAACGATTTTGAAAAAGTAGACCGGGAGAAAGCATAAAGAAAATATATGTGGAAGTACCATAAAAAAGAAAAGGTATGCCAGCAGCATTGTACATGTACGATAAACTTAATATACTATACTCTGAAGCCTGTATATGGTTTCTGCACAATGATATATTTAAATAAAGAATCATTCAGCAAATTATAATGGAGAATAACTCTTTTAACTATGACAAATTAAACTAAAAAAAAAATTATATTTAATGTTGATTTCCATATATGTATTACTGATTAAATTAGCCCTCCAGGCAACAGCAAGAAATGATGGAATAATTATATTAAGGTTCACGATCTTTTAAAATGAACATTTAAAGACAAATTCAAATAATAAAGTAAAATATGCATTCACAATAAAATATTTTAGATAAAAAAATGTGAATAACAGATTTAAATATAAAACCAACCTAGTGAGTGATTTCTGTTACAAATGAATACAACTTTACTAATAAATTTTACAGAAGCCCCTGATTCTTTCCCCACTAAACAAAAAAATAAACCCTTATTAGACTCACGAGGTTGAATGATATAGACATATTAATTCAAGAGCATAAATTGTTTACATATATGACATGAATAAGTTAGAAATATCTAATGGAGTGCACAAAGTTATATATATATATATGAGTTCAAGAATGAAAGGTAAGTTAAAATACATTACATCAGTAAGGGATTACAGAGAGAGAGAAAGAGAGTTTAAGAGAATAATTAATAGAAACTTATAAATTAATATATGAATTAAAATACAAAGGTTGCACTAAATAATACAAAAGGATTTACTTATTAAGGCAGCTCTACATTAAGTGAGGTTACCTCAGCATAGCAAGTAGATGCAGAATAAGCAGTCAATCTGTTGGGTAAGCAGTTGGAACAGTGAACATACAGTCCTTTTGTATGACTGGTCAGATGGATGGAACATGGCAGCAGCAGGCAAAAAGTTTTCCAAGTGAAGGAGAGAAAGGTGAAGATTCCTCTACTCATGCTTCATACCATGAAACTTTTCCTAGACTTCATAAAATTTGAAGATCTGGAAATACTTCTAGAATCTGAACATTTTCTTGACATTCTCAAAGAATTTATTAGCTAAGTCAAAGTTTAATTACAAACTCAAATTACCTCAAAAATAAATGAAAGTAACTGACTGAAAAGTAGTCTTTTTTTCTATAAGCCCCTATTATACACCTTTTAATCCCCCAAAAATGCAATTTCAGTTGCCCACAGTTATCTCTATAATCTTTTGATTAAAGATTAAAAAACATTTAATTAGTAAAATATTTAAAACAGATAAGGCTCAAAATACCATTTTAGATATTTTTAAAGATTTGCAAACAACTAACAAAAAAAATTCTTATGATTTTAATTAAGATTTATAATTTTAATTAACAAAAATAATCTGCATCTAGATAAAGATCACTACAGTATTTTGAGCCTTTCCCATTTTACCTTGTTTTTACATTCCAATACTTTAATTAAATACACAAATATAAAAAGATATTTACAATTATATAAGAACATCTAATTTTCAGCAATAAATATTAATAGAATTATTGCTTTGTTCATAGATATGCATCATGCATACTACTGTTTTACTTTACTAAATAATTTTATTAATTTATTGGATAATTATGCCTACAGGGTGTGGGTGAATGGCATATATATATGGTGAGGTCTGAATTGTGGGTCCCATGGGAGGTTAGTATAAATAGTGAAGCATGAAGCTCAATGATGATTAGACATTGACTACTTCAATATATGTATATATTGTACCGCTAATGAGAAAGTGATCCAAGGAAAATTGTCTAAAAATTATTAAATAAAATTCTCATAAATAGCACAAAGGTTAATAAATAAATAATAAAAGTATTGCAGAATAATTTGTCCATAAATGGTTGAAATAAAAACATCTCATTTAAAGAAATGGTTTTTAAGTTTAAAGAGTTTTTTTTTAACAGTTTGCTAAAAATCAATTAATTCATAGTTTTCCCTATTAAGGAGTAATTGGAAGGGGAAGAGAAATTAATTTAGAAAAAATTAAAAGCGTAACAGTTTAAACTATAATATACACTTTTTATTTAAGTTAAAGAAAAAGAAAAAAAATCTTAAAACTAAAAAAAAAAAAAGAAATCTGTTTTTGTTTAAATTATTTATTAGAATAAAATATACATGGGCATAAATAGTGAGTGATAAATGTGTGTGTGTTAAAAATATTGAAAATAAAAACAAATAAAAGCATGTAATTGAAATGTATCTCAAAGATTTAAATATTGTATATGCTCATAAATGATATAAAACAGAATTTGCAATGGCTATTAATTAAAAAGGTACTCATCTTTTAGCTAAAGGCACCGCTTTATGTCGCACTTTTCATGCCAAAACACATTAAAATGCTGTTTCCGTGGCCGACACGTTAACCCACATTTTCAATAGTACAACTTTTTTGTTGCACTACAGAATGCAGGCTGCTATGTTGCATTGCAGTACAGCATGTATGTTGCATGGAAACAAATACATTTTTCGAATTCGCACAATTCATAAAGTAATTACGGCTTGATGAGAGAGTTTGTATCTGAATTGTATTGAAATGTTGTTTGCATTGGATTTTTTTTTATTTTAAACTATTGAAATGTTCAGATTTTTTTAAACAATAATTATAAGATTTTTTACAACGTACTATATTGAACTTTTATTTGGGAAAATGTTAAATATCTTATTTTTATTGAGTTGCAATTAGGTAATGTGTCAAGTAACATAGTGTTATTAACATTTCATGAGACAAAGAAGATTCTACCGTCTGTATATTTTTGAAGTAAAAAAGAGCGGTACGAAAAAAATATCCAGTAAGAAAAGTTCAAATATACAGTTTTTTTTGTAAATTTAATAAAAAGCAAATATTATAAACATGTTTAATAAGTAAAGAAGACATTTGTATGTGTTTGTTGTTGTTTAAAAAAGTTTGAGTTTCTTTCTTCTGTTGGAGTACGGATACGATTTTAAATTTTTTTATTTTAGCATTACAAACAAACAGAACACGAACTCTAAAACTAACCCTAACCCTAAAACTAACCCTAAACCTAACCCTAAAACTAACCCTAAAACTAACCCTAAACTAACCCTGAAACTAACCCTAAACTAACCCTAAAACTAACCCTAAATCTAACCGTAACAACTTTTACTTTTATTATGATTATTATTTTTTAGTTAAACAACAACAAAAAAAGTCGTAACACAAGTAAAAAAATATCTGATAGAAAATTGATAAAAAAAAAGCCGTAACACACAAAAAAAAAATCCAATAGAAAATTGATAAAAAAGAAGCCGTAACACAATTTAAAAAGTATACAATATAAAAAACACGAATCAAATTGTAATTTGTTGATTTTATTTTACATTTATTATTATCATTTAAATTTTATATGTTAATAAAAAATAATATTTAAAAAAGATGATTTTGTTTTGTTTTTATTTTCGCATTACAAAAAAGCACAGAAAAATTATTAAAATCAACGGCCCGTGAAAGTTCATATTTTATAGTTTTAGCATGAAAATGGTGCCATCCTATGGCGACTTTATCTATAATACAAGCACCATTAAAAATTCACAAAACCACAAATTTGCAATGACTACCAAATGAAAACATGTAATGAAAAGCTTATCTAAGGAATGTATTCAAAAACAGTGGAGAAATTTCAACAACAAATATAGCTGGTGGACAGAAAACCAATTACCAAAGTGACAAAAGGTCATCATATAAATAGTCCAGATTTTCATCAATCAGTTGAATCATTCAATCAGTTACTCAATCAGTTCACAGTCAGACTTCTCATGCATTTGTTAATAAAAGCCATGCCTGAGTCCAATGAAACAGCCAACCTGCCTGTGAAAATAAGTGCCTGACTAACAACTTGAAAATCCACTGTCATTATCTAATTGTCTTAAAGAATAATGCTACTGAATACTAAGCATTAAACCTTCACAAATGAAAAATGTCAAATCCAACCGGTTGGAAAGATTTTCACATGAAGCAGAAAGAAGTCAATGTTCTAATATCCTAGATAACAAATAACAATTTCTTATTCCCATTTATACTTAATGTAGCCATTGCAATAGTTTGAAGCCTCCCAGAATCAGTTAATAAATGAATTATATAGCATGCATAAAGAACTATGGATGTGCATGTTTTTGAAATGTTGTGTATGTTAATGCTTTAGGATATTTTATATTGATTTCATGCATTTTAAAATGCCATGTATTATTAAATAATCTTTATTATATTATATTGCTATTGTATATATGTGAGCCTGTGGTTATGATAAGTCATTGTTTCATATAAGTAATTAAAATTAGAATAATAAATGTTTAGTTAAAATAAATTATATTGAAACATAATATTTGTCGGTCAATTCTTTACCACTAATTAAAGCAATAATGTGTTAGATTATTTTTTGATTGAGCTAGTCATGAGATATTTTGAGTGCAGGATTATGGGCCTACTGTCCAGACATGTTAGTTCTCATAACTAGATAACACCTGAGCTTTACCTCAAAACAAATAAAGTGCTTGGATAGTAGGGGTTTGAATCTACCAGTCATCGTGGGCTAGTCTAGAAATATGATCATGTTATGCATTGCATAGTTTGGGCTGATCATGGGTATCACTGATAGCTGTGCTATCAATGGTATTGTCCCCTCTGCTCAAAGAGCTGGTCTGTTCATGTAATATTTATAATATAGAATTATAAAATTATGATAAATAAGGTGTAAACCCAGTTAAACCTAGCAAATAGAGTAGCTGGATCATCTTCCAAATGGACATGGTTTTATATATATATATACTTTTTTTCAGGCCAATATTAATTTCTTTAGATAAAGAGCTGAATTTCAAGATAAGTAAGTGTCTGAACATTTAGATATTTTTCTTAATAATTAAGAATTAGATAAATGCTTGGATTGAGTTTGTATTTTAAATCTCATGTTGCAGCTCCTTACTGATGAGAGCTATACCTCAAAACTGGTCTGAGAATGAGGACCATAATAGATAAAGGCTTCAGATACATTCTCTTGTAGCATTTATCATTAAAAAATAAATAAGGTTATATAGAGCAATTAGCAGGCTCTTAAAATATTACATATTGGTAATCCAAGCTACATAGTTCATGTGACAAGTAACTATTTTTACTAATATTATATTTTTGCTATTACAGCTTTTGCTATATTAAATTGTTAAGCCTACTAATTAATATATGGGATCACTGAATTTAGTTCAGGCCCATATAGTTTCTTTAATTAAAGAGCTGAATTTCAAGACATGTGGGTCTCTGATGATTTAGATGTTTTTTTTTATATTTAAGAATTAGATAAATGCTTGGCTCAAGTTAATATTTTGAATTTAATGTCCTATTTCTTCCTTGACAAGAACCATAGCTTAAAACCGGTCTGGGGATGGAGATGATCATAGGTAAAGGCTTCAGGTACTTTCTCTTGTAGCATTTATCATTAAAAATAAATAAATAATCTTGGTTAGAGCTATTAGCAAGCTTTTTACATAGGTCAAGTGGCATATGATTATTTTTTATTATATATATATATTGTCAGAGACATTCAATCTATCCTGAACACAGAAGGCATCACCAGATCGCTAATAGGTTTATCTGGGCATAATTGCTGATATTCTGATTTCAATTAAGGAGAAGCCACAATACATCACATCACATCATGGAAAATTTTATTTACTGTGATCAAAATGGATGACAATGATGGTTTCCACCAACTAGACTCAGGGAGAAGCAAGATATCTTAAATATTGTTTAGACAATTGAAAAATAAAAGCACTAAGACAAACGTCAGTCAAATTAAGTTTAAACATATTTTAAAAATTTAATTTAATAGAAAAATAACTTGTAAGAAATAGTTTATATGATAACAAATAGGGTTATATTAGGCATCTACCAGAAAGATGAAAATGCAATGCTCTAGCAGACAAACTGATCTTCTAATAGTGAATTATAAAGGGAAGGAGCATATTTTTTTTCAGCAGAGAATTCACCTAAACATTGGTTTTCCATTCATAGATATGAAAACAATATGTTCTTAAAATAAATCAATGAAACCAGCTCCAGAAAGCTGTTCAAGGCTCGCAAAATACATCGGGACAAAGAACATAATATACCAGTAGAAGCTACATCTTATGCTATGTTTAAAGTAAAGATAATTGATTTACCTCAAGAACAAACAAAAAATATGATTTAGAGAGAAAGGAAAACAGCCAATTAACTGGTGAATCCCCAACCAAACAATTGGCCAAAACTAATAATAATTAAAGGTCTCAATAGGAGATAAGTAAATCATTAGAAAACCAGTTACGTCGGCCTCTGCATTTCAAGAAAATAAATTACAAATAATTATAATTAAGAAATAAATTTATGAAACAAGTTCTGAGTACATGCTCTGATAAATTTAAAGCCACACATAAATACAAAAATAAATCTAGAAAGCTAAATGTTAAACCTTCCTAGATTTTTATAGGTTAGTTTATCGGAGAGTGCATATGAGTAGAAAATCTTAAAGCATTAAATACATTAGCAGAATGAAACTCTCTCTCACCTGTAATTTACAAAGTGATAAAATTTATCTTCCTGCTGGTGACTTATAAAATTACAAAGAAAAATACAATTCCAGTTTCTGAATTCAGAGACATAAGAAAAGAAGAAATGAAATCTCCACATACGAAAAACTAGGGCAATCAATACGACAGGTTGCCAGCCAAAATATTTTGTGATTTGCAAAAGCACAAACACAGTATTTAAAATCAATTATGGGATAATAAAATAAATACAGGTGAGCAATTAAAAATATACAAGACTGCTAAAGCATTAAAAAAGGGTTAGACATAAAAATACAAACTCACTAGTCATCCTCCAATAAACAAAATTGAAGTCAAACATGGAATCTTAAAACTAAGATTCCAAGACACACGTCAAATTATAATAAAAAATAAAGAAATACAGCAAATAAATATATGGTTAAATATTAATTTAGAATATAGGTTAATTATATTGAGGAGAGACTTAACTAAAAGAATTTACCCTGGGAAGAATAAAAGAACCGAAAATATTTACCTTATGGTAAAACAATTTTCATGTAGAATGTGCACTTTTATTTTGTTTATTATTCAGAATCCTTTGACAGGGACAAGGTAGAGGCAGTGGGGTCTTTTCTATTTTAGGTGTTCATGGCAGGCTTGAAGGAAAGTTGGCAGGCATGGGTCTGTCTTTTGAGTTAAACTAGCATGGCATATTGTTGGTTACAAAATGTATAGCAGTATATTTTGGCATCCCAGAGAAAGCAAATTTTTTTTCTAATAACTGCAAATTTTACTTTTAAAAAAATTAAATGTCAAAACTGCTAATGGTGCATACATTGAAGAGGTTAATCCGAATGAATATTGGAAGCTAAACCAATCACTCTGATGGAGTATTGGCTTGGTCAAGGCTCTCTAGAATAGAATCCCCAATGAAATTTTTGGTATTATTTATACCTCCACTTGATTTCCCATGTAAACTAGCCTTGTTGTCATTTTATATGCTTCAGGGCAGGGATAAATCTTAATCTCCCATTCAATCTAATGAAGAATTCTATCCAGGAATTGTTTTGAACAAAAACATCAACATAAAATTAAATCTCCACTTTTATAATAATCTTAAAATAATTAAAATAAAAGCAGCAGGAATGTAATTAACAAGCTTACTTGTTTTTAATAAAATTGATTAAAAAAAGGAAAAATAAGCAGTATCAGAAAACTATTTTAAAATCAATTCTATAATCATTAAAACGATCTATTTTAAATATAAAAGAGTATGTGTTTTAATACTCGTACTCGTTTTAAATAATTAAAAGAAATTTTTTAACATTAGATAAGATTTAACAAAAATTAAGTTGTTAATTTTGGCAGTAAAATCCTTGAATCAGACATCAATCCAGTTATATATATATATATATATATTGTAACCCTCTCTCAAAATTTCTCCCACCTTTCCTAATAACACATACCTGGGGGTGCCAATTATATTGATCGTAGAATAAACTATTAGTCTGATCTTGTTCTAAAATTATTAATGAGATTCATAAAATGCTGTTCTACCTTAGCTTAGCTCAGTTGGGGTTACAAAGGGCTATAGCATGTAAAATGTGTGTTAGATATGGGAGGAAACATTATGATTAATAGAAACAAAACATCTACGAACTTCTAAAATTAATAAAGAATTATAATTGGTAAAGTTCTATCATTAAATTCACAAGTTATAGTCTATACCTCATCTCTTCTTATCATCCACGCACACTGATCAACCTTTACTATGTGATAAAATTCAATTAATAAAATAGAAATGTAATGCTGATTAAGTATACTGTATAGTAAGTTAAAACTAAATACAAAGTAAAATATAACATTACTTAACTTTTAATTGTACAATAGTTTAAACCAATTAACTGAATTAATGTCTAATCTAAATTAATAAGTGAATATCTCAGGGAATTAATTTATTGCATGGCTTAATTTTAAATCTATACCTTCCAACAACTACTAATTACTATTATAAAAAAATGATACAAATTAAGCAATATTATAATAACATAATGGTAGTTAGATAATGAAAAAAATAGGGTTCATTTTGATTTCAATTCATCATCTAAATAACTGAATAATAAAATTTTCAGAGAATCATTAAAGAGTCAACATTTCATACAGGTTTTGGATAAAAAAAAACAACATCATCATATCTGGATATATTCATCATTAAATTATGGAATAGTGCAATCATATCATATTAGGTATGTAAATGTGTACGCATGTGTGGCAATATAAAACATGAATGCATGTCAAAAAAGAATTCTGAACACAACTTTAAATAAATAAAACATTTATTTACGAGATAATTTAAATAAACATTTGGTTTTATAATTTATGCATATACATGTTTTGGATGTTACTATCATCAATGGTTAAATAGTCTACATAAGAGCAAATAACATAAAGATAACTTTCTGTATTTTATTTTAACATATGCCAGCTATCAGTGCATTCTGATAGACTTATTAAAGAAACATTATAATACTAGTACTAAAATAATGACATAAACTAAACCTCCTGATATTTTATTTGCAAAATTTGCTCAAGCTATCAGTCAATTCTGGTAAACATATGACACAGAAATATTATAATACTACACTAAGATAATTAAATATAAATTTATTCTGTTTTTGGTATTTTATTTTCAACACACTTAAGCTATCAATAAATTTGATGTGTTCATGACAAATAAAACCCTATTAAATACTGATTTAAATTATAAGATGAAACTAAAGTTCTTGACATTTTAATTCAAATGCACATCAAATAAAATGAGGGGGGTTGAAATCTAAGAGCAAGAGTAAGAGGTCAAATTATACTTAGCAAATTAAATGAATAATTCTATTAATTAGCTACAATTTGTCTTCTCTTGCTTGCTCATTCAAATGAGGCTGGAACATTATGAGAGTTGATGGTATAAAATCTAAATAATTAATATGATATGATTTGAACAATAATTAAAAGTTACACATTCGTTATGGATTTCTCCATACCTTCCAAATTAATAATTTATGTATGTGTCTGAATTATGATATCTGTTATAAAATAATTAATATTAGTAAATCCGATCGATTTAATTATGAATTTGGGAGGAATATCATAATACAGATTATGGCAATGACCATTTTAATACTAATTCTACTTCAGCTGTTCTGTGAGAAAAATAAATTCTACTTTTATTTTCCTTTTTTATCAGCAAACTATCTCACACTTGGCTATGAATAAAAGATTAAAAACATTCCATAGGGCACATGATGGATAAAAGACTTTCATAACTCTAATAATTTAAACAACAATACACAGTAGATCCCAAGTCTAATTTCTGAGATGTAAAAAAAACTGGTGTGGACATGGTTTCATCACCAAAAATAAGGGAACAACTACTAAATCTACAGGATAAAATCTACTCCTAACAAATACTTCAACAAGCTAAGAGAGAGCTTTCTCAATCCTGACAATATACTACCTAATCCACTCATGTCAAATACTCAAATAAATTAAGGAAGAGCTTATATTTATCCCAACAACATACTATGTAACATAAATACTTTCATTCAGCATAGCCACTAAATACAGTTCAATCTAAGCATAATAAAAAAATAATAAATTCACACTTAAATAAATCTCTAATCTTTTCACTTCTTTTGGTACATTTTCATTGTCCAAAACTGATGGGTAACAAATTATTTTTACTTTCAATTTAAACATTATTATAGCTAGATTAATAACAGACATGTATATATTATCATAATAATGCACAAACAATTTCAAATCCCAGTAGATAAAGAACTACTGTAATGATATCAATTAATAAATTGTAAAGCTAATAGGGAACAAATCTATCATTTCTAACAAGTATAATATTTTAACTTAGAAATGTACTAATTATTATTAACGAAGCAAGGCAAAATAATTTCTAGCAAGCAAAGACAAAAGAATTCTTTAATGCATTTAGCATTAGCACAAAATTAAAATAAAAGTTTGGTTTGGAGTATACAATAAATCTTTAAAATTGGATTAGCATGATTATTGATAAATAATATTTATAACTTCTTGAAAATGCACAGATATACAACAAATTTTACATAATGAGCTCCTTTCAAAAACAAGCTGTTCACCCTTTAACAGCAAATGGATGTTTCTATTGCTAACACGCACATATAGTAATACAAGCATATAATAAAAACTATATTAAAATAGTACTAATTACTCAGTATAATATTTTCCCATATTATACTTTTGGTGAGACATTTTGAAGAGAAACAAAAAAATAATAAAAATAAAATCATAAGACAAATTTTTAAATCTATCTGTCTATTAAATGCTAACAAATAATAATAATCATTAACACTTCTCTTTTCCTGGTTAAAACAAAAGTTTGTTTATAGTCTGTAAATGACATATTTTAGTCAGGTGCTAAAAAATGGTGATGATTGATATAAGTATAAATATTAGTAAACATATGACAAGTTCTTGCAGGCAGATAAATAATATTGATTTGGATCCAATTTAGCAGCATTTCAAAGTTTTTAGCAATAGCTAATGAAACTGCTGGCAATATTACATATGAGAATTGTTCATTATGGCAATAAACATTTATTATGGCATAAGTAGAGCAATAATTTATTATTTAATTCATTAGATATATCTAAGCATTCATTCCGAGTTTTTAAAGGCCATTTGTCAAGCGCATAACTAATCAGTTTATAAAATCCATTCAAATTCACGTAAGTTTGTTGATAACACATTTTAATAAGATAATTCAACTGCAAACAAGGAGAAGGATAAATAAAAGAAATTCACATTCAGTTTTATGCTATTCTAACCGTTCATTCATCAGCATATTCAGAGATAAGTTAATAAATAATCCATTAAATTATACGTTAGGCATTTGTTATTTATTTTTAGATAAACAAATGGTTAGGTGAAAGTTTTAACAACAATAATAATAAAGCAGGTTAAAATAAATTATATGCACACATCTTTCCATTTAAACTTCATTTCTTTATAGTTAGCAAAATTTATTAATAAAGAGTCTTTGAGGTGTTTAGTGAAAGAGTTCATAACTTTTTCAAAATAATAGAGTCAATACATCCCAGTTACTTCTTTAATATTAGAATTAAGATTTAAGTAAAATAATTTTGAAATATAAACACAGATTTCCATTACTTCTTTAATATTAGAATTAAGATTTAAGTAAAACAATTTTAAAATATAAACATGCATTTCCATTACTTCTTTAAAATTAGAAGTAAGATTTAAATAGTTTATAACATAGGCACAATACATATCTCAAATGATAGTTTTAAAATTTAAACTAGTTACTTAAATTCAAGAGAGATGTACCTTGTTTTATTGTCATTTTACATTTTCATTTCCAGAAAATTAATAGTGGGTTTTCACTTTCAAACTTGGGTCACAGAAGAATCAGCATGTAAAACAAAATTGTACTAATAAAAACTTTTATTGGGAGAGAAATGATGAAATCAGAAAGCAAAGTAAAGTTCAGTGAAGTCAACTTTTTGTAAAAAAAATTCTCCCTTTATATCCTAGATGATTACCCAAGTATCTGTTCTTCCAATAATCCAAGGTCATTTGAAAGTTCAAAGGTCTCTAGAAACAGAATTGCTCCACCCATTGCACTGAAACTTAATTAGCAGAAAAATATGCAAGAAACTTTTTTGTCTTGAACAAGAAAGAAAAAAAATCATTTTGTCTTTAAAAAAAAATTAAATTGAACTAAGAATAAAATATTCTGTATTTCTAAAGTAACACAATAAAACTAATGATAATTATTTTTAGCAAATAAAATATTTAATAGTATAGGTTTGATTTAATAATCTACTACTCCAGTGATCCATTGATTCATTTAAATTGTGTTTAAGCTTGTTATTCAAGCTATTGGTTATGAAATCAAATATTTTAATATGAGACATGATATTTGGTAGTACAAGGAAGTATATGAATGGAAAATGAAGCTGAAAGATGGCACAAGCATACATGAACATTCACAAATACTATGCCACAGGTAATAAACTGATCTGACTGAAATGAAAGTTTCTATAATGATGAGCCAAACATATTGCACTATTTCTACTATGGATTGAAATATTATAAGCAAATAAAACAGAATCATCTAAACAAATCTTAATTCTGTTCTGCAGACAAATAAAACAAACTTAGAATCAACTTAAACTAAACTGACAACTTCTGTGACAAGCCACCCTCCTTTTGATCATTAATTGCTCACTAAATAAAAATATTAAACATTTCAAAAATATCAAATTATATCTATAGGTGACTTTAAACATAGTTTTAGGTCATTAAAAAATAAAATTTTAGGTTATTTCATTTTTTTAGTAAGTTGCTATAAGCTGTTACTGAAACAGTGCTGCATAAATACAATTAATATTTCTGGTGCTATAGAAAAGGTTACAATATATATTGTAACCCTCCCCCAACATCTGTCTTACCTTTTCTATCAACAAATTCCTGAGGGCACCAATTCTATTGATCATAGAATAAACTACTAGTATGATCTTGCTTTAAAATTATTAATGAGACTCTTAAAATGTCATCCTACCTTAGTTTAGCTCAGTTGAGAGTTACAGAGATCTATAGGGTGTAAAATGTACATTAGATATGGGAGGAAACATTATAATTAATAGGAATAAAACATCTATTATGTTCTAAAATAAATAAATAATTAAAATTGGTAAAGTTCTACCATTTAAATTTACAAGTTATAATTTAACCTCATCTCCTCCCATCATCCACATGCATTGAACATCTACTGTTAGAAAACTAAATTAATAAAATAAAGATGTAATGCTGAATACCTATCGTATATGGTAAGTTAGAGTGAAATACAAAATAAAATATAACATTACTTAACTTTTAATGGTACAGTAGTTTAAACTAAGTAACTGAATTAATATCTAATCTAAATAATAAGTGAATATCTCAGGGACTTAATTTTTTGCATGGCTTAATTTTAAATTTATGCTTTCCAACAACTACTAATTACTATTATAAAAATAATAATACAAATTGAGTATTATCCTAATAAAAATGGAAGCTAGATAATGAGAAAAATAGGATGCACTTTGATTTCAATTCATCATCTAAATAATAACTATGTAATAAAATTTTCAGAGAATCATTAAATAATCCAACAGTTCATATAGTGTTTGGATCAAGTAAAGCAACATAATCAGATCAGAATATGTTTATCATTAAACTATGGAATAGTTCAATCATATCATATTGGATGTGTAAGTGTGTGTGCATGTGTGGAAATGTAGAACACAAATGCATGACAAAGAAGAATTGTAAACACAGCTTTAAATAAATAAAACATTTATTACAAGATAATTTAAATAAACATTTGGTTTTATAGTTTCTCTGTATACATGTTTTGGGATAATTCTAACATTAATTATAAAAGAGTCTACACAAAAATAAACAACATAAAAATAAGCTTCCCATAATTTATTTTAACATATGCAAGCTATCAATCCATTTTGATAAAGGGAACATTATAATACTAGCACCAAAATAATAAAACAAAAAACTTCTTTGTATCTTACTTATAAAATATTATTCAGGCTATCAGTCAATTCTGATAAGCCTATGACACAGAAACATTATAATACTATACTAAGATAAATAAGCATGAAATTGATTTCTTGGTATTTTACTTTAAATACACATACATTAACAGTCAATTCTGATATACTCATGGAAATAAAACTATGTTAAACATTGGCACTACATTTATAAAATGTGAAGCTAAATTCTTGACATTTTTACTTCAAATGTACATCTAAATAATATGAGAGGGGTTTAAATCTATGAGTAGGAGGCCAAACTATCCTTCATAAATTAAATGAATAATTCTATTAATTAGCTACACTTTCTTTTCTTTTGCTTGCTCATTCAACCAAGGATGAAACATTATGAGAGTTGATGGTATAAAACCTAAATAATTATTATAATATGATTTGAAACAATAATTAAAGAGTTACACATTAGTGATGGATTTCTGCATACCTTCTAAATTAATAATATTTTATGCATGCATCTGAATTATGCTATTTGTTATAAAATATTTAATACAATTAAATATGATCGGTTTACTTATGATATTGGGATATATGTTATAATACAGATGATGACAATGGCCAACCAAGCTTTAATACTAATTCTACTTTAGCTGTTCTGCGAGAAAAATGAATTCTACCTTTATTTTATTTTATCAGCAAACTATCTTACACATGTCTATGGATAAATGATGGAATGCATTCCACACAAAAACAAAAGGGATAAAAATACTTTCTCAACTCTAATCACTTAAATAACAATACACAGTGTCTGTGTAGCCTAATTTATGAAGGCTTAAAGCAAACTTGTGTGGACATGGTCTCATCACCAAAAAATAAGGGAAATACACTACTTGGCTTCACATTCTATAATTCATAAAATGCAACTCCTTAATCTGGAGGATATAATTCCCTCCTAACATATATTTCATCAAGATAAGGAAGAGCTCTCTCAATCCCTGACAATATACTTTATAATCCATTTATGGCAAATCCTCAAATAAATTAAGGGAGAGTTATCTCAATCCCTGACAATGCAATATATAATATAAATAATTTTGTTCTGCATAATAAATAAATAATAATAAAATAAGATTGTTTACAAATATTTGCTCTTTATTATATACATGTAATCTTATCACAGACATCAAAGTATATATATATATATCAATTTAAATATAGTATATGCATTATAAATCCTACACATTATACAAGATAGATTTCAGTTGTAGCAAATATATGTGTAAGCATGAATTTACACTTAGGTATAATTATAGAATTATATTCAAAGTGTAAAATGTAGTAAAATAAGGTTTTATTTAAACTAAATAAACACTAATAATAATGTAAAATAAAATAATTTTAAAACTTAATAATAATAGATGTTAAATATTTATCTACTTTTATTTATACATTAGTCTATTGCCATCAATTTTATTAAATTTTCCAATTATATTCAACTGTTATTAATACTACACAGTTTAATATATGCACAATGTTTCAAGATGTATTATTCTTCTTTCTTCTTGTGTTGCTGATCATAACCAGTGAAGGATTATCATGGGAATTGATACTGGATCTTTAGATTTTTGAACTTTAAACTCTAACCAACTGAGCCATTCTGACAAAGCCAACACCAAGTAAAAATTTCATATACTTAGGTTTTTCCTGATTTCTCCACTTTCAAGAGCAATGTTGATTACTAATTTCCATACAATATATATATATAGTCACATTAAATTGAGTTATGGGTTATTGACCATTGTCATGTGAGCAGCTACTTTGTATTTACTTCATTGTATCTTTCCCTCTCTATCCAATGTTTTGTATTTTTCCAATTGAACATATATATCTATATCAATTGGTACATATATGGTATTTTATCTTAGATTCATTTGTTTTTCTCTTTTTTAATCATTAGTTTGTGCTCCTGCAATCACTTTTCAATAAGGTGACTTGTCTTATCAATATATTTTCTTCCACTTTCATATGGCATTTCATAGATGCAGTTTTTTGCATTTTAGTCAAGTGTGAACTTTGTCAATGTTAGAATTTCTCATAGTGTGCTATTGTTCTGAAAAGCTGTTGTGATGTTATACTGCTTGCAGATTTTTCTTAAATTCTGTGTTATTTTTGGTATATAAGGATACACTACTATATCAACAATTTTCTTCTTTTGTTTTTTGTTGTTGTCTATTTAAGGTTTTCTTAATAACAGCTGATTGATAACCATTTTTTATATAAGTTTGTTCTATATAGATCTTTTTTTTTAAATTACTGAGTTATGAAAAAAAAACAGTGTTGCTCTGTTCGATAGTTAGAGTATGAATCCATGTTTCCTGTTTTTTGGTATATTGGATGTATATACAAAATATTTTTCTGTGTGTGCAGATATTCTGCAAACTGTAGTTTTGATATTGCCACAAATGATTGTCACAAAAACATCTAAGGATGCCAATTTTTCTTCTTGCTTTGATTCTATTTTGAATTTAATTAAAGGATATATGTTATTGATGTGTTTCCAGAAACAGCATAGTATTGGTCAAATGTATGACAATATAATAAATGCATCAACAATGTCAAACAAAAAAAACAAACATTAGGTGAATATGTAGTCACCTCTATAGCTGTGGCTTCAAGTTGATTCATGTAAATATTAGTAACGAAGGATGATAATAGTGATTCCATAATCATTTCTTAATTTTGTTAGAACAATTATGTGTTGTATTGAAATGAGTTATTGTTAAGAAGAATATTAATATGTTATCAATAGGAAGAGTTGTTGTTTATATAAGCTGTTATTTCCATTTACCTTTTTTCACACAATAGACATTGTTTCTTAATATGATCCAATTGTGAATAAACTTTCCACAACAATGCTTACTTGTATGCCAGTTCTTTCAATTTTCCTGTTTTCGATTTATTATATAGTGTCTAGAATCCCTGACAAAGAACTAAATATTGTATGCCAAAAAACTATAACCTTTGGAAGAACATCTTGACAAATGTTGGCAATGTAAATTTCTATAACTAACAATATATCTTAATGATACATGATCCTTATGGATTTTATGTAGACCATAAAAATAAAAAAATTTGCCTAAATATTATTTGAGTTTATTTTTTTAATCACTAAAGTATCTATAATGTTTAGTAATGTTTATAATGTTTCTTATTCAGTATTGGACTTTTTGACACTTTTCTGTATTGACCTGATGTGAGGAGTTTTTTATTTTGTTGTTATAATCTATTGTGTCCATTAAGCCAAATTTTCCATCACTTGAAGTACTGTGCTACATGGATAATCCACTCTATCATCCATTTTCTGATTTTCTTTTCTTAAGCCACACAAAAAAAATTTAATGCATCAATACGATTTTCTTTTTACTTCTTATTTACCCATATATTCTTTCCCCCATACTTTCCATTCATCAAAAGCCCTTTAGTTGTTATGTCATTGTAACAAAATGTGCCCTTTTTCATATATATATAACAATATGCACATACACATAATTTTCACGTAATTGTAAAAATAATTATGTATCCTTAATGTATTTCTCTAAGGCAATTAATTGGGTTTCCATGGAACTTGGACAGGCCATCATATTCAAAGTAATATAACTAAATTTATTAGTAGTAAAAATGCAATTTATTTATGTACTGCACTAATTCAATATTTATTTGAAAGCAATTCAAAAAATTTACTCTTATTTCTTGCCCAGCATATTTATGGATGTCATTTTCTGACTCTAAGCACCAATCTTATTTATATATAAATGAGAATTATGCTGGAAGAGATGAAGTATCAATACTGAATAAATAAAAAAAAACCTACAACTAGCTAGCTCACTCAGGGCAGGTGGTTATCAACAACGGAAAATATATGACATACAAAAATATGCAAACACACACTTAATCAAATTACCTAACTTTTACATGAACACAAATCTATCCCTATATTTTCTCATAAAACCTGAAATAAAAAAAATCAACAAACATATATGTTTTCACTGAAAAATATTTAATATTCATTATAATATAAAAATCACAAAGTGTATTATTATTATAAATTTGTGCTCACATATTTTAAAAGAACACATACATGCACACACACTGCATAGATAAAACAAAAATGAGATAGCAAAAGAGATAATGTGATGCACCATTTAGTCCATTCAAATGTAAAATAGTACTTTGGGTTATTTAGATTTTCAGATAAAGAAGAGTCTCTATGCATTATCATAAAAGTTGCACCAATGTTTGATAAATAAATATAGGTGAAAAAATGTTCATATTACCTGGATTTTCTCCAGGGACACTGATGAGTACATATGAATAATTATACTAGTTTGCTCGACACTATGGTCATATAGATAGATAATTTCCAATGTGTTTAATTTGATTGATTCCTTAATCTAGTAGTAATATTTTTTGAAAACAAGTTTAATTCAAAGATCTAAAAATGGCTTCCTTCCAATATAGGCAACTGTTTTATACCATAGCATCTCACATACCTTGGCAGAATGGATCACAAAGCCCAGTATGTTTAAGTTCTTATTTCAGCATGTTCATGGCTGATGATTATACTTGCTGATTCCAATAAGTTTCAAACCTCTAATGTAGAAATTAAATAACTCAACCACCGACATATATAATAATGGTTTCTCTCTTTTTTTAAATGACATCTACAAAAGGTATATACAGAATTCCCTAATTAATTTTCAATTTTTCTTTTTATATTCTTTTTTTTTCTACTTTAATAATCACATGTTATTTTAGATCTGTATTCTCTTTAAAAATGAAAACAAAAGATTTTAGAATTTTTTTTCTTTATTGAGGTCAAAGAAATTCCATCAAACATCTGCAATCTATTTTTGACCACTCTTTGTCTGTTTTTTTAGCATTTTTTTAAGTAAATGATCTTTGCAGTTTCAATATATATATATATTTCTATTTAATATCTTCATTTTATTATAAAATATAGCAACTTCCATCTTGAAAATAAACTTTTATATTTTACTATTCAGTGAGTCCATTTATTCATCCATACAATAATATACATACATGCATTTCAAACAAAATACAAGAATACAATCATGTTTGCCATTAAGTATCAAGACATTATTATTTATATAATTCTATAATATTGTTAAAGAAGTATAATAAAAACTACCTGTATGCATTCCAATTCTTATTTGAACTACCTGAGGTGGTTGCAGTGCAAAAGTATAATTTCGTATAGCTTTTACTAATGCCAAAGCCATTAATCCTATTTCTTTAGCATGCATTTCTTTTTTCAGTGGTAGAATGCCAGAGACAATTAAATAATTGTCACCAATGTTTTCACTCTATATATATATATATAATTATAAAGAATTAACTATAGTATAAATATTTATTCAAACAGTTGTAAAAACTCTGAAATACATTTTCAGTTTTTATAAACATTGATACAAATAATGTTTATGTATAATATACGCAAATGATTTGATAATTTTATTTATTATGAATATATTTGCTTATCTGAATTGTGTGGATTATTATAGATAATAAAATATTATTGTCATCAAACTATTTTTTCCAGCAGTGTTTTCTTATGAAACAAACATAAGTCTGAATAGAGTGCCACTAGCGAGAGATTGTGCCATTTTATTCAGTTTGTTTCACAAGAGTGTGCTATTGAAAAAAGTAATGTTTAGTGACAAATATTTTATTTCATATTTGAATTTTACAAAGCTAGGAATATGCAAGTGTTTTTATGTTAATATTGCAACACAGAATAAAATGTAAAAATGGAAGTAAATAAACAAAATATGCTTTCAGTGAAGAAGGATCATAATCATAGTAGGCAAAAAAACAGCAACAATAATTTACTGTTAAAAATTAAAAATGAAAAATACACTTTTTTATTATATATTTCATCTTTCACTTCTATCAGTCATTTTATCACAAATTACCTTAACAATATTAGGATTAATACCTTGGATATATTCTGTTTAATAACTATAAAATAAAGATGTGTTTGTTTTCTGGTATGCTTCATTTGATATTACACCTGGGTCTTGTTTTATGTGGTAGATAGGTTCCACAGAAAACCTGCATTAAAAAAATCGCACAAAAATAGACTTAACTTACCTTGAAAAATGGGGGATAGGTGCTGTAATTTTCAGAATTCGCATAAAAGCAAAGCAACAAGAAAAAATTACTTTAAAATTCACATTAAAAAATAAGCAATTAAAGTATGATTAATAAAAAATTTTAAATATTTGAAAAAAATTGATGCAAGACAAACTTTTTTTTACTTTTTTATTACTATAGTATTTAACTTTACATTTTTCATACATATTTTAATCATTACTGCTAGTGTTAATTTGTAACTGGTAAAAAATCAGAATCAATGTGATGTGATGTATTGTAGCTTCTCCTTAAACAAATTCAAGAATCTCTCAGCAATTGTCCCAGAGAAATCTGTTAGCCACTTTATTTTTATTCATGATGTGATGTACAATTAGCGTCACATTCTGTCTTATGCTGCGTTAATGATTTTCTTTTTCTATATTAAGAAAATGAAATTGAAATCAAAACAAAAAGATTATACATTATCATTAGAAAGATTATTTTTAGTTTATAAAATCTTTGTTTTTTATTTTAAAAATCTAAAAGATTATTTCTTTCTGTTATATATAACAAAGTACGTTTTAAAAGTTTAAATTTTTTTGAATATTTATTACGATATTTTTATATGTAAGTATACATCTATTATTATTATTTACTCATTAGTATAAATAGGTTATTTACATAGAAGCTAAAAATCTAAATACTGCTTCAGGCCATATTCATGTTAGCTGCTAATATAACGTTATATTTTTGAAAAAAAAAAAAAGTATTTCAAGTGAAAATAAGTTATTAATAATTTAAATTTCTTGATATTTAATAAATATAGTGAAATATGAACAATATTAAGAAGACACATGATTCACATAACTCCAAAATCGCATTAAAATAATCCACATAAAACAAGATCCAGGTGTATTGAATTAGATGTGTTTGTATATAAGAATTCATTAAAAATATTGTTGATTTATTACTGAATAAAAACAAATATGTGAAAATTTATTCACCACGTTTTAATCTGAATTGATAATAATATTTTAGTTGCATTTAAGGCTAATGAAAATAAAATACAAAAACCTGGCCTATGGTTTGTCTATTATATGTGCAGTTGTTTGCAATGTAACATTAGTATTCAAAGATAATAGAATTATGCCCATACTAAATAAGTACAAAAGCTCTCTCTCTCTTTCTCTCTCTCTCTATATATATATATATACACACACTATGTGGATGATGTTTTTGTAAAAACACAAGAGGCTATAATTAATTATATCTTTGATTAATTAAATATGAAGCAGCATTAAATTGGTTTATAGAGCTTAAAAAAAAATTGCTTCTTCAATTTGAAAATAAACCAAAAAATTAATTCATTATGTTATAAAATAACTGTAAACCTTTTAATATTAGACAGTGTGCCAATGAGAAATCTCAAATACAAATGTTGCATAAATTTTGAGGTTTGATAGGTATTTTGCATCAAAAACAACTATTTATTTAAGTTTGAGTCTGGCAAGATTAAACATTTGCCAATTTGTATTCCTGATATATCTATTATTTGTTTAATTAATTGCAGTATATGTTCTTTGTTTTCCCTTGTTTGAGTCTCAATTTGGCTTTTAATTTCTGTGAACATAGTTTTTTGTTTTCTTTTTGTAATCTGTTTAAACATGATTTCCATATTCTCTTTAATTTCATTATATTGTGTTTTAATACATTGTACAGGCTTAAACCTGTATTTATATATTGTGTTTTAAAATCTTCATTTTGTTTTTTAATTTGTTTATTCAATTCTATGAGCAAGTTCCTGATCATGATGGTAAATTAACTATTATGAGTCTCAGTTTTACTTTCCTGAGTTTCAATGTTTGCTTAGCTCAGATAATCATATATATATATTAAAAAATAGCTACTCACTTGTTTATAAAAAAATTTAAAAATTGTATATAAAAACTCTTAGTATTTTATTTCTTTATTTAATAACTAGAATGCTCAAACTTCTTTCCATAATGTAACATTTCTAAAATTGCAAGGTACTTGAGTTTTAATGCCTTGTTTTATACTTACATATTACTATTTTCTGTACCAATCCATTTCTATCATAATCCAAGATGCTTATGAGTTTGTTTATCAATTTTTGTTTATAACAAAATAAATAATTATATTTCTCATCCGACCAAGTATTTATATTCCATATATATATAGTACCAGACAAATGTGTGCTACATAACAATTCTTCCACCACCACAGACAGTTACATTTACTTCCTGGCCCACATGCACAGTGGACAAGAGATATGAACTTGAATTAGGGCTGACAAGGATGAATCGCCGAATAAGATAGAAGAATTAAAATAGTACATAATAATAATAATCTATAGAAACCTTTTTATTTTTAATAATTAACCAAAATAAAGATTTGAAATCTGGATAGGATTAAAATATACTTTAATATTATTTAAGAATGAACACACACACATATATATATATATGACAATTTCATTTTAGAGCATTTTACATTTATTACATAACACTTAATGATTCTTTATTTATTGTTATTCTGAATTTTATGATGGATCACTTTAGGTCATGTGCAAGGATTCAAATATACCAAAATGACCTCTATTTACATGAGTAAAAGATCAATGATTGAATTATACTAGTACAAGCAACTTGTCATACGGTTAGTTATAAACGCCATTTGTTTATAGCAAAAAGAAAAATTTCTCTCATTTTTGTTTTATATTTTTTTACTATTATTAGAGAATAGAAATATATGTGTATACAGAAATGGTTCATTAATATAAAAAAGAGTAGGCAGTTTTAAACCAAGCATACTACAAGAACTTATAAAACACTTCTCTAAACGTGATTCAGAGTTTCAATACCATTATGACTTATTGGGATGAAACAGGTGCAAACAATTTAATTAATGATTATGGACACTGCTAGTATAGAAAAGTTAAATATGTATATAAGGAAGGCTCATCTGGCCAAAGAATAGCTTTGTCATTTGATGTATTTTCAAGAAGACATACATTTGCACATATGGTGAAGTGATAGAAAAGTTGAGGTAGGTTTGGTGATATGATGAGCTGGATTTTGGTGTCCCCCATAGAGCAGCCAAGACTTTAGCCTCACATTCTGCAAGGAATATAATCACTGATTACAAACAATTTTTAAAATGAAAGGAACACTTTAGAAAAACTTGGGTAACTTTGAATTCCTGAAAGTTCCCAAATGACAAAGCATTTACACTGAAGAAAAATATTGGTATATGCCAGTGGTATAATATACATTGAAAATAAAACTAATGTTAAATATTACAACTTTAAATTGTTTAATCCACCATATATAATAGTATGCATGATAGTGAATCAGGTTATAAATCTCAAATGAAATATTTATTTAATTATTTATAAATTAGATATTTATTCTTTCCCATATATGCTTTAAACAAAATTAAAGCTTCAAATTATTTGACCGATTAGAGTGGTTACAGTAATGCTTAATTCTGAATTGTAAACTTTCATGACCAAAATCAAAACAAGATTAAATAGGAGAATTCTTGAATTATCAACCCCGCAAGTGTATTTTAACATAATAAATATTAAATCTTATAGGGAATGAGAGATAAATAAATTATTATCATTATAATTTACTCGACTTTAAAAAAAAACAATTATAGATCAAACTTAGAGGTTGAGCTGAATTGGCATATTAAATAAAAGAAAACTTTAAAATGTCATAGAGGATATTATATAATAATATTACACAAAATTCACAGACTCATAAAACTAGAATAAAAGTGAAATTGAAGTTAATATTATAAGAAATATAGTATGGATTATACAAAGGTCATTACAGGCAGATAAATATAAAACAACATTAATTAGTATTTATAGGCAAGCATGGACAGCTTTACATAGATATTGGACTGTTACCTCAGCATACTCTGGGTCAGTGGCTGGATGGTTCACTCTGAGTTTCAGTTTCTGATGATCAGCTTGGTTGTCAGCAATCTTGGTCATAACTACTTCTTTATTGGTGACAGCATTCTTCAATGGGAGGAGCTTCATGATGGCATTCTAGAGACAACCCTGAGGGGCATGGGAAGGATAGTTCAGCTCCCTACTCAACTGGAATTCTGGAATTACTTGTTGTTCTCATTGGGAAGGAAGAAATTGAAAAGAGAGAGCCCTTATCTCCAGTATATTTATACACCCCAATCTATTAGATATGACAATTAATAAAATCTTTATCAAACCGCAGCCCATCCTTAATTAAAAGTAAGATATAAGAAAGTGATAAGGTTCAAATTACATTACAACTCAAAAGAATTTAAGAATAAAAAAAAATAAAAAAAAACCTTTCAACAGCAAAATATTTTTAGTTAAAATGATTAAATTTTAAAAGGTAAAACCCAAAAAAATATAATAAGAAAATAATATTTTAATCAATGAAAGCCACACTTTAAAACTTTTAATTAGTGAAGCAAAGTTCATAATGGGTTAATTTGAACCTGCCATCTTCGTTATATCCTTTTTCTTTTATATTTCTACAAAATTAAAATTAAATACAAATAATTTTATAAAAATGACAAACTTGTTGTGATACAATTTTTTTTTTTTGTACTGATACATATGACAATCCATCCTGCTTGATGGTATTGTTCCTCCAACAAAACACATTAATATAATGTTACTAGGTCATTACATTTTATTTAATATTTTAACAAATAAACAATACACAGACCACTCTTTAAAATTACATTATTTTATTATTTTAAAAACTAATTACGTTTTTTGGTTTTGCAATAAATGTTCCTTTATTTTACCTTTTTTAAAAAAATAACCAATTATTTTTTCGTTTGTAACAAATGTTCATTTATGTTTGGTTTTTTTTTTTTGAGAAAGTAATTTAATATATTTGCAAAATGTTCATTTGTTAACTTTTTTTTCAATAACATTGATTTGATTACTTCAAACATCTTTTTATTGTTGGGTGATAAACAATGCCTTAATGACCTATTTATATTTGCTTGGTAATACATGTTTCTTTATTTTAACTTTTTTTTTTGTAAATCATAATTTAAAATGTTTTCAAAATGTTATTTTGTTACATTTTTAAGGAATAATATTTATTTTATTACTTGGAGAACAGTTTGATTTTTGGGTAGCTGTCGAACGAGGTACTACTATGAATAGAACACCTTCGATGGCAATAACTCATACTACATTCCATCTTGTAGGCCCTACATTTCCCTCAAAACCATCTTCCAACCACACACACTTGTTTTTTCTGTTGGTAGAATTTGTTTTTCTTGCAGGAAGGCAATAGTGGATGCTTCTGTATTAGGCAATTGAGATAGCTTGAATGAATGTTTTTTCACATGTACCATTTTTGGGCCAATGCAAGCTCTCACAAAATACAAGACTTTATATTCAGGTATGCTGAATTGCCACATTTCCTAATTTTAACACATTGATAGGGTGGTGATGACATTGGTTCAACAATATTGAGACCTTGTAGTAATTCATTTAGGGTTGAAAGTAATTAAGTGTGACTGCATAATGGTTCATTTTCCATCATTAAAATTATTCACACCATATTATGATAAGTTAATAATATGTTCAGTGTGAGTATTTGTATAGAGAGTAAACAGCACATATCTGAGCTAACTGATATAGTAGGCTAAGTGTGAATTGCAAAAGCAATAGTTCACAAAACATGCTGCTGGCCGTTAGTCAAATGATTCAATTGCTATCATTCAATTGCTAATAGCAATTGAGAAGTTGAGCCTGATAAATGGTATTTTCAACTACTTTTGGCTAGTAACAACAACAAAAGAAGGATGGATTGTCATATGTATCAGTATCTTCTTTTACAAAAAAATATAAGATCAATATATTCAAATGTAACAAAATTAAAATTATAAAACATTGCTTACATAGGAAAGATTTTGCATATTATATATATATTGTCACATAGTAGGTGATGTCACTATTAGTAAACTAAATATGATTGCTGCATTCAAACCCTTGTATATTGTTAGTTTTTTTTTTTTATGAAGGAGAACATGAAGCTCACTCTGACTACAGAATGACTGCATCAATATACAATGAATTTGTTATCACATATAATGAATGAATTATTACATTTTGTCTAAAGAAAACATTGTTTAAATAATAATTACTGTTAGTGCTAGAGGTTCTGCAATTATTACTGGTATTAATAGTACTACTACTACTACTACTACTACTACAAATAGTGCTGCTATACAGCTTACTGCCACTGTTAATAGAAGTAGTAATTGTTGTTATTGTACTACTACTATTACTACTAGTACTACTACAAATAATAATAATAATAATAATAATAATAATAATAATAATAACAACAACAACAACATTAGTAACAATGATAATAATTGCTTCAGAAATGATATTGACACTTAAATAAAATTTTAATCTCAGTACAATGTTGCTTACCTTGTAAACATTGAATTTTTCTATAACTTCATCCAAAATATCATAAAACATATTCAGAAAGTTAATGACCTATATGTATATATATATCATTAAACAGTCATTTTAATGATAAATGATGTTATAATAAATAATACACACTTCTACCATACATAACTCAATTTAAGATGGATGGATGGATGGATAGATGGATGGATAGATGGATGGATAGATAGATGGATGGATGGATGGATGGATGGATGGATAGATAGATAGATAGATAGATAGATAGATAGATAGATAGACAGACAGACATTGTGTGTGCATGTGTGCTAGAGAAAATATTGAAGACTATGTTATGATAAACTATTTCATTAAGATAAAGATATTCTAGTGAAAATAAACGTGATATTATATTACATGATTTTATTGAAGCTTTGTATTATTTAGGTGAAACAAGGTAAGAGTTACTTTTAAATTCAATATTTTAGATTTTGTATGCATCAAATTATATTTTCACAAATATCAGCAATAATAAAAAATAATGAATGATTAATATAGTTTCTATGTCAAAATAATAATAAAATTCTTCCAGGATCATGATTATGTCTATTAACAAGCAGATATTTTCAAACAAAATGTAAATATATTATATTTAGATGGTTATGTGTCTCATGGCATACAACATAAATAGTGTGTGTGAACATATATATATAATTATATAAAATTGAAAAAAAGTAGAAATAAATACAAACAAATGTTTTTGTACATATTTTCTATATTGCACTAGAATATTAGTTAGAGCTTAAATAACTTTGAATTTAAAAAAAAAATATTATAAATTACTAATTTTAAAAAGTTTAATTAATATTTTGTTAATTATGATTTTGAAATTTAAACAAGCATGTTTTTAATTTTATATTAAAATAGTTATGTTGGTAATTATAACCCCCTATTTATTTTGATAAGATGATATATTTTTAATTAAAGCTTGTGGTATAACACATTTGGATCCTATAAAGTTGTAATCCAAAAAAAAATAAAATGAATTGAAAAAGTCATTAACTTTTTCCAATCAAGATAAATAAAACATATTTTTTTTAATAACTGTATTTTTTCCATCTGTGTATAAAAAAGGTTAAAAAAGATTAGATGAAGTTTTACAATTTTACAGATGATAACAACTAAATTATTACAACAATAAAAATATAAATTAAGGCAAGACAGTCATTCCAGATGCTGCTAAAAATGCAACTACATTAGAGTTTGGATTGACAATGAAGTAAGACCTAGCTATTCTGTGTTCCCCATAGTCCATATTTCTGAAGTCTATATAAGTTCACACTAAATGATGTTGATTGAAAGTCATCAGTTACCAGATTATATATTGGCAAAGATGATAAGAAGCCAGTCTACTGTTTAGAAAGGAGCCACTTACCCAGAGTGTCCATTGGCTTGCTGAAGACTTAGTCTAAAGTACACTGTTTTATTAATATGCAGAAAAGGACAATAAAGTTACTGCATGATATATATAAAGTATCCATAATAAGTTGTATTATATATATTGAGAACAATAATATTTTCAATAATTTTTTTTAAATGGCATTTAAAATTTCTAATTAACAAATTTTAAAAGTAAATTACTTTGAGAATTAAAAATAAAACAAGAAAAGAAAATAATAAATAACACTTGTCTAGAAGATGATTTATTCCTGATATTATTTACAAAAAAAAAAAGTAAAAAAGACAGGAAATGTCAGGGTATCTTTTTTAAAAAAATATTGAAAATGAGGCCACAAGAAGTTCAATTTTAAATGAAACTTTCCAAATAATAATAATTTCTTTTAAAAAAAAGGAAATATTGTTTTTACTTACCATAATAGAAGACAGGCTAATTAATGGCTTTTAATACAAACCATCTACTTTGTTATATAAACACACATAATATGTGTGTATTTATGTATTATTGAAAATGAATTGAATTTGTTTATATCTATGGCAATTCGATCATGTTAATTTTTAATTATATAGCATATCCTAGTGCTTATATATATATATTATGTTTTTGACATTGAATTAATTGTGTATAGAGAAAATATAAAATGGATAATTAGGGTTAGTTTTATAAATGCCATTGTGTGCCACCATTTCCATGTGAACATGCATGTATGTTAAATCAGTCATTATTTAGTATAATTAAAATGATATAGCTTATTTTTCTATCATTATATGACAATTTATATTTGTTACTGGACATCTGTGAGTTTATGTGGATGAGTGTCATGTAGACACATATCTTGAATCATTGATTATAATTATTAAAATGAATTCATTTATAGATTTTTGACAATTGAAATATGTTTATAAATTTTTATACTAAGTATGTGTCTGCTGATATATAGATATTTTATTTAAACCTATTAAAACATATATGTAAATTATGATGTAATAGTTGATTTCTTTTTGGCATTAATCAAAATTAGAGAGTTTAATTTAAATGTATAATAATATTCAGCAGTCCTTGATTTAAATTATTTGCTTATTAATAAATTTATATTTTATTATTTAAATTTATTCCAGTTAATTTATTTAATTCTAAAATATTATAAATTATTATCTTACATTATATATCTTATTCACAATAACAGTTATAGAGCTTTTTGTTCTGAGGTGATGGACATCCAGTTTATGATAATCTTGGATTGCCACAAAGATATTAGAATTTAATGTCCATGCACTACATTTTATTTAGATTAATATTTATTAGCCATTAAGTTTATAGTTAAGTTGTACAATGTTGACACTAAATGTCTAGAGCATTGATAATCATCATCATGTTTCAGCATCCCAGCATTATTTTTTAATTGTTATTTTTTTAAGATTAGCACTTAAGATTGTGCATCCAATTTTATTGTTTAAATAATATGCCTCATGCTGGCAAGGCTAAATAATTAGCCTAGTCTAAAGTAATCACATTTCAAATCCATTCAAAAAAATGACTGTAGATTTCATTGTTTATAATTTAGGATGATTAATGATTATTCTTGTCTGTAATGTTGCTGAACTTATACTTAATATTGTGAGATGTGCTGATATCTCATGCTCCTTATATTTTTATCCTACTTTTATATTTGTTGTTTAATTTTATTTCTTATATTAAGTTTGCATCTTTGACTTGTGACTATGATGAAGTGCATGAAATATGTATATTGGTGATTATTTAACTTTTCAACATGTGTGTAATCAGGTGGGTAATCAATATGAGTTGGCATGGAGAGTTGAGGGTCATGTGAATGTCTGAGTTCGAATCCTGCATACATAATATATATATATGCAGGTTTAAACCTGTATAGGGTATTAATTTACATATTGAAGTAGTGCATCAAAGGTCTGCCCATCTTTTGCATATGTATGTAAAAATGGATTATTCTCCTGTACATGAGGGGCCACAATGACTAAATTTTGACATAGGTAGGATGACAACTTTGGCACTAATGTGGGCTTTGAGTGTTCCATCATCAGATTTTCAATGAAATGGAAGGCTGAAGAGTTGTGGGTTGGAGTGGTTTGGAGCCTGTCCATTAAAGTATGAAGATTGGCTATCTTAATATAAAGCTGAGCACAGATTGTATATATGTGAAGAGATGGTAATCTGAATCAACTGATGATTGCTGATTTATCACAAATTATGTATACTGGTGATTATTTATTTTTTTTCAAAATGTGTGGATCAGGTGGGTCAGCAATATGGGATGACATGGAGAGTTGAGGGTCATGTGAATGTCTAAACTTGAATATCGCTTACATTAAATTAATAATGTTTATTTGTTCTTAGATGTGTGATTGACTAACATTCTGTATGGAGAATTTAGATTTACTAACTATGACTTAACACAGAAATAATTTCAAGAAGTTATAATTCTATCTTATGAATGCTAGAAAGTAATATTATTAATCATTTGTATATTTATTATATTCACATTAGTTATTTTCATATTTTTATAATTTATTTTGTAAATTATAAAAATCAATTTAATTTATTTTACATTATTGGTGTTTGTTAATATTATAAAACAAGCATCTACTAAATAAATATAGACAGTTATTTTATATCTAAACTTCTAAAATAGTAGAAATGTAAAATAAATCTTTATAATTATTTGTGTTATATTAAGTAAGTTGGTTATTTTTTTAAAAATAAATATTGTTAATGTTTGATTTAAAAATTAAAGAAGTCTCTAATTCATTTACTTTATTTATTAATTTAACAAAATCAAATTATATTCAAACTCATGTACCCACATACATACATTAAATTATTTAATATCATAATTATTGTATTGAAATGTTTTAAAATATATTTAGATTATTTACAATATAGTCACTCCTTTAGCATTTATGGAAACCACTGAAGAGGGTTAACTGCAACTTTTGTCTGAATTTAAAATCTGAGTATAATGGGAAAATTGATAATGGTGAAGGTGAATGATTTATTATAAATTGTATCTATACTAGATATTTAATATTAAGTTATTAAAATTGAATTAGGTTAAATTTTAGATTAAATTTAGATCATTTTATTAACAGCATCCTATTTGAAGTCTCAAGAACTGATCATAGAGAGATGTGACTGCCTTAAGGTTTCCTCAGGAAATCCCTACCATTAAACAATATACATATATTTATAATTGAAATAATAAATTTAATGGTTTACAAACTATTATAATCAATCCTTAATTCTACAGAAGAACTTTTGGTTAATTTCTTAAACCTGTCTCAACTGCCATTAAATTAAAAAAAAAACAAAGCAGAAGCAAATGTCATCAATTCAAATCCCACAAATCTCGTATTTTAATGTTAGAAGCTTGTCGATTTATTAAATGCATTTTATTCCTGTTTATAAAAATTGCCTCTTTAATTTTTCTTTTATTATGGTTTCTCTCTTTATGAAGAATTTTCACGTTTTCAAAATCAAATTGAAATTTATATTTACATGTTTTTTCATGATCAAAGAAAACTGGAGACATTAAATCACCATTATTTTTACTTTTTACAACCTTTTATAACAATTCATGCTCCCACAATATCTTTTCAATACTGTACCTAGATTCACCTATATATGATAGCATACAATCACACAAAATTTGATGTACGACATCCAGAATTGTTATATAAGCATATAAAAAGTAAAAATAATGGTGATTTAATATCTCCTTCAGTTTTCATTGATCATGAAAAAACATGTAAATATAAATTGAAACTTGATTTTGAAAATATGAAAATTCTTCATGAAGAGAGAAACCATAATAAAAGAAAAATTAAAGATGCATTTTTTATAAACAGGAATAAAATGCATTTAATAAATCGACAAGCTGCTAACATTAAAATATGAGATTCGTGGAATTTGAATTGATGCCGTTTGCTTCCACTTTGTTTTTTTAAATTTAATGGCAATTGAGAGAGGTTTAAGAAATTAACCTATATATATATATAGTATGAATGCATAATGGGAATGACAAGACAAAGACCAAATAAATTAAAATAATTTAATAAGGTTTATTAAATAACAAATCTATTTTGACAATATTAACATATGTAATTGTATGAATCAAGGACATCTTTCTATCACCCTAAAGTTAAATACACTGGGTACTATAATTCCAAATCATATGATAGAAGTCCATACCCTGGGAATCTTTATGTACAAACTTTAAAGTAATAAAAAAAATCATTTCAGAAGATCGCGAATCTGACTTACTAATTAAATAATTTACAGTTGCATCATAAAGTAACATTTGCTCTCTGATTCATGATGATTATACCCATACTTCTTGGAGGAGATGACCCCCCATACTTATGTGTATGTGTAATTCCTCAACATTGAAAGGAAAGATTATCCACTCAAGAAAGTTAGTCAGATAAACAGAAAAACAAATATATAACAAATATTAATAAAATGTTTAACACATAATGAGAATTTAATCATCTCCCTATGGTATTACCTTAATGTGGAACATGATCAAAATTTTATCTTCTTCCACATTTAGGTGGATGTTATCAAGCTACTGGAGGGGTATGTAAATCTTAAATTTTATTGGTAGTGTTTGGTTATGCAAACTGTGGCAGTAGGTGATGCCTGCAAGTTATAAATTTCTATGCAAAAATGGCTGAAATCATTGGAAAATTAAAATACCTAAGGCAAAATAAATCCAACAAATCCATGGAAAATATAAAATAACAAAAAAATCAAGAAAATGGTATAAAATTTGAATTAAAAAAACAGAAATCAGTGAAAATATGCCAAACACAGAATCCTTCCCCCTAGAATGAAAAATTCTTTATTTAAATCTACAAGTAAAAATGCCTAAAAATCCATCAAAAATACAAATTACAAAAAAAAACAAGGGAATGCTATAAAATTCAAATTAAAAAAACAGAAATCGGTGAAAATATGCCAAACACAGGATCCCCTCCCCTAGAATGAAAAATTCATTTAAATCCACAAATAACAATGGCTAAGGCAAAATAAATCCAACAAATCCATTGAAAATACAAATTACAAAATAACCCAAGAAAAATGTTATAAAATTTGAGTTAAAAAAACAGAAATCAGTGAAAATACATGAAACACAGAACCCCCCCTCTACAATGACAAATTATTGGCTTAAATCTATAAATAAAATTGTCTGATGCAAAATAAATCCAACAAATCCATCAAAAATATAAATTACAAAAAAAAAAAACAAGAAAATGCCATAAAAGTCGAATTAAAAAAATTAACAATGGCCGAAGGGAGGAAATGCAAAAACAAAATTTCGTACATGATTGTCTAAACTAAAAGAATATTGCATGAGAGACTCTATTTCGCAAATTAATTCTCTGCTTTGAAATTATGGCAAATCATCAAAAATAAGTTATTTTCAAAAAGCAAAAAGAACATTACACGAAAGCTTCTATTTTTCAAAAATAAGGCAAATACCCTCCCTCTCCAATGAATAATTTCTATCCAAAAATAGCTGAAATAAACAAATTAAAATCAAATATATAACCCCCCCCCTTTTTTTTTTTCTACAGTCTACAGACAACCCAAAATAAATAAGCAACACAGATATGGATAAGCTTTCTATTAATTTTAATATTAAACATTGTTGATAAATCATAAACATTATTTGTGCTCAAATATTTATTTTATATACATATAAAACACAAGCATACACACACTGCATATTCTAACAAATGAATAAAAAAGCAACACAGATATGGATAAACTTTCTACTATTTACTATTAAGCATAACTGATAAATCATAAATATTATTTGTGCTCAAATATTTATTATATATATTGTAACCCTTGGTTTATTTCATATATAAACCAATGATGAGAAAATAAACTATTTATAGACAAAAATTTTTTTTAGTCTAAAAAAAAATTGAAAAGCTTCATTTGGAAAAATTGATAACTGGGTAGTTTAAATCACACATATATAGATTGAATCTGTTTGTATTTGTTTAAAATTATAGCTAGCCTTGTGTAGAGAGAAGGGGGAATTGACTTTTGCACATGCTATAATATCTGAAAGATAAATATTTATATGTCTAAAATAAAAAGTCTTTGTGAATCTTGATATTCATCAATATTTATCAATAAATGTAAAATTGAACTTGTTATAAATAGGTTTAAAATTATAGGAAATTATAAGAGATATTTGTGCTGATATTAATCTGAACAAGCAGTTTTCTATTTAATATTCTGTATATGTATATATGAGTGTGTATGTTGCAGATATTTGGATTTTTTTCTTTTATAGAAATTTATATATTATGTTCTATATTATTTAATAATATAGTGTAAAATGAATTTATTGGTATGGGAGTAATTTATTATTTTCACTCTAATGTTTTTTTTGTAATTATATATGTAAATTTATTTTGGAACAAATGACTTTACAAAGTTTTATTTTATACAAAAAAGATCTTATTTCTTGGGTAACAGAACTGTTACAGCCTTTTTATGTGCGTACTTGAAAATGACCAGCTTTAGTAATATACTTCACACCCTTGAAAGGCTTGTATTTCTCTCCACATATGTCTAATAGATTAACTTTAAGTCCTGATACTGTCATCTGGTTGATAGTAAATTGAACTGATATAGTGGGATTGGAATCGGGAGGTGGAACCCTGGCTTGAAATGTTATCGAATTTGCCTTAATATTTGGGAGTTTCTGAGGATCAATTTTCCAAGTTCCCAGGTTAAAATTTAGTTACAGAATCAAAAGAATACTTCCCCTGTTTAGGGTTCAATGTAATATCTAATACAGTTTTTGAAAGAGGAATTTCTAAAGCAACCAGCTCTACCATTTTCCCATAGTTTGTTTTGGTCCTACTGTTATGTCCAATCGACCACCATTTCCTTCTTTGAAATAAATATTATGCCTCACATATAAGGGTATGGCAACCATACTTTGTGAACCAATATGATAAGAGATGACTTGAAAATTGCCATCTGGTGGAAAAAAGGACAAAATCTGTTCAGACTCCCAATGCTTAAAGCAAACACATGGGTAAAAACTAACATCATATAATAAATGAGGATTTATAAAGGATAAACTGAGATCAGGAATCCTGCTGAGTTTGATACAATAGTCAATAAAGCTTTTTGTATTTCTGCAAACACCGTTGTGCCTGACTTATCAATGATAACATCAATTTCTTCGACATCAAAATAGGCTTCATTGTTAGTGTATTTGACACCTGTTCTGTGCCAAGGAACATTTGATAATTTCCTAGTGGGTAATGTAGAACTTACATTGGATCATCCTGTGACAGTGTTGGCAATGGTCCGGAGAATGTTTGGAGGTTTGATAAACCCCTTCAAGATGTTGGACTCGGTGGCTTGAGGAAAACCATTATCTAACATTTCATCTAATAATTCGTAAACTATGACATGATTCTCTTTGATAATACTCTCATTACAGTCATTGATATAATCCTCCACCATATCTACATGATGCAAAAACTCCATCACAAATAGTGGAGGCTGCAGATGTATTAACAATAAATAAACTATGTATCATCTTGAAGAGTTCATCACACTATTTTCCAGCTAATTAAATATTAATAAAACAACCAACTTGCAGCTTTAAGGTTAGGTTTAAGCCTTAAATAAAGGATTTTTTTAAAATCATATCTGTTTTACAGAATTGTTTAAATAATATCTTTACAAAGTTCTCAGTAATTTTATATATTTTTTGAAAGGTTGTCATCAATCAAAGGCAATGTGCTTTCTAAAATTTAGCTGAAGAAAATAACCCAGACCTAACATTTAACAGGTGGGGGTTAAAAGGTTAAATTTCTTGGATAAGATTAGAGAAAAGCCAAACATAGAAAAAGAACAGTCAGGTGACTTTTTCCCTCTCTCCCTATAAAAGGGTTAAAAAAGTGAAGGGGGACTTGCTAATTCAAACTAACTTGCTAATTGAATCTCTGAAGGTTGACTCTGGCTTTTTTCTTTCAAAATGATCAACCTAACTTGTTAAGAAGTGTATATGAATTATTTAAAAATGAAGTGTTAATCCATTTATAAATAGTGTACATTTCTCTTTCTACAAAGTCAATTGATTATGATCAAATCAGTTTGTTATAAAAACTTTGTATCCAGTGCCTTAATATGTATATTTGGTTTATCAAAATTCGTTTAAAGAGAGAACTGATCTAACTTTTCTATAAAGTTAAATAGCCAATCCATATTTTAATAATAAAATCAATTCATTGTGATTGTGTTTTAAACCTAAAATGGTAAAAATGAGAAGCATCTAAATTCAAACCCAGGAAGGAAAGTCTTCAAAATGGAAAAGTAATCATCAGGACTCTTTTAATTATCAATGTAGCTCTTCTTGATTAAAAGAAACAGTATGTGTCTATATATATATATATAACTATTCTCCAAAACAAAAATAAGTAAATGGTAATTGGTGTTGGTAGACAATGATATCAAGTCATTAAACTTGGCCACAAAGGAGACAATTCATAATGTTTAATACTTATTTGCTTTATTTATGTGTGTAGCATGTTTAATAGAAATTTAACGATTATATTGATTTTAATTTATTTGTTTTAAAAATGTTTAAAAAAAGAAGAGAAATGATATTGATCCATAAGACCCAATGAAGTAAAAAAGAATTTAAAAATTGTTAACATGTAATGATGATGAAGGATAGGCTTATGTATTTAAAAAAAGGTACAAATATTTTTATTGACAAAATTTTATACTTAATATGGGATTTGTGAAGTGATTGGATGCTCATGAGAATAGTCATTGCTATGCTATAATATGCTGATGTGATCTGTTATTAATATAAATATTGGATGGGTGTTGCTGTGTGCTTGATTGTTTTAAATTAAGATAGTTCATGGGTTTGATTTGTGATCTTGTCAGATTTTTGTCATTTGTATCTGCACTGTAATCAATATGTGTATATGAAACTATATGTGATTGTTATTGCTGAGGTAGTTATCTTACCACCTCATAGATAAGAAATAATGGCCTCATAATGTATTCACTATTGCATTAAGAGATCCCATGGACCAGCTCCTGGCTCCATTTGTTTTTATTTAAGTAAAAAATTATTGATAGAGTTATTGTTAGAGTTATGAAAAATGTTACGCATGCCTATATAGAGTAAATGTGTAGAGAAAGTTCCTCACATCATTCTAGTCTCAGAAAAAACTTCTCTCTGGCTAATGCAGTCATTTGAATTTGTGGTTTTTTTTACTTTCTCTTACTGAGGCATTGATATGTGCATAAAAAAGCTGCATATTGGTATGGAATATATAGTTTTGCAAAACAGGATAAAATTGCTTTGACAGGACTAGGGTTTCAGTCAGTGGTATGGGTTGGTAAAGGGGATGACAAAGATTTTAATTTGGAAGGTGACCGATCTATAGTTGGAGTTTGTGAAGGATAATAAAATTGAATATCATCAAGCTGGCCTATCAAAATATATACAGTCACTAAAGTGGAAAGCATGAATATTTGGCATGCATGAATGTAAAATTTTTGTTTTATATTTAAACCCATTTGCAGGATCAATTAGAGATTTTTCATGTCACATCATTCTTTTCATAGAAAATATAAAAGATTATTGCCTGTTGGAATAATTAAGATTGATAATTATTTATTATTGCCTCTTTGATAATGGTTGCAGTGAAAGGAAGATCAGAAATTTATAGGTTCTCTGAAAGTTAAGAGAGTTTCATATTATACTTAAATACGGAATTCTGATTATGATTCCATGCATAAGCGTACTAACATTCAATTAATAGATGGGTCAAGACAACTGTTAAGTTATAAAAAAATTTAGTTAATTTAAATATGTACTATGTATTATCATTATTTAGCTAATTTAAATATGTATTGTATATCATTATGATTTAGTAAATTGCATATAATATTTGAATGTAGTGATATTATAGAGGTGGTTTTTATTATTATTATTGTAATAAAAATTTGTTATTATAAATTTACATGTGTGTCTTGTGTTTGATATTTGAAAAATCTGCAGAATCTTTATCCAACACCTATATCTAGAACTAGTATGAGATCACATTTAAATTTATATTATTCATTTTTTCATATAGATTGATTCCATAATTGATTTACATTATTCATTTTTATATTGATTGATTTCATAGTTGATTCACATATTTCATTTTTATATTGATTGATTTTGTAGTTTATTTGCATAATTCATTTTTATGATTAATTTTCATATTTCACCTACATGGTTGATTTTCTTGATCGATTTCCATAATTAATGTCCGTGTTTTACTTCTATAGTTTACTTTGGCAAAAATGTATAGATTTAAAATTATTAACTAAATTTGGGCAAACAGATGATATGAATTAGAATAAGATGTGAGAAAATATATAATTTAGGTATATTAAATTTAGCATTTGGTTCATTGCAACATTGTGAATATTAGGAGCAGACATAAAACCCCTTTCCTGCTTTTGGTATTTAATATGATTCCCACTGATAAATTCACATTAATGTTTAATTTAGTAAATTTTGGGATCATATCCATTGCCATGTAATTGTTCATAATTGCACCTCGTTGGCAGATCTAGACCTTGAGAAAGAGTATTTCGATTATTAAATCTAAGAGCTAGCTTGGAAGTCAAGTAGTATAAATATTAAAATAGAGAACTACTATTAATATATCAATGATCATGAAATGATGATTGATTGGAAGGCTAATATGTGTGTTTAAGAGAATGGGATTAAGAATTATCAGTTAATAATATACAAAGAACTTAACACAGACATTCAGTCTTATATAATTGTAACTATTAAAAGTAATGGATGCTGAGAATAAAAAATAAAGTAGTGGGATTAAATGGGAAGGATTTATTTATAACATTTCTTTATCGTACTTTAAATTAAATAATAATTTTATATTATAAGTAGAAGTTATGAGTTCTCCACATCGATTACGAAATTATTTCTAATCATATATGAATTAGAAATGTATTCAACATTTTATGTATATTAAAGTTGTGGAAGAAAGTTGTTTCATTATTATTCATTTAGTAATAAGAATTTGTCATGGAAACATTTGCATAATTGTTGCTAGGTTTGAAACCAAGACCACAATAAATTGAGTTGTATTTATCAATATATTTTTTTTGAGAGACAATTTAATTACTTTCTCCATTATCATCTATAGTCATAAGCATGGATGATGATGATGATCACTGGTGGGCATTACGATTTATAGTTGCAATTTGGTGCCCGGGTATACTTAGTCTTATTATTAATATCAGTAGATAAACACACTGGCCATCCTTGTTTGATCTTAAGGTTAATATCATTTGTCCATCTACTTGAAATAAATGAAAAGAGAGTTGAGGTTAGACACATAGAAAGTGAAGTTTGGCACATGTAAAGTGAATTTAATAAATGAATAAAGTTGAGATCTCTTAACAAATGAATAAAGAAACTTACAAGAGAAAAGCAATCATGTCCAAATCCATTTAAATGTAGAATATTATTTTAAAATTATGAATAGTTGATCACTTTCTAAAAGTCTTTATTTACCATCATATGTTATAAGGAAGTGAAGAAATATAGGCAATAAAAGTTAATACTGCCTGTGTTTTTATCTGGGATAATGATGAAAATATAAAAGCAATGGTAATAACTTATTCGGCTTAGTGCACAGAAATAGGTCACTTCCTATGAGTTCAATTAATTTCTGGACTTGGTATTATATTGATTCACTTTGGAGTAACCTGAAATATTTCAGGAACATCTTCATTCCAGTATTGGCAGAACTATTTATTATAATTATTAAAATTAATTATTATAGATTCGAGCTACTCCAGCTGCAATTTAGTATTTTATCACACTGGACCATTCCAAAACTTAGCAATTTAATAATGTGTGGTGAATTATTTACTTCAAAGCAGTATCAGATTAACAGTCCTTTCCAAAAAATATATGATTCTTTATATTTCTTTCTTTGCAGACATTTTTTTTAGAAAGTTCTTCTTCCTTTCTTTTATCCATTACCACCTACATTCTGTTAAGATCCTGTTTCTTTTTAAACAAATCAAAAATATTTCAGCATCATTTTTTGAAGGTCAGTACATTTTGTTGACCACCTGTAATTTGTTTTCAACTTTTATTTTTGTGTTTTTCTTTTTACATTCTTTAGATAATAATCTATGCAGTTTTAATATTTTTTTCATTTAAGATCTTTTTTCTCTATTATAATAAAATGAGCTGCTTTAGCTTCCAACTTTGAAATCAAATTTATATTTTTTGAATTTTGTTCATTCATACATGCACACAGCAAGTATATATATATATATACTCATGTTTCAATAAAATACCAAACACCATACATACTTCATCTTTATTTCAACCCTTTCTCTGCTAATTTAAACATCAAATATACTCGAATAAATAATATAAGAACTATGTACATATGCGTGTGTACATATTTTCCTTTTGTAAAACTGGGTTTGAAGCCACCCTGTTATATATATGGATTTTCTCAAAATATGAAAATAAAGATTGATTACGATGAGTTAGAAGAAGTTAAACAATTGTAAATACCTTAGTCAGATTATTAATATAGATGAAAACATCATGGATGAAATTAATCATAGAATTAAAAAGGAAGATATTTAATAAATATGTTTTACTAATTCTTATTTATGAATGAGACTTGGACACTTAATAGAAGATCGATACAGAGACTTCAGACCACTCAAAGATGTATGGAGAGATGCATGTTGGGAAAAACAAAAAGAGATCGAAAATGCAATATATGGGTAAGAGAACAAACAGATATTACTGACCTCATTGAAAAAAATAAAAGACTGAAGTGGAGTTGCACTGGACATATTGTTAGAAGAAATGATAATAGATGAACAATTAAAATCTTAAACTAAATTCTAAGAGATTGTAAAAGACCCAGAAATAGACTACATATGCTATTGATGGATGAAATAAGAAAGTGTGCAGGATGATGTGGAGAAGAGAAGCAGACCATGATTCTGCATTGGATTGATGATGATTTCACCCTAGTTTTACAAAAATGATATTAATTTTAGTTAATTTATTAAATATTTAGTAATATTTATATGAATACTGCTATCTTCATAAAGCGATATGCTTAGTATATATATATGTGTGTGTGTGTGTGTGAATGTACATATAAATATTACTAAATAGTATTTAATAAATTAACTAAAATTAATAATATTTATATGAATACTGATATCTTCATAAATATTTTTGTAAACTAGGCTGAAATCATCATCAACCATTATCAATCTACTGCAGGATGAAGGTTTCTTCCAAGTTCCATTAATAATTTTTCGATCTTTAGCTTCTCTTCTTCACATCACCCCTGCACACTTTCTTATTTCATCCATCCATCTCACTTCTGGTCTCTTTCTGTGTCTTTTACATTCTCTTGGAATTTAATTTAGGATTTTAATTGTCCATCTATTGTCATCTTTTCTAGCAATATGTCCAGCCCAACTCCACTTCAGTATTTTATTTTTTTCATGGAAGTCAGTAATACCTGTTTCTTCTTTTACCCTTATACTGCATTTTCGTTATCTTCTTGTTACTCCTAACATGCATCTCTTCATACTTCTTTGAGAGGTCTAAAGACTCTGTGTTGCACTTCTATTAAGGGTCCAAGTCTCAGATCCATAAGTAAGAATTGGTAAAACATATTTATTAAAAATCTTCCTTTTTAATTTTATGATTAATTTTATCCATTGTTTCCATCTGTATTAATAATCTGACCAAGGTATCTGTAATTGTTTAACTTCTTCTAACTCATCATAATCAATCTTTATTTTCATATATATATATATTATAACAGGGTGATTTCAAACCCTGTTTCACAAAAGGAAAAATTGTACACATGCATATGTATATAGTTCTTATATTATTTATTCAAGTATATTTGATGTTTAAATTGGTAGAGAAGGGGCTGAAATAAAGACAAAGTATGTAGGGTGTTTGTGCTCTTATATTTTATTGAAACACAAGTATATGTATATATTTGATATGTGGATGTATGAATGAACCAAATTGAACAAATATAAATTTGATTTCAAAGATGGAAGCTAGAACAGCTCATTTTATTATAATAGAGAAAAGAAATCTTAAAAAATATTAACACAGCATAGATTATTATCTAAAGAATGTAAAAGGAAAAATCAAAAAAATAAAAGTTGAAAACAAATTACAGGTGGTCAACAAAATGTCCTTACCTTCAAAAAAAAAAGGTGCTAAATGGTTTTTGATTTGTTTACAAAGAAACAGGATCTGAATAGAACATGGGTGGTAATGGATAAAAGAAAGAAATAATAACTTTCTAAAAAAAAAATAGTCTACAAAAAGAGAAATATAGAGAATAATATATTTTTTTGGAAATGACAGTTCGTCTGATACTGCTTTGAAAAAAATAATTCTCCATGCATTATTAAATTGCTATGTTTTGAAATGGTCCAGTGTGATGAAATACTAAATTGCAGCTGGAGTAGCTCAAATCTATAATAAATAATTTTAATAATTATAATAACTAATTTTGCCAATACTGAAAGGAAGCTGCTCCTGAAATATTTAAGGATACTCCGAAGAGAATCAGTTTAATACCAAGTCCAGAAATTAATTGAACAGATAGGAAGTTACCTATTTCTATGCATCAAGCCAAATAAATTATTACCATTGCTTTTATATTTCCATTATTATCCCAGAAAAAACACAGGTAGCATAAACTTTTAATGCATTTATTTCTTCACTCCCTTATTACATATCATAATAAATAAAAACTTTAGAAAGTGATCAACTATTCATAATTTTAAAATAATATTATACATTTAAATGGATTTGGACATAATTGCATTTCTCTTGTAATTTTCTTTCTTTATTTGTTAATATATGCAGTGTGTGTGTATGCTTGTGTTATATATATATAATATTTGAGCACAAATAATATTTATGATTTATCAATTATGCTTAATATTAAAATTAATAGAAAGCTTATCCATATCAATGTTGCTTCTATATTCATTTGTTAATATGCACAGTGCATATGTATGCTTGTGTTTTATATGTATATAAAAGAAATATTTGAGCACAATTAATAGAAAGCTTATCCATACCTATGTTGCTTTTTTTATTTTGGGTTGTCTGCAAAGTGTAGAAAAAAGGGAGACATTTTATGTATTTCATTGTATTTTGTTCACTTCTGCTATTTTTGGATAAAATTTCTTTATTGGGGATGGAGGGTATTTGACATATTTTTGATAAATAGAAGCTCTCGTGTAATGTGTTTTTTGCTTTTTGACTAGTACTTGTTTTTAATGATTTGCCATAATTTCAAAGCAGAGAATTAATTTGAGAAATAAATTCTCTTGTGTAACATTCTTTTTAGATTATGTAACCATGTATGAATTATATTTTTGCATTTTCCACCTTTGGCCATTGTTAATTTTTTTTAATTCGAATTTTATAGCATTTTCTTGGTTTTTTTTTTTGTAATTTATATTTTCGCTGGATTTGTTGGATTTATTTTGCCCGAGGCATTTTAATTTGTGGATTTAAGGGAAGAATTTTTCATTCTAGGGGGATGGGGTTCTGTTTTGTCATATTTCACCGATTTCTGTTGTTTCAATTCAAATTTTATAGCATTTTCTTGGTTTTTTTGTAATGTTTTTTTTTTTTGATAGATTTTTTGAATTTATTTTGCCTTAGGCATTTTTATTTGTGGATTTAAGTGAATAATTTTTCCTTCTAGGGAGAGAGAATTCTGTGTTTGGCATATTTTCACTGATTTCTGTTTTTTTAATTTGAATTTTATAGCATTTTCTTGTTTTTTGTTTTGTAATTTCTATTTTCGATGGATCTGTTGGATTTATTTTGCCTTAGGCTTTTTAATTTTAATTTTCCAATGATTTCAGCCATTTTGCATAGAAATTTATCACTTGCAGGCTTCTTTGTGGTTCTGCAGTGTCACCTGGTAGCCACAGTGTGCATAACCAAACACTACCATTTTATTTAATACCATAAAACATTTACTCAATCTAATCCTGCACCCCTTTACACTTAAATATATATATATATAATGCCGACTATCACTACTACTAGTCTTATTAATTAAATTTATTTCAATCTTATACAGACACACTGTCGTAATGTATTACTGTATTTAAGAATATATGCCTTGGGGAAATAAAGTGTTCTTATAAGTGCTAATTAAAATAAATGTCATTAAGTATTTTAATATATAATCAAATATGTTATCAAATGTATTTTATTTATTTTCATGACCATAATGGTGTGAAAATGGTTTATATTATATCTGTAATGAATCTCAGAATGCTCCCCAAAATAATGCTAGTCACCATATTTTCAGAACCATAATCCAAAGCATTAATTCTTTCTAATAATTAATTGGCATCTTAATATTGAACCCACCAAAGATGTGTGTTTATTTATAATATATTATTTAGTTAATAAAAATCTGTCATGTGTCTAGGCTTGATCACTCCTCAGACCGCTGTTTTAACAGCTATTGGCTGTCTGAAAGTAATAGTAAAGTGCATGTGGAAGAATAGCAACCTTCCAGTCATTACTAATTTAATAAAATAGCATATGAGAAATAATAGCATGAATGACACTATGTAATCATCTACTACTTGCTCATTCATGCACACACTAATGTATACAATTAGTTCATAATGTATAATAATTTTTCATTATATTAAACTATATTTTTATTGTCTAAACTTATTTGAGTAGTTCAAATTCCTTTTTCTCCACTTCCAAAAGTACAGGCATGCTTATATATATATATATTAGTTAAGTCAAAGTAATAGATGTCTCATTGTCTTCTCCGCTTTGCTAGTGGGTCGGATTAAAATTAATTCTCATGTGCCATCACTATTATGTTATTCATCAGGTGTTAGCTCTGCGGTTTAGAGTAGGTTAGAATCCAGGCTGGTCCCTGACCTAAATCTCAGGCTTGACTGGGTTTGAAGTACATTTTGTAAGTTCCAGCTCATGTTAGATGGATAAACATGTTTTGTCCAGTACAATATATATATATATATCAATCTTATTTAGTTCTATAAATCCAGCTATGGAGATGTTGACTTTTTCATGCAGTCTTTGCAATTATAACATTGAAAGTGGTATATATGCCTTTGTTTTGTTTCAATAAGGGTAGGACCATGTGATAACTTTCATTTCCCATGCTTGCAGTGTTTGTTTATTGTTGAGTGACATACATTGATGTAATTATTAAGATAATTATTTATCAGAATTATTATTTAATTTCCAGCCTGGTTGCTAAGCAATATGCTTGATATTAGGTCATCATCTTTCATGTTTTACCTTTATCATAATGTCAGTTAGTTAAAAGACCCTTGTGTTTGTCATATTATGAATATATGTAAGTATATTTATTTTTTAAATGTCTAATCTAAACATTTATTTTTATTTTTTTTAAAAGACAAAAATAATTTGCTTATCACAGTGTTATATATATATTAACACTAACTGAAATAATTATACAAATATATAAACCATTATACAATGTCAAATATACATTAACACCCTCTATTTAAAAGTCTATTATTGAGATATAGAATTTTACACAGAGGGTTTTACTGGATATTTGTAATTGTATAATGGTTTATATATATATATATTACACCAAATCCAAACTACAACCAGACCAGCCAAAACATAATAATAAAACACAACCAAGGGTTTCTCTGCTATAACATACTTCTCAAGTGTAAAGAACTAGAAAAACTATACCATATATATATATATAAAATATTAAACATTACCCACAAATCCATTTACTACCCCTCCACCCTTAATATTAAAAGAACTCTTAAATAAATTAATTGTTTCAGAATAATAAATTTTCAATAACAAAGAAAAATTAAAGAATTTTTGTTATTGAAAATTTATTATTCTGAAACAATTAATTTATTTAAGAGTTCTTTTAATATTAAGAGTGGATGGGTAGTGAATGGATTTGTGGGTAATGTTTAATATTATATTTATGGTGTAGTTTTTGTAGTTCGTTATAGTTGAGAAGTATGCTTATAGCAGTGAAACCTTTGGCTGTGATTTATTATTATTTTTTGTCTGGTCTGATTGAATTTTGGATTTGGGATAATTTTAATTTATTAAATTATGTATTAACTAGTTTAGCTTTATGCTTGTTATATATATTATATATATTGTGCCAGTCAAAATCATGTATTTATTCAATAAGATCAATAATTGAAACAAAAGTACCTTGAATCCAACCATGCACAAGATACAGATGTCAGGGGAATGGTGAATCCTAACTTATTTTCCTGAACTATTACCTCTCTGACTAATGGATAACATTTGTGATGACACTAGCAGTCCTTGGTTTTATTCTGTCCCAGCTGGAGGTCATGGTTCACAAAGAGATTCAAAATAATAAAGGGTTTATATAAGAAATTAATGATTTGAATTCTGATGATTGCAGAATGATACAGATGTGAATTGATATCGACTACTAATGGTTTGAACTGTAACAATTATAATTCTTTATGGCAACATTACAAAGAATTGAATTTAAATCAAAGAAATATAAATAACTAGGGTAATTAATATTAGAGATTGGGAGTAATGACAAACTAAGCTAATTTAAAATAATAATACTACAGGAATGTATTAAGAAATTTAGTTATTGGCAATACAAAATAATTTGAGTTTTGTTTATACAACTAGGTTATACCCCTTGAATTCATAACTACATACTTTAAATACTCATCAAGTACATTAAATAAATTTTAAATTATGGAAATATTTGAACATTTCAATTTAGTAGGTAATTATGATCCAATTAAAACATAAATTCGTTTTGATATGGTTAAATACAAAGCATTTGATAAAAAAAAGTAAAAATTTGTTAATTGGTCTTCCAAGAACCAATCAGCAATAAAATATCATTAGCCCTCTTTAAGAGATTACAAATGAATCTATTATATATCGATAGATAGAGAACATGACATGAGCGATGTATATTTAAAACACTATTTCATTTAAATCAGTTGTATGTAATGAATGTGGAAAGCAAAATAGTTCATCTTAACTAAATTAGATAATCAGATTTAACCAATTAATTGGGTTGGTGAAGGACGTGCCATCACGGCAGAGAGCATTTTAGGTTTGTAAATGAATATATAGAGAGATTGATAAAGGCAGTATAATATTATAGATTACAACAAAAGAATAAATGAGGTCTGTTACGAACCTCTGGGTGGCTTTTCTAAAAGATATCCTTGGTATATAAAGGTAGATGATGAGAGAAATGTTGGCCCTCCAGCCAAAGTATATCTCTGAATAGTAATAATAGAGATTATGTGCTGGACTTCCCATACACATTTTAATGGCAATCTCTGAAAAGGATCTCTAGTAGGAAAATATGTCTACTATTAAGGGAAAGTCAAGGATTGGACTGGTTATATTTAAACTTCCAAAGGTCCTGAGAGGTATGTAGCAAAGCAAGAATATTAATAATAAACAAATGGTTGTAACTACAAATTGCATAAGGTCCTACACATATATACATATATAGATAGTGGATCACTAACGATCATAAAAAATTAATTCCTGTTTAAAATAATCAGCTCCCTGATGTAATAGAAAGTCCCAGAAACCTTAGGTCATTAACGAATGGATCATAAAATATAATATAAAAGGAAAGGCAAAAATTAAAACTAAAATATAAATTGTTTTCCACACTTTCCAAAAATTTCATTTATTAGTGAGTTATCAAATAGTTCATCATCAAAGATTACAAAATCAGTCTGTCTTTTAACTAACATACACAGACTGAGCATTGAATATCAAACTCACTTCTGGTGAAGTTTGACAACATATAGCATAGTAAATTATACAGCACAATTTTACTATTTTACTGATACAAATGAAAATATATACATATGAAATATATATTGTTAGTAGTTGATATTAAGTGATTCTCTTTTAAAATATTTGTTTTACCAAAATTGTAATAGATTTTACTTAACTGATTTAATAAAGCAAATTATTCTCTCCGAGATAATTACAAAGGCAATTTTAAGTTGGAGATATTAATAGACCTAACTTTTAAAATAATTTCAAATATTTAAAATAAATTTATAATATAAGAAGTACAAAAGTAAATGAACTTTCCTATTAATTAATTTAATGGAAATAATTCTCCTGAAATGATTTTTGACTGGAGAAAATAAGGGGGAGAGGGTTTAAAGTTAGTTTCTCATTGTGTTTTATACTTGGCAGTTTCAGTAAGTCAATATTACAAATAAACCAACAAAAAAATGAAGATAAATTTTCTACATCAAAGTAATGTGGTATTTTATAAAAAGTAATAATTTTAAATTTAAGCAAAAAATTAAAAGACACATTTTAAAATTAAGTTGTATAAACATTACAGATATATAAAATACAAATTAACATTGATTTTAAAAAACAAAGTAAGCCAGAATCAGAGACTTGTGGCAAATTGAAAGTTACCTCAACCAATTGGTAGATGTTCCAAGTCTTGAAACAGGCAGTTATAAAATCAGATCATTTAGCACACTTCCTTGACACACTACAGTCTCCAAGCTAGGTGTTGAGAACACTGGAATGGCATTGTGATGAGCTGGTGGAAACAGGATGCCAAAAAAATGGCTGATCTATTCATCCAGTCATTTTTTAGGCACGATGTACTATAAATACTAATCAACTCTCTTCAGTGAACTGTTCTTCAATAATCCCTTATCAATTTTTTTACTATTTATCTGACCCAGTCTTAATCTATTAGGATCTAAACTATATGATGTTTGATGGTCACTTTTTCTGTGGTTAGCATCTTCTTGGGTGAGAAATCTACACTCTTGCATTAAACATGCCCCAAGGGTGTTCATTTTTCTAATTAAAAGAAAACAGCAACAAGCATGATTAGATTTCACAGTCATTGCATTAACAAAGTCTGTTTAATTAAGATTTATATTAAAGAAAATGTAAATTTTATTCATAAAAATTGTAGGAATTTGGTACATTCTATAAATAATACAATGACTTTCAAACCTAATGCTTGATATAAAATGTAAAAAGAAATTTACAAAATATTTCTTACAAATATTAGTTTATTTACATAATTGATCCTTTAATGCACATTTATCAAAAGATAAATATAAAATGTTACCAATTGCTTAATTGGAAAAATGAACTTTAATGAAAGAATTTTAAATATTTGTAACATTTTATAGATATCTAGGATTCAATTATTTACTACTATTGCCAATTTAATAAAATAAACAAATATACATACATTTCTACAAATATATAATAAATCACTATTATAAAAAGTTAGTTTTAATCATAAAATATAAATTAATGAAATATAAATTAGATAAAAGATTATAATATTGATTATAAATATACTACCACCTATTATGAAATGGGTGTCAGTTAATATACAAGATTGGGTTTAAATCTGTAATAGTGCTGATGACATTGACACTAGTTGAAACAGAAATATGTACTATATTTCCAGCTTCATATTCCTCCTCTTGGGGAAAAAACAAAAAAAATTACTTGGTTGTTCAGTGACAACAGAGGCTGACCAACAGTTTACTGACTGAGATTTATTATATTATTATAGCAATGCTAACAGTGTTTAGATCTGATAACTTCTAAATTATAGTTTATTAACATGATCAATTAGTTTTCTTGGTTTATTCCAAAAAGGGCCTCCCATTTTGAAAATAATTTAGACTTCCCCTGGGTCTGGAGGTATTTCATAGTATGGTTTTAAATGTTGAGCATTAAAAGTCCCTATTTGTTCACTAAAAATCCTTTGCTTATTTCATCATTAACTAGGAAGAAGGCACTATTACCATCTTTCTGGTATTTGTCCTTTTTATGTTCTTTCTCTTCTTCCTTGCTCTGCTGTCTATCATGTTCTTTATCTCATCCTTTCATTATATTATGTACTATTTTCATGACTATTCCTGAAAGCAGTTTCTCTCTTTTTTCAATCATTTCCAAATTAATATTTAATTCTTGAAAATTATCTTTTGCAACATCATCTTTCAATGTTTCTAATGGAATTTCATTTTTATTTGAATTTCCTATTATATTATCATTTATTTTGGGAATTTCTGAGATAGGTTTATCTTCTAACACATTTTTATCTATGCAAGTTACTGTAACCTCAATTGTATTTATTTTTGGTACTTATAGGGAAGATTTTGGTTTATTTTTTTAATAAAAATAACATTTTTAGATGAGGTTGAAATAAGATTTATTTTGTATTCTTTTTCATTTACTCCAGTATCTATAGACTTTTCAATGTTCTCAACTATTTTTTGTTGTTCAAGAGGTTCTGGCATAATTTCTACATCAGGTTTCATATTTTTTGTATCGATTTCAGTATCTATTGTAGTCTCTGAATATATTTTTAATTTTTCTGGTATCTCCATATTAATGTTACAATTATCAATATTCTCAGCATCAATTTTAGACTCTTCCATGATCTCAACATTGATTTTAGACTCTTTCACAATTTTTAAATCAATTTTAGATTTTATTAAATCAGCTTGCAACTCATAAGCAGTCTTTCCATCCATTTTAAACTCTTACTGTGTTTAATACTATTTCAGTCTCAGCTTCTGTATACAATGCTTCTTTTTTAAAAAGGTACAGATATATTCCACAATTAGAAGTTTTCTTGAAGGTGGACTGACAATTTCAATATCACCCTTTGTAATTTTAATTTCTTCCTTTTTAACAATCTCAAATTTTGCTTCATCAGTAATAGGATATTCAACTTGTGATTCCTTTAAAATATCTTTGATTGGAAATTCTAGTTTTTTTCAACTTGCTTTAATTCAACAATATCAGGACTACTTTTCTGTTTTAACATGTTCCTCCACTAAACTATTTTTCTCAATCATTTTTGACATCTCCTTTTGAATATCAACTTGTAACATTTCTTTCTCTACAACATCTGAATGAATTCTTTGCCCAGACAGTTTAGGTATAATAATAACAGCTTCTTCTTCTTCTGTAATTACATCTCTTGCCAGTTTTATTTCTGACTTTGGTTCAATGGACCCAGTAATTTATTTTACTACTTTTAGAACACTGGCATTTCCCTCTCTGCATTCTTTTGAAATTTCATGGATTGCCCCCATCATTTCTGTCCTCAATTCCTGTGCATTCCTTTGGGTTTGAACCATCATACTATGGAGTAAGGTGATCAGGTTCTCATTTTGCTAGGAAGGTATAGGGTCTTGTTTGAGCTCATGGAGAATGGAAAATGGATCCTTTACCATGACTTCCAAAATTTGTTCCTCCATGTTTTCTTCTTCCACTGGGATGCTGACATCATCTCCACTTTCCTTTTCTTCTAAGCCATTATCCATCTCGATTTTGAAAAGTTTGATACAATAACAGTAATAATGCTGATCTTGGAATTCAAAGTTATTTTACTAGAACTATGACTCACTGAAACTTTAATACAATCTTAAATAACTAGAACTTCCAATACTATGACTTGATAAATCAAAGGCTAATTCTTTATCTTGGAATTTATACAATCACTAATCTGAGCATTTGCTTCCCTTACTCTGTCCACTCTTCTCATCATGATTTACTGACTGTGTCTTTCTGACCTGCCCTACTAAGTTTCTACCTGTTTTAAGCCTGATATTTAAATAATTATTATTTCAAACTACAACAAAAAAACTTTATTTATCATGAGAATGACTGATTTGTTTTTTGATCCTAGGTGGTTACCCTCGGTCACTCCTCACCTCTGAAGTGGACTACAAAAGAATCATTATATCCAAAATTCAATCCACAATCTTGTTGTTATGAATATTACATTGCTTATAATTTTATTGTTACATATTAATTTTATTGTTACATATTACACCAGTTATAAAATTCTTCACTCTCCAAATCTCATATATAAAAAAAATTTGTTGCCAAGAATTACCACATTCTTTTTTTTTAGCTTGATAAATTTATAATGGTGATAGGTACTCTATTCCCTACACCAGGGCATCAGTTATCAAGGTCAGTAATAATATAACTCTTATGTCTAGATTTAGTGTGAAAAACATCAGTTATTAATAGGAAATACAATAAATATGGACCATATCTGCTTATCATTTCAGGACTCAGACTTATGGATGCATTTTTTAACACAAGAAACCTAAATTTTTATATATATGCATGTAAAACCAGATACAAAAAAATTCTACACTTATGTTTGGACTACATGGGTTAACCTTTTTTACAAAATATATATATATGGTTGAAAAACCAGGTAATACAGCTAGCAAAATAAAAAAAAAAAACATTTACATTTATAGCTATAGTCTTTAGATTTAAAGAAAACTTTTCATACAACGTTTTATGGTTGTAAAACACAGTCTTTTGTTTTGGTTTTTGACAATCACAAAATAAACTTTACATCATTTTGACATCACTTTATGGTTATTTTGCATAGTTTGATTTTTTGTATAAATCTAACATTAAGAGAAAACCTTTTGCTAAGCTTAAGAGCACATACATAACAAATTATTACATGTCACTATGCATTCAAACTCAGATGAACTAAACAAAATTTTTAATATATTAGTCCGAGTATATAAAACGGTATATATGAAATATTATTTGGGGATGTTCAACTGTCAAATCCAGAAAACAAAAAAATGTACATCTATATATTGGGAAAAAGTTTTTCAAGCTTTTATGCTTGAGATACAACACAATTTTTCCATGCATATGGGTTTCCAAGAAAATATTTAGCAATGCAATACATATAAAATTTTTCAAACACATCTATTCCATTTTTAGATAATACACTGTTCCTACACATTGCATACATACACACCCATATACAGATATATGCAGCACTACATATACAAGTACATAGATTTTATATACATATATTTCTATATACATTACATAATACTACACACTATTGGAAAAGAGAAAAAAAAAACTTTGGAGAAAAAGTTGAAAAAAATCCATACATGTGCTAAATTCTTTACACTTTGCTTTTAAAATAGACACAACATTATATACTAAATTAACAAAAAAAAATTTCTATACAAATATTTCCCCCTTCTCCCTAAGATTTAACACTACCTTTAGAGCAAAACATGGGAGAAAAATCAGAAAAAAAATTTCTACATAACAAAATTCTGGACAGGAAAAAAAAAACTTTACATATACATTAATATAGTAGTTCAAACAACTTTCACATTTTATACAATCTATTTACCCATATGCAATGTTTTCACTTTTAATTAATCAGTTTATCAAAAAAAAATACAGATTATGTATTGAAAATATGGTATTCCTCTTTATTTTATTAACAAAACAGTATTTGATTTTATAAAATCAATATAACAAAACAATTGAATCATTTTATATTCTGCAAAAATTATGTATAAATTAAATTATATATAGCAAATTATACACATATAGCTAATGATCTATTCAGGGTGTTGGAATAATTAACAGGCTCCATGATTGGGCATACAAACCCAGAAAAAAAAGAGCACTCGGTGCCAGTCAAAATCATGTACTCATTCAACAAGACCAATAATCCAAGCAAAAATACCTTGAATCCAACCATACACAAGCTACAGATGTCAGGGGAATGGTGAATCCTAACTTACTTGCCTGAACTAATCTTATAAATTACATATAAGAATGAATGAATGTATGCCACAAGAACTTAGTATTGTTGAAATAATACTTATAGGGATTTTATTTTATTTGCAAGTTAAGTTATAAAAAATGGTAAAAAGCATGAAGAGAAGAGAAAAAGAGGAAAAAAATTTCTCTTCTTTCAAGCAATAGTTGTTTGTGGTGTTGTTATGGTTACAATGCTCACATACAAGTGTTGTGATTATTTTTTTATATGAAGGCATTGAAGAAAACTTTTTCTTTATAATACTTTAGTTTGATTGATTATAATATTAAGATAGTATTAAATACTTAGAATTATTTATTTCATATATTATTTGATATTTAAATATTTCAAATTTTTCTGTATAAATAAAAATATTCTTGATTATAATTCTATAATAGGAAAGAGATGATATCTACAAGAGTGTCATCAGTGATAATCATAAAATACTGTGATTAAGAGAAAATATTTTAAAATAAGATATTGCTATTTAGTTTTAAGTTAGAAATCAGGTAAAATGAACCTGTGATATTTATCATATATGATTAATATATATGTGAATAATATGGGAATATGTATGAATGTATATGATAAAGAATTGAATGTATTTATTTTAATGTTAGTTGGATTGCATAAGGGTATGTATCATTGTCTCTGTATAAGTTAAAAGTAACAGATTTATTATATTTATGATAAATTCCAGCATAAAACTGTTTTCTGTTTTTAAGTCTTCTTCTATGTCAAAAGCATTAAGGTGATAATGATAAGTTCAGATGTTATTAGAGAAATGATGAATTAATTTTATGCAATGTAAATATTTCATATAAAGGGTCAGATTTTATGTAGTGATGTGGGAAATTATATTTATTGGAAATCTTATAGTGTTATGGATATGTTGATTCATGTTAAATATGACAAAGTTAGAAAATGATATAATGGATAGCGATATTTTTTTTTTAAATATGTAAAAGCTCTAAATAATAGACAAGATAAAAAAATTAAGGTAGGCACAATATAACATGTGGCCTTAACTTACATTTAGTCCACAGTATTATTTTTTTATAATTTTATAAGATATCCATCCCACAATTTTTATAATGAAAAATCAGACTAGTTTAAATGCCATATAAGAGAATTGTAATATAAATAATGGTAATAACTAAACATTCAAATGGTGATAAGATAAATCAATTTTTTGCAAGAATGATGAAACATGAAACAAATACAATGTTAAAAAATGTAAAAAGAAATGTTTTATGAATGTAGGAGGTCAAAATAAAAATATGGAGTATAAGAAATATGATTTTGAAAGAAAGTCTGATATTTTACTCTTATCATTGTATGTAATAGAATAAAGTGTCATATCTTAATGGACATTTAAAATAATTAAATATTCATTTTATAACAAAATAATAAAAATAGAAGAAATAAGTTATTAGATTTTTAATTAGACAATACTATATTATATGCAGGTTAAAGGTGAATAAATGATAATGTAAAGAATACATTTATGAATTATTTGTAAGTTGATGAAAATATATATTGTATATTTTTGTTGATATATGTTAATACAAAATATTAAGAAGTATCTTAATGTTAATGGAATATATTAGATCCTATTTATAAATAATTTAAGAGTGAAGTATGAATTATTTTAGTTATTCTAATCACTTATTTAATACTAGGTTATAAAGTTTTGTTATAATATTTGAAATATGTTTATTGAATCCAGGATATGTGTAAATTATTTTACATTTTGTATAATATTACTATAATAAGTGTTAATGTTTGTTTTAAAATTAATAGTGTTGAGAATTTCATTTCTTGTTCCCAAGTCATTGTTCATCATTTTTGCCATACATATTGAAACAGAAACCTCACAGCCCACTTTCTGTTTCACCATTAACCTAATGATCTGCCTGTCTGAACTGGTTTTGAACACATTTTAAATGTCAAAATGTGATATATAAGTCGAGCGGTAAAATTTGCTATCATGGCTGCTTGAATGGCATCATCCATTTACATACGAAAATATGCTATAATTAGACAGGTTTGATAAAATTATAGCGTAGAAATCCTCATAATTATTCATAAAATATTTTATTAATCTATAAGTCAATTCTAAATTTTATATTTGTATTATATTCGTATGTGGATGGATAATTTAAACCATGGAATGATGGTATAATCATTCATATATATTTTAAAAATTAAATAAAAAGATATAATGTAAAATGTTTTCTTCAAAATATGTTTACATTTTTCTCATTTAATGTTTTATAGATATAACTGAAACTAAAGTATTTTTTTTATAGATCTGTCAAATTTGCTTTTTAAAAAAACAAACAATATAGGGAAGGAAAAAATTATTAAAAAGGTTATTTATGTCAAGTTTAAAATGAAAGTCATTGGGTTATAATTAAAAATGAGAATTTTGTTGTAAATAAGAAATCAATTAGTGACCACACCTGTGGGGGGGAGGGGAAATAAAATCTAGTTTACTAATTGAATTTGTTTGCAACAAAAAACTTTATCATTAAGTCAGAATACTGTTACTATCTGGTAGGCCTTAAAAATTTGTAATACCTAAAAAAGGAATTTAATTAATAAAATGAGAATCAAAATTATATAATTTATATATTTCAATTAATTTTTTTTAAAGTAAATTAAATATAACACTTTGGAGACTATCAGTAGAAGAAAATCAGATTATATGATTTTGTTTAATTAAAAGTCAATTGGACCTGAAGCAAACAAAATTCCAAAAGATGTTAAGGCTTGGTAGCGGGAATATATAAATAGGCTATATTTTAAGCAGAAAAAGGGAGTACATGTTTTTTGAAGAGCTGTTACTATCAGAAGCTGTAATTTGTTAATTTTGCTATGTCCTGCTAGAAAGGTGGGAATTGGCTGTTTCCCATGATGGATCATCGAAATTTGATCCACGCAAGGCTGAACCAACAACCAATGAGGCCATAACAAGCTTATTACAACAAATAGAAGATTCCATAAGCTGCCAAAAAAAAACTCACCTTCATTCCAATTCAAGTACCCCAGTCCAGCTATAAGAATACCATCTTAAATCATCTCCCAACTAAATATAGGTTACCATAAGCTGTTAAAAGCCCTCACCTTCATTCCAGCTTGAGTATCTTTAGTCCAGCTATATGAGGACCATTTTAATATCAATTACAATTGCAGAGCTCTGTGTAAAATCCAAAATGATCACTATTTCTTTAAAATACAGGTTAGCTAACTATATTAATGTAAACTCTGTCTTAATTGTCTTATAAATAATATTTGAACTATATAAATGACATGCATTTGCTAATTTCCATTATTAACTTAATGATTTGCTATATAACTTAATTACTGCAGTTATATTTATTTTTCTTTTGCTTATTTTAATTATTATTAATTATGCCTATGTTTCGTAATGGCATGCATTTAGTTACAAAATATTTTTTGAAGATATTATTTAAAATCTTCGTATTGTTATTAATTATAGTGTCATTTAGTGCACTGTTTCGAAACCCTAATCTATAAATAATGGTGACCCTTTTGAGCTCATTATTTTGTAAGTTATTAATTAATTAATGTAAATATAAATGTGGCTTATAAATCTAAATGTGCAACCTTTAATTATTATGTTACTAAAACTGAAACTAGCCTGGAGTGTAAATCATAAGTATATTTTTCTAATTTAAAGTATTTGTAAGTCCCTTAAATATACTTTCCCCTTAAGAGTTTATTAATTATAGATAACTGAACAGATTGAACGGGATAAAGTAAAGTTTATATATATATATATATATTCCTGTCAGTAGCGAATACATATTTCTCATGCTAGAAAAGTTGGCTCTTTTGATCAGACTGATAAACTAGTGTTCACGTAATGTATGCTATTTAATTTACAATATATTTCAGCTTGGCAGATGTGAAATTTATCAATATTTTATCATTTTGCTGTTTAGATATATATAAGATGGAGCCACGGTGAGTCCAACCTATCTTCCTCTCTTAGGGTAGTGCAATAGCCAAGCATGAGCTAAGGGCCAGATTAGCATATAAGACCCCCACCTCTTATGAACCAAATAAAGGTTCTTGTTTAGCAGCAGGCCGATCAGTCATTGGGTAAACCAGTTTTGGTCATGAAAACCCTAAAATCTACTCATCCATCTGCAGAGCAATTTTACTATTATAATTTACTTGTGTAGCGTATTAGTAAAATCTTTACAGCCAACTCTATCTCCCTAATATGAAGTCTTCACCGTTCAACCAAAGCATTCTTGAAAACCCATTTAATCTAAAGCTATCTGGGATGCTTTATACACCCATATTTAATATATTGTTGTACAATTTCCTAGATTAATGCTGCTTAGTCAGTAAATAAAAGACCTGTGTGCATTATCCAACACTAAATAATGGGTTTATCAAAATATATATGTAATTGTCAATAAATATATTACTAATTCATCATATATCAGTTTCTGTCTCATTATTAAATCAATCCAATTCACTAATTGATCATAGCTATTTATTAGTAAAGCCCCTATTAATTAAATATATTAGATTTTTTCATGAGAATGTATCTAGTACTAAAATGTGTTAATATATATGTTTAAGACCATGAGTCTCATTGTCTTCTCCACTCTAGTTGGACTTGAAGAATTAAAGTCTTGTGTGCCATCATTATGTTATTCATTAGGTGTTTGATCTGGGGCTTAGAGAATGGGTTCGAATTCAGGTTGGTCCCTGACCTAAATCTCAGTTTTGACTGGGTTTTAAGTACATTTTTGAGTACCAGCTCATGTTAGATGTATAACATGTTTTGACCGGTACATAAAATTTTATTGTAATATTTGATATATTTAGTAATATTGCACATAATTTGAAATAAGACAATAAAAAAAAAAAAATATGATCATTGTTCCAGGAAGATTATTTAATTGAAATTTTATACATCATTCTCAATGATCATAATCAAGAGTGTATTGTTAATGTGCAATATAAAAATAGAAGTGATTGGATTATAATACATTGTGATAATAAATTATATTAAAATTGATTTGTGTAATTAATAGTGATAAGTGTTGGTTAAGAAATTTAATTTAGTTTGCAGTCAATTTATAAGAAACATTCCTTAATTATTTTAAAAGTGAAAAATTGATTAGTATATTTGTTTTTTAATTATATTATATGTAACTGGATATAAGTTAAATCCCTCTTTACATTTGATTATGTAAATTAACTTATTCATTTAAGAAACAATATTTACTAAGAAGTTGATTGAGTTAAAAATGTTATTAAAGGAATGGTATACAGTAATTTCAATAAGTAGATGAATATTACATTCTAATTAAATTTAACATAGAAAATTTTAGTATTCAATATAATTTACTTATTTTATTGTGAATCATTGGAATATGATTGATATTTTAGTGGAGTAGTGTTTTGTGATATACTTAAAGAGTATTTTTCTAGATGATTGGATAACAAGTCTCATTATTGCCATTTTATTATTAAACAATTTATTAATATTCATATAATAATATATTAGACATGAAATGAGTAAGATTTGTATTATTACAATTGATGAGACTGTGCTAGAAGTCTATTGTTTATTATCTACCATACATTATAGTTGGAGAGTTGGTCATATGATTAGATTACAATATATTGTAAAGGTTGGAAAGACCTATCCTTTATATCAAGTGTCATGCTGTCATTAAAATAAAAAAAAATGTGAAAGAGATGTATGTATATTGATGTTTGTTTGGTTATTTCTTAAAAAAATAAATTTATCTTTGTCTTTCCATATGAGGTTTGATTTTGATATAGGGATTTGATTATAACTTTTTTTATTCATTGTTGCTATTATTTATTTATTTTGATGTGTTTATGTGATATATACATTTGTTTATCATTTTGGAAGTTTACAGTGGCAATGGTGATATGAGATAATATATATATATATATATGTATGTATGTTTGGTAATGTCAATATTTAAATATTGGTGTATAAAATTATTAAATGTGTTTACATTGTGCATTTGTTTTTGAACTTATTTGTGGTAAAATTTATTGGTTTATTTATTTACTTTTTTTTATAAAGTGTTAAGCACATATAAATCATATGTTATATAAAAATGTTTCTCTTTATCAAACTTAATCTTTAATATTTATAAGTCAACAATTGTATTAACAATAGGGTTGACTTTCATAGTGCATTAAGGACTAAGCCAAATACCATAGTAATAGACCAAAAATGAGGTTTTTATTGAAAATCACCATTAAACAAAAATAACAAACATTTCTGCCACTTATATGTTCATTTTATGTTTTTTTTCACATAATTGCAAAACTTTATATGGGCTAATTCTAATAAAGAATGGCAGGATAGAGAGAAAGTTGCAACCTGTGGAATTTGATTGCCCTGTCTATCCTTCCCAATAATTACCATTTGTTGAAAGAGATATATATTGTTAACAAGCATGTATTTAAAGGGCAGTCAACTTGAAAATGAATAGCTATTCTTATCCTGTAATCAACAATGATAATCTAAACAGCCAAAATCATTGTGTCATCTTCAATTTGTGGATCTCAGCCTAACCAGGACAAAAGAACACTTTGAGAAAACTAACTGCAAGTGGTCTCTGAAGTCATGAGTTCATCATTATAAACCATCTTATATATTGATTTAATACACACCAGTATGATAAAGATGTGTTAGATAATAGTTGATGTTCAAAACCTGAAAACAAAAGATATTAAATGATAATTAATCTGTTCTTTTTTTAAAAATTATAGTATATGCAGATTCATTTCAAATTTTGATTCATCAATATAAATAATAAGATTCTAGATATCATTTACTATTAAAAAAATTTGTTATTTTAATTTATATGCAATATATACATACACTACAAACATAGTACACACTGAATGTTGTCATTTGTTTACATGGTGACCATTTATAGTTAAGATACATAATGTATTGTTATTAACGTTAAAGTTTATTTAATATTCTCCTCCAGTAAATAATTTATAGATTCCTCATAAGTTACATTGGAAAAGTAGATCAGTATGTAGATATTTTGTATATATATTACATGTGCATATTTCTTTATAGGTGAGATTATGGATTGCTTTTTTTTTTATTATTTATGGAAGTTTAGTATGTTAGAAGTTGTGTAATAGAGTGATAACCACTGAATTTTCAGAATTAGCCATGATATATTTTAATTAACTTGGGCTATAATTGAAACTCTCTTTAAATGATTAATTTAAGGAGTTAGCATTTGCATTTTAAGAGAGAAGTACAATTTTAACAGAAAGGGTGCATATACATGTTTAGCACAGTATGGAGAGAGTAATAATAATTTTGAGTGGAAGTTAATGTGATCTAGCCTACAAGAACATATCTATGATTTTGAACCATGCTATTTTAAAAAATCTATTATGATCATCATTATTTTTCTCTTATTTTCTTTATGTTAAACAATAAATGGTCTTTATTCAGATACAACATCAATACATGCATATTGTTAACAAACCTTGTGAATGTGAATGATAATTGAAAGAAAATAAAAAACTTATAAAAGAAACAAATATTATCTGTTGTTTGATTCTCACTATTGCATATGAAAAGAAAATTAAATCTTAATCAAAATAAAAAGATATACCATTTGTTCCATATAAAACGACTGTGATTTATTTGAAATTAATTATTTTTTTTATTTTTTCAGACCAAGGTTCATTATGCATTGCATGAAACTGTGAATTTACTTATAGGATATTTTTTTTTGTTTTATGAGTATTCATATTTATGATTATTTGCACAAACCATAACTAATTACTACATTGTTTTGCATATATCCATACATCTGCAAATATATGTTGGATTTAATAAAAATTTCCATTGCTTTCAATTTATATTCTGGTGAGTAACCAAGTCTAACTAGCCATGATACACCCTGAGAGCAAATCAATTAAGGTCTCCTAACATCACTCTTTGGTGCCTATGTGTATTTCACATTTAGATAGTCAGATAGGTACCACTGAAATATATAATATTTAATACAATTATAGTAATATGTATTTAAGATAAATGCAATTAGAGAGGATTTGAATCCAAACTTTCAAGCTCCCTTCAATCATTCATTCTATCTCATACTACCAATAAATATGATCATATATATATTTAAAAAAGATAAATGATCTCCATTATATTATTTTGTGCTGAACCAGCACTCATCAATTGGTCTGAATCATCATCTCCCACACACACATACACATGTATATATATTATAAATTTTATCCACTTAGGAGCACTTTCAATTACTCTAAGTGGATATTTTTTTAAATATATCTGATTACTGTATTTATAAATATTGAATTATATAATCATTGCTCAGTTTATATTAAAATAGCATATTTTCAAATTTTAATAGACAGACTTAAATCTTCTCCATTTTCAAACTCTTCAGACATTCATATTATTGAAAAACTGATAATGGCATTTTCAAATCTCTTGCTTGAAAGTCTGGGTTCAAATCCCATTTATACGTATCTCTCTTAAGTATATATACTAGTTTTTAAATATTAAAAATTCAGCCTGGATACTTCCCATCCCTCTTCAGTGTATTCAAAATGGTCTTAAGGTGCTACATATTTCGAGTCAGATTGACTTAAAGTCAATATGGGTATGACAACAAAATTGCAAAACAAGTGATTTGAACATGTAAGTATCAGATTTTCTATTATATAGGTAGCTGAAGAGTTGGAGAGGAAAGAAGCCTGAAGCCTGCCCATTAAAATTTAAATGTTTATTATCGTAAACTGGACACTGACTATATTTATGTGTGTGGAAGATGAAGATCTGGAATAAATGATGATTGCTGGTCAAACATAAATTACATATATTGGAAAACATTTATCTTTTTACATGTGTTTGGCCATGTGTATCAGTTGTATAAGATAGGCAAAACTCTAAACATATTACCACTCATTGTATAAGATAGAATGGATGACTGAAGAGATTTTGATTGTCTGTTTTCAAATACTCTCTAATTACATCTATCTTAATACATATACTATACTTGTATTTAAATGTTATAAATTCAGCCTATATGCTGCCCAATCCTCATCTGTGTATTTAAAATGTGCTTAAGGTCCTACACATGAGGGGTCACATTGACTTAAGGTTAACATCGGTGTGATAACAAAAATGGAAAAATAAGGGATTAGAACATGCAATCATCAGATTTTCAATATGGATGGTGGAAAAATTGAAGAGTGGAGAAGATTGAAGCCTGTTCATTAAAGTTTGAAGATTTGCTATCATAATATAACCTGATCACTCATTATATATATATGTGGGAGAATGATTTTGACCACTTAATGAGTGCTGGTTCAGCATAAAATATGAATATAGGAGATCATTTATCATTTTCCATGTATGTGGTCATATATATATATATCAGTTGTATAAGATAGAATGTTTTCAGGATAAAATTCCATTTAATTCCATATATATATATTAACCTTTATTGTTAAAAGGAGGTTTCCTTGATAACAGTTCAAGATTGTTCATTTTTTTGGGGGGTGTGTGTCTAAGTATTGATTGGGTTTTAATGATATATATATATCAGTGTTTAGGTGTAGGCATTTGAGGGCTCATGTATGCCCCACATTTGTGATGTGGCTAGTATATCATAATTATAATAAAAAAAGACAAAAAAAGTGAATTGAAATAGTGCATGAAGTCAATATGAAGTTCCAATTGATTAATCTTTTGTTTATTTTTTAAAATCATGAAATCTTAAATTTATTATTATTATTATTATTATTATTATTATTATTATTTATTGTTGTTGTTATTGTTATTATTATTATTAAACAACAAGATTACAAAAATATCTAAATAATTTTTAAGTTTAAAGTTAATAAATATTTATATTTAATAATCCTAAATATATATATATATATTTAATGTTATTCAGATAGACAAGTCAAAAGAAAACTAAGAAAAAACACTGGAAAAAAGAAACTGAGAAAGGATTAATTTATATTTACATATTGGACTATTGCCATCATTTGGCTAGAACATTAACTTACAATTTTGTATTTAAGAATCTAATGGTCAAGGTTTGATTCCCATGCTAGTACTGTCATTGGTCAAGTCAGTAACTCCTGAAGAAGAGTGGTTTATAATATCTTTCAAAATGTTATGCATATACTAACTTTATGCTATTACTATCACTTGAATGTACTTGAACATTTAAAAAAAGGTAAAATTTTTCTAACGGCATTTCAATACTTTTCATCAGATGATGGATATAGTCCAACATATAAATACAACAAAAATACTATCACTGGTAAAACTTCAGGAAAACATTGAAGGTGACAATTATGTAGATAGATAAATTGATGTATAGATATTTAAATGATTAATTAATAAATATGTAAATAGTTAAGTAGGTAGACAAGTAAAAATAGACATATATATAAGTAGATAAATAAACAGACATAAAAAACAGAATTTCAGATACCCATAAAAACATGCAAAAGTAGATATTCCTAAATATTAATAAACAAGCACCTCATCTGGTCCTCTTCCTGATATTACTTTCATGAACTCAAATATCTCACATCGTAAAACAGTTACTTCCGGGTGATATTCAGGTGCTATGGGTTCTCCATCTCTTAAACTGTTTGCTATTTCTCTATAATTACAAAAAAAAGAAGGGGCTTACATAGTGATAATATATTCGGAGTAACAGATATGCTATCTTAAAACAAAAACCGTCATTATTATTTGAGGTTTTTTTTTCAGAATTGTTTGCATCTTCCTATATTTAAAACTATCATTAGTTATAAATATTTCTATATAGTAATAATGGTGTTTTAATAAAATTAATATGAGCATTATTGCAACTTTATGTTCACAGAAATAAAAAGTCTAAAGAAAATATATAAATAAAATCAAAAGACATTCACTTGCTTATGCAACTGTTTTTTATTTTAATATTTCACCCCATTAGTGTCAGATAAAAAGGAAATATTGAGAATCATTTTCATATCTGATAAAGTAAAAAAAAAAAGCTTATACATTAATAATCTTTTTTATATAGTTTATCTATATGTTGTGTTGAATATACATGAGAATTTAAGGATTATGTCATAAACGATAATAATGAATGAGAGTTTCATTCTTTACCACTTTATATATATACTTAACTACTCATTGTAGTGGAGTATTATGAAAAAAAACCCATTAAAGTTCAAATGTTTTATAATTCACTAAGCATCCTTTCAGTATATTACTGCCAGAATAATTGTTTAATATTTAGAAATTAGAACTCTCCCTTAATATATATGGCTGTGGTCTAACTGCTAAACTTTAGACAACACTATGATTTTGAAAGTAATCTGCTGAAAGCATGCTTAGTATATTATAAAACTTTTGAATTCAAATGATTACCTTTTTATAATACTCGATTGTAATAAGTTTTTCAGAACATTTAGAATATATGAGGGAGAGCCAAAAATAACCAGAATCATTCCCTGGTTTGCACACCTGTTGCAGTATATGCTTCTGTTACATACTTCTTTGCAGAGACCCTTCTGCATAAATCTTCTAAATTACATCAGCTATGTGAAATCATGGACCTATGTAACACATTGTTTTGTGAAATGTATTTTTTTTTATCATGACTGAAAAGTTAGACAATGTGAAATTCTGTTTTTCTTTACAGAAAATAATCATTGGAAAAAGTTGTTAATGCTTGAAACAGATAACAAGAATGAAGATTTCATAAAACATGACATTTATGAATAGGTTAATTGAAATGTTAAATTTACCACATCCCTAAAAAGCATTGTAAAAGAAGTCCAAAGTCAAAATAAAGCTGTTTTTTTATATCAAGGCATTTTTTTCTCAAATGTAGTTCTCATGGCATTATTGTATCAGTAATTTCTGAAAGATTTATGTGATGTTGTAAAATATAAACATACTGTTTTGTGACAAAGAAAAGAGTGCATTTTCACCCCATATATTGTGATCTCTCTAAGTCTTGAGTGTGAAACACTTTCTAATCAAATTCAGCAAGATCCAGTTTATGTATCAACTGTATTTGCTCAATCTTATGATTTTTTTTGTTCTTTTAAATGAAAAAAATGTCTCATTTTTTGCAGACTTAAATGTGTTGGAAAAAATGACAGATATATTAAAAGGCATCACTTTATAAGTACTTAGATTATTTATAAAAAATGAAAAACACATTTAGACCAGTATATTGCATGAAATGTATAGTCATTTGAAACAGATTGCATTTATAAAACTTAAATATTAATAAACATTTTTTAATTATAAAATTCCAGTTATTATTGGGCATCCCTGTGTATTTACATTATGAAAAAAATATGTTTGTGAAATCAATTAACAAATAATCAACCAATGGTGACAAATTTGCTTTTATACTTTACTTTGTTTAAGTTTGAAGTAAAAATCCTATAAGAAGAAAAATTAGAATCTCCAAAAAAAGCATCAAAGGTTTTGCACATAAAATGTGAATGATTGAAAGCCAAATCTTTTATATTTAATGTAGGCTATTGTGATAGAAAAACAGAAGTGTGTTACTGCTTAATGGGACTCCAGGATAATTTGGGATCCCATGTGCAGCGGTAATTTATTCTTGGGAGAACCAACACCTCTATTATATTTTGATTTATTCAAATAAGCTAAATAATAATAAGTGTAAATATTATTTTACTAAAATTCATCAATATTACATGTATTATAAATATAAAAAGCTTTAATATGAAGATTAAGTATAATCCACAAAACAAACTTATAAATGAAATCAATATTTAAGTACTTTTATTTCATTAAATAAACTAGATTAACCATAGAACAATCAAAATAAAATATATTTAATATAACAAAACAAACTTACTATAAAATAAAAATAAAAACAATTCTTAACAAACCATTACAAAAAAATTAAGAACATTTTTTTCAGCTGCACAATTATCAATCAGCTCATTATAATAAAATTTATTAGTAGTATCATATTAAACCAATAAACATCACATGGTCACCATCTCTTATACTAGCACATACTTGTTGTAAACAAAGACAAAACTCTCCATACAGTAGTGCCAACCTGTGCCAACCAGAGTAATCAATAGATGCCAGAAGGCTTGTGCATAAAATCCCTATCTAGTGCCTACTCACCCAATATACCCAGGCTAGTTTCTGACTTGTGGCCATCATCAGTGAGGAGCCTTGGATCTGAGAGAACTGCACCTAGATCTTAGGATCTAATGCAACCCTCCAGCAGCCACCTTTTAACTCTACTTTACTACAAAACTATGAGAATGAAATTGAAAACACAATATTTTCAATCTAAGATCAATAGCTTATATAGTAATATGGGTCTGAACTTAATTCAGTACCCATACATTTTGGTGTCTTTGGCTTTTAATCAACAATAGCCACCACTATCTTATTAGGCAGGATTGGTTTTAAACCACTAAACATCACATGATTACCATCTCTTATACTAGCACATAATTGTTGTAAACAAAGGCAAAACTCTCCATACAGTAGTGCCACCCTGTGCCAACCAGAGTAATCAATGGATGCCAGATTTAGGTCAAGGACCAACCTGGATTTGAACCCACTCTCTAGGACCCGGATCAAATGCCTAATGAATAACATATAATGACACACAAGAATTTATTCTTAAGTCTGGCCCACAATCAAAATGGAGAAGTGAATGAGACTTTCATATTAATTTCATCAAGACTTAACTAAAATAGGTATTAGATAAATTAGGAATCATGGTATGTATTTAAATTATTAACAAAAGGTTTGAACCCCATTCATGAATTTGATAGAAAGGCATATCCATAATTGGACATATGGAAGTGGAAAAAAATAATTTAAACAATTCAAATAAGTTAGACAATAAAAATGGTTTAATATAATAAATTAATTATATACATTAACATGTGTGTGAATGAGTAGTCTACCAAGCTATAGATAACTACATACTGGGATTCATGCCAACAGTTCTCATATGCTCTTTTATTGACAAAATAAAAAAATATATACATGAACACACATCTTTGGTGGGTATGGTATTAAGATGGCAATCATTTATTATAAAAAAAATATATAACATTGCAATTAACGCTTTCTTTTTACTGATATGAAATGTGGTAACCAATGTATAATTTCAGGGAGCATTCACAGATTCATTAATTATACAATAAAACTATTTTAGTGCCTTTGCAGTCATAAAAAGAAATAAAAATGCATTTTAAAATTATATTAGCTTATAAGACAAAATATTTATTGACAATTCTTTTGAATAACATTTGGAAGGAAGAATGCTTTATTTTCTCCAAGGCATATATTCTTAAAGTATAAAAATAAATTACAATGGTGGGATTGTATGACAAGACTAATACAATATTATTAATTAATAAAGCTAGTAATATTCAGAATTTGTATATATATATATTTTGAGCAGAGTGCAATTTTAATATTATAACATTAAAACTAGGTTATAAAGCAAAAAGTAACAATAAATGATGATGTGGTGATAATGACATGAAGCAATAACAAAAGGTTGTGCTTCTGGATGAATGAAGGCTAATAACCTCTTTCTATGGCAGTGCTTATAGATATATGTTTAGCATGACATGGACTAGACATACTGGATTCACTGATGCAAAGAGGCCTTTTCTACACAGAATATCCCAGGAAGCTCAACTATCCATGGGACAGAACATGAAGAGAAATCAATGGGTTGGATCCTGTCACAATCCCAGATTAGAAGCCCATATATATATATATATATAATCATGAAAGTCAGCCAAATGTCAATAACACAGTTGGAGAATTTTCTCTAATGACATGAAATAATATTTACTGCTTTAATATAAATGACCCTCATTTTAATGCCACAATTTATATGAATAATATGCTATGCCATAATAATATATGTATAGACAGAAGATTTTATTTAGTAAAAGAAACATTAAAATGTATCCCCCTCCTCCTTTTCTAAAATTTTAAATGATTCAATCCCACCTTCAGATTTTAAAATAACTGGGATATTTAAGTAGTTGATATTTTAAATGTATGAATAATAAAGTAAAACTAGCAGTTATATAAAAAAAGCACAAATAGTAGGTCACTCTTGCAAAAGTGATTAAATGGAATTTTAAAATATGTCATACCATTAATTAGACTCAATGATTGAGTCACCCGAGATAGAATTACATCATTCTATCCAGAGTTAAACACATAATTTTTATACTAAAACAGAAAATAAAATGTTTAACTTGTGAAAACAATCTGGGGAGCATATTGACTAATAATACATTATGTTCTGCTGGGACATTAATAACATCATTCATGGAGGTTTAATTAAAAAGAGAAAAAAAGGATTTTAGAAATTAAGCTCACAAGGTTGCTTTAGATTGGCATATTAATAATAATAAAGAAAAATACACAATTAAATAATGAATGCATATAAATAAATGACTGCACCAAAGTTAAGAAAGGTTAGAGAGAGATTTAGATTGATAATAAGTATTTGAGAGCAAATTACATTTTTACATAAATAAATCGTGCATATAAATAAATGACTGCACCAAAGTTAAGGAAGATTAGAGAGAGATTTAGATTGATAATAAGTATTTGAGAGCAAATTACATTTTTACATAAATAAATCATACAAAGTTAAACAATTCATAAAAGAAATCTTGATAGTAGAGTTGAAGATTTGTTAGGCTAGATTTACTTTCAGGTGGCATCATGAAAATATCTACCTTGCACTATTTTAAGAGTCCATTTTAAAAGTCTGGCTTGTGCATGAGAATTAAGGGATCCATAATTCTCATTTCAGACTTTCTTCATTTCAGGGCAGCAGTAAGATGATACAGTAGTGGGAAATGACCACAAGGGTGGGGAAGAGTGATTGTCTTTTTATTCATTCATCAAACTAAATTTCAGGGTGGCATGAAATATAATGGCAACACAGTTATCTCAACAGTATTTTTTGGTGTTCAAAATCAGCCCATTTTATATCCCACTCAGGTATATGTAGAATGCTTTTAATTTTTATCATTAGCCCAAAACATAATCTTCAGTCTCCAAGAAATACTGTTTTCTTTTTCCATTATTCTTGGAGATACAGTCATTAGATAACATTCCAAAAATGTATTCAAATCCATTTCCAAATTGGAAACAGATTTGACAAATTATTTTACAACAAAATTACAATCTCTTAGTTTTATTAACTTTTTTATTTTTAAATAAAACTTTAATTAAAAAAATTCTCTCCCAAAACTGAAACAATATTATGTTTCCACCTCTTTAGTTATTTTTGGAAAATTAACAGCTGCATTTTCCATCTTGGATTTTACATAAATATATAGTTTAGTAAAAAATATTATTAAAAAAAAGTTTTATAAACATACAATAAAATATTTATAACATTAACATTTTGTTTGTATATCTGCTCCTGTAATATATTTTAACCAGCCACCCCTTTTAACCGTCCCTTCTGACGTTTGACTACTTAAAAAAATATAATAGATCTTAAAAAAATGGACACATGAGCCATACCATAGACTAGATGAAATTTCTATGGCTGTCTAGTTGCCATAACACCTGTCAGTAATATTTAAATACTACATACCAAAGAAAATTCTGATATGAATTATTTATATAAGTATTATTTACTTGATGCAATTTTTAAGTATTGCATAAATAGGATTTAAGACAAATGAAATAAAAGTTTTCCAGTAGCCCTTGTCTCTTGAGTAAGATCTAAATAAAAAAAATATCTATGGGAGAATATATTTATGAGCATCATTTTATCAATGACCTCAAGCACCAAACCCACTATTACGGTGAGAATTATATTTTCCCAACTAACGAGGTGCCTGACCCAAGCTAGCTCATTTCCAGGGTGGGGAGGAAAACCTATTGGATGAATGGAGATAATAACAAAAAAAATATGGGTTTGTATGTAACTTATAATGCACTCATAAACGTATATATTCACCTCAGACATATTTGAATCATTTGCATTTTATTTGGCAGGTGAAGTGATAGGAGAATGTAAACAATAATTGATAAGTAACTTTAACACAAAGGTAAATATGTATAAAATTTTATTATTAATATTTAAACATAATCTATGTAAAATCAATTCATATCATTCCCATTTAAAATATAAAATAAATTCCCCAAACCATAAATAAAGCAATAAAATATTTAATCTAGAACAAACAAATATTAATTTATATATATAAGAAAAAAAATTTAGTATACAGTTGTACGCAATAATTTCATGCTATGAACTAATTTAATAAAGTCATTAAGAGGGTAGCTATAAGCAATTTTGAGTTATAAATAAAAAATATAGTTCACATTACCTTACGAACCCCAGGGTGTGGGATCAAAATATAATGAATCACATAGTATATCGGGTTGAGTTTCATGAGCTTGTAGCATTCAAAGTTTGCCTTATGAGAGCACAATATAGTTTGAAGTCTGACATTAAGATATATGTAGGTGATGGATGAGTCGCAATTGAAGTTCTCTATAATATAATTTTCATAACGAATTTGTTCATATTTTGGATGCATGATTCTCTCCTATTTCATCCTATGTTAAGCAATACGGATTAATCAAGATGTTCCCAGCTTCTTCTGTGGGCAGGTGGTGTAGAGACAGTTCGCATCAGCTACAGATGGTGAAGCCCTTTATGTGTTGGTGCTTATCCTGTTATTTTAAACATTTTCATTCATATATCTTTATGATTCTCTCTCGCTCAGTGGTTACAATCTAATTGAATAGCTGTCTTTCTTTTCTCCAATTCTCATTAATTAATTAATTAATTTTTTTAATCACTTTGTCCTTTCTCAGAAAAAAAGAATTTTATCAGATCTCCAATCTAGTTCTTTTTCTTTGAATATGTTTTCCTTTTCCAAATTACTTTTTACTTCTTTATTTTATATTTCCATTGTTTTGGAGGTGCTGTCATTTCTGGTATCTTTTCTTACTCACAAAACATTCTTTGGCTTTTCTTGGAATTTTTCTTTTTGAAGTAATTAAAGATTGTTATACAACACAGAATTTATCAGAGGCATATACATTTCTTTTTGCTACCCTCGTTAATTTGAAATATAATTGAAACTAAAATCAATATTTTAAACAATCCTAAACAATATATAAAATATTTGTGCACAACTGTAATTTTGCCAATTTGTAATATTTTAAAAGTAAAACATTCTAAAATAAACAATGATTACTAATTAATCCCTTCCCCATTTATTTTCTAAAAAAAAAGTAAAAAAAAAATTCAAAATTTAATTCACGCACATATATATGTCTAATTATATATATTTAACCCTTTAATGTCAGCTTGAATAAATACCTGTATTGAGGGTAATGTGTATGTGCTTTTCCACTTTTTTGTAACAGGGTTTGAACCCAGATACTGTTACAATATATATATTTAAATAAATCATTTTTTATAGCATGATGTTTGTAAACTGTAATATTTTAACACAGCATTATGCTGTTGCAAATGTGCTTTGAAGATTTTAACTATAAATAATGAATACTAACACTCAACCACATGATAAAGTCTTTGGAAAAGATAGAATGGCCATCTATCTTTTCGAACCCAAACCCATGTGCAACAGCGTAATGCTGTGTTAAAATATTACAGTTTACAAACATTGCACTATAAAAAATGATTTATTTACATTTAATATCAAATAAGAAGAATGACGTATTGTAAATTCTAGTAAATTTCATTAGCGTCTTTCATTCAAGCATATAATATTAATTTAAAGTGATTATTTAATATATTCACGCTTTCACTTTCAAACACTTAAGATTTGTCCATACAAAAGCGTTTGGGTTCGAAAAGATAAATGGTCATTCTATCTTTTCCAAGGACTTTATCATGTGGTTGAGTGTTAGTATTCATTATTTATAGTTAAAATCTTCAAAGCGCATGTGCCACAGTGTAATGCTGTGTTAAAATATTATATATATATATATTGTAACCTTAAAATCCAACCAAAATCCAAAACACAGACTGTAACTTCAGATAAGATGGAGACAGCTAATAATAATAATAATAATATAGATATTTTCCCCTGTGCCAAATCGCAACACTAGCATCAAATATAGTTTCCACCCAAGATCATCATCGCTTAATAAATACAAAGTCTGTGGAAGAAACAAGTCATTAAAACTTTTCCAAAAGAAAATATAATTTTTATAATATTTTAAATTACAAATAATATGTTGAGTTCTAAATTTAAACTCAATAGTTATTTTGCAAATAATTTCCTGATACATTATTTAGAAATATAAACAAATTTACTCCACAAACCCACATAGATATATGATCGCCAGTGGCAACTACAATAATGTTTTTCTTGATGTTTTATGTGCAACGAATATGAATGGATCAGCAATCCATGCAGAGAACTCATAAAATTATACTACTAATAAAAATATTAATATATTATAACTTAATGAACACAGAGTAGAAAATTTTACTCTCCCCCTTCTTTACAACTAAATTAATTATCCCTTCATTCTCCATAACATCACCCTCCACAGTTACATTTATTTCAATAATACATATTAGTGTTTGGGTCCCCCATCCTATCTTCCAAATTATGTATCTTTAAAGCTCTACCACATGTACATATAAAAGTGGAACATACCAGTTCTTAATTCAACCACTCTGTATTCTACAATACTCTAATAATGGTAATATTATTCTTTAAACTATTCAAATTATTCGCATGCTCTTGTTCTCAGGGTCATGACTTGGGGTGAAGTGCAACACTCAATTATTTTTCAACTCATTGCAGATCTTTGGATACTATCCCAACAAATAGAAATGGAATAGACATATGCTTATTTAAAGTTACTGTCTACTTTCACTAACACTAATAATAGGACTTATAATTATAAGGATAGTATTAAATATGTAATTTAAATACGTAATTAATAAAACAATTGTTATAATAAATTTTGAATATCTTTTAATCAACAGGGGAGGCCTCCAAATATTATGAGCGAAAAAGAGATTTTATGCTCAGTCGTAATATTAGTCGGAATGCAAGAAACAATTCAATATTAATTTTCTCATCTGTTTGCTATGTACTTATTAAAATGTTGAACATATCTGCAGTTAACTCAAATCTTTGAATCCTAATGAGTCAAAATGTATCATTTTATTTTAGCAGTAAAAAATTATGAAAATATTTTATAAACAATCTGTACTAGAAATATGAGTTCTTTCGATTAATTCTTTCAGGTTATCCTTTGAGTGTTAATGACTATAATAAATTTATGAATATTATAATTAGGTCAATATTATGAAACTCTAATATTGTGACATTTGATATTGTGTAGCTCTGGACACCCAAAACATTAAGACACCAGAAACACGTTTAAATTTTAAAACAACAAATATTTATTAACAACTATGTAAAAGAAAAAATCTACAATTCAAGTTAATATTGTAACGATCCCAAATTACGAAAACTAGGAGATACAGTTTAAATTATTCACAATGGGGATCTACACTGGTTCCAATTACGAACTTAAAAAACTTAATGAAACAAATGCATAGCTTGTCCCAGTAATAAATTTTATTACAAATAGTTTTGGGACTAATTACTATTTTACAAACTAAGTAACTTACAGTTCTTTTGACCCATAATACATCTTCGAATAGTTATTTGTTACATTTGAAGCGGTGCTTCAGTAACATTATATAAAATACCATTATTGCTAACCATATTAATTAACTTAAAGCCCATAAAATTTAATGTAAGATTTTAGTCATTTTATTGACGTTTATATTTTTCAAAATACCAAAGTTATGTTATTTAAGAAATCGTACCTTAAATGCAATAAAAAATATTTTAACTTTCTACTTTTTAAGTTTATACGCATTTAGCAAACTATTATTCCCATAACCTAGTATTCAAAAATCATTTAATAATTATTTAATGTGTTTTAATAATTATATTAATGCACACATACATGTATTTATTTCTATAGTAACAACATCAATTAATTACTTTTTTTTACCAGTCCAGTGATGTCTTGCTTCTGCATGAATGGGTATGATGCGTACTGCTTTCCTGAATTCAAATTTACGAATATGAATTTAGAATAAAGATCGGTTCTCACACAAGCTAGAGCTCAACTTAGCTACCCAATACATCAATTTATGAATATGATATATTTAGTCCTTAAACAAGTAACTACTTTTCACTAGTATGCAATGACCTCACAAGCCAGAAACACAAAATTATCATACACTCATGAGTAGTGATAAAAAGTTGCTTTCATAAGAGAGAATAAATTAATAACAATAACTTATTGGTGCTAGCATAGACCTAAAAATTTGTCATCTTCCTGGGGTTAAAGTAAATGAGGACCTCGTCATTGCACATATGTAAGAGGCATGCTAAGAACACTGCAAAGTACAACCATAAACATTTTTCTTACGAAGCAAGAAAAAATATAAGATCTGGGATCAAGTCCTCGATCTCCTAAAATACTTTCAAATATTTTTTTTTTTTATCGTGAGAGAGCTTTGCTCCACCTCAACCCTTTTGAGGTGGTAAAACTATTCTAACCTCAATAAACAGAGATCATTTGCACTCTCACGTTTTAAATAACTCCCACACTTCCAAGCATAGCAATAAAATATGAAATATGACAAATTAAATAAACTTGAAAATATTAATTTAAATTATTAGCATAGCAATATCTTGTAGCCTCTTTCATACATCATACTCCCCTAGAATTTGTAATACAGAAAAATAAAACATATAGTAAACCAAATTATTTGTAAACATTTAAGTTAGATTGAATATGGGATCAAAACTCTTTTTTCCAACTTTTAACTCTTAACTAATATATTAAGAAAGTAAAACTGGCTCTTAGCTGCCACAACATTTCACCCTCTATTTTTTAAAAAAAACTGAACTATATTTTTTTCGTACTCAGTGTATCTAACTATACTTAATATATCTAACTATAAATAAACTATATCTAACTATAAATGTTTTTACATAAAGGTTAAAAATAAAAAAAAAACTTACATATTTATGCATAGTTTTCAGCTATGCACACCAGGAAATTCACAAAAACGATGTCATGTTCGTGCATACCTCTAAATGCAAATTCCTGCAGGTAGGATGAATGAAAGAAGTACGATTCATCGATCCCCCTATCCTTGGTTCAAACTATGTTATTCTTACTATGTAATTGTAAAGTATATCTAACTATAAATGTATTTTTTACATGAAGGTTAATAAATAAAATTTAAAAAAACTTACATTTTTATGAGCAATTTTGCACTAGGTTATGTGTCAAAACTTAACAAGTGTCACAAAAGAAGTCCCTGCTGTCAAAATTATGAACTACTTTTGCAACCTGTAATTTTTGCAAACAGAATTTCTATCACTTCTCTGGTTCCCCAAAATACAATATATTACAATAATAAAAATAATAATAAGAAAAAAAATTATGTATTGTCTCTTTCTTGGTATACTGGGGCTGGCAATTATCCTCCCATGAAGTGTAAACTGTCGGAAGAAAAGACATATCATTTTGAACGGAGAAAATATAAAATAAATGCATGCACGGCCATTGTAGAACATCATTGAGGCTATCCAAAATATTAATGCTTATTTGGTGCAACAACCAAGTTAAAACATATTTAATCTCGTAGCTACTTTAAGATCCGGGTTTGCATAAAAAAAGCACAATAATTCACACATTATCATATTATTCCTGTCTTAAGGGATTTTACGATACAAATTTCATTTTCACTATTTAAGCAATACAATATCCTTTGGGTTTGGTTTCAATTATTTCCAGATTACATTTATCTTAGACACTGATAATAAAATTTTAAATTCATTTATATAAAATTCCTACACAATTTATTCCATTGGAAAAATATTTCATAAGATCAGATGCTCACTGTATTTCCGCTAGTAATACATTAAAGAACTTTTTGTTTAGATTTTTTTCATCACATTTATTAAAAAGAATTGTTTTGACTATAATTTCCAACACATTTATTAAAAGGAATTGTTTTGACTATAATTTCCAAATTTTTCGTTTTATAATAATTCTCTCACGAGAACTCAAAGGTTTACTCTGAGAATTATAATTGCGATAAGTATAAGTTATTCTTTTATCTTTATTATGTCTGTAATTAAATATAAAGTAGATATAAAATTGGCCTTTATTAATATTATTACTCTTTCAGCCTTTTATTCTTTTGTAATTCATTTATTTTTGTTTTAAAAATTAAAGATTTGAAATAGTATAAAATATTACGAAAGTTTGTAATAAAATTAAATATTCAATATTAAACTTGTTTTATTCCAAATAAGATTAACAAAAGTTTGCAATCCAATGATCCATCAAAATAAGACAAGTGACAATAAAAGTCTGTACCTGAGATATTCTTGGATATGTAGATCGAAGCTTCCAAATTGGACGCGTTGATTTTAGCATGGTGTGTTAATTCCTTGTAGATGGGTCAAATTTTGGCACCAATTGACTTAATAGAAGAGATAAGTATACCTATGAACTTTCTAGTAATCCATTAGTAAGATATACAATATACACTTTTTAAGCAAAACTAATAACTTTAGTCAGATGATTGATTAAAACGGAATTTTATGGGTGCTCGCTGGGCACAGAATTTTTATAGCAGATCTCTAGTTCTAATATGGGTTTAGTTTTACTTTATCTATGCATCAATCATTCTTCTGATCTAACTGTTTACTTTTAACCCCTAATATTAATTTTAATTGCTTTATTCAATTTTTGTCTGGACATTATTTATGCACAAACCGCACTTCCCACGTGTGTTTGAGAGATATTTCTGGCTCTGAACAACAACAACAAATGCAAAAAGAAAATGATGAAAAATTTTATAAAAATTATTTCAATAGACTAAATTTTGTTCAAAGATTTATGATGAAAACTACTATGGATTTCTTTAATACATATATAAAATAATAACCCTCTCAAAACACTATGGAATGGTGTACTGTATGGTGTATAAGATCTTCAGATTTTCTGTATACATACACGTACACGTATGCACATATAATTACCATATACTCACAAAGTACTTATTGTAATGTTAATTATTATTAAACTAACTTTATAATCTTTTGAAACTTAAAGAGCTATCTTTCAATATAAGTAAATATTAATTAATCACTAGAATTAGCAAATTAAAATTTTATTCATGATATCAACTTTCATTTTTTAAATATCATTGATTCAATTTTATTTTTATTAGGTTCTTAATAAACTATTTCAAAGTTTTATAATGTGCACAGGTCAATCATCCTCTTTCCCTGTCTATACTTATACAATGTAATTTTGATAAATTATAAACATACTTTTATTTATACATTATAGATTTGGGATTTACAATGTTTTTACTCTTAAAACAAATTACCAACTTTTATTTAACTTAGCATTTTGATTAAAAAAAATGCTCTTAGATTATGTAAAACTAATGTTATACTGAATTTACCCCTCATTAGTTTCTCTCTGACTGAAACTAAGGGTTACAATATATATATACATCTGAGCCACACATATGTACTTTAATAGAGAAAAGAATTAATAATAAAAATGTTATTAAAAGTTAAGATGTGATATGTTGGACTATTTTCATCATTTATGAGTGAATGTTGAATGTATAGAGAATTTTAAACTTTATGTAAGCTTTCCAAATACAAATGACTTGTTAGTAATAACACACAAATCGACAATACAGGTTATTAATTACACAATGTTTAGAGTAGTATTATTCTGTACTCTTCATCAGGTGTTGCTGGCCTATATGCACATTGACAATATCCACTTAGAAGTTGACCTTGCACTTTTAAACTCTTGAATTTCAAATTTTAAGAGAAACATTCTACCAACAGAGCTATTGTGTACTCAAAATGTTGTGTAATTACTAACCTGTTTTATCTATTTGTGTGTTATTACTAATAAGTTTTTTGTATTTGGAAAGTTTAAATAAAGTTTAAAATTTTCTACACATTCAACATTCGCTCATAAATGATGGAAATAGTCCAACATATCACATCTTACAATTTACCATCATTACAAACCTTCAGACAAATATTATTAAAAGTTACACTTATAATTTTTTGGCACACTTCTCAGAAATATATACATGAAAGATGCATACATAAATAAAGTATTGAGATGGGACACAGGATTTGAATTTAGGTTAGTTATTGGTGAGTGTATATAAACCATGAAGCTCAATGTTGTGCTAAGATTGACTGCTTCATACTTCCCCATGTATCATGAAAAGAAAAATTAAAAAAATGTCTTGACTAGGAGTCTTCAACAAAAAAAAATCCAATTTTAATTTTTCTGCACCTTTAATTTTTATGCTGAATTGTGTTATCTCTGCTATTTTTCCCATTTTAAGATCATCTCATCAACTCCCACCTAACTAATCACTTCTCCCCCACTTTCTGTACATCTGCCAAAAATTTACATCTCACTTGCTGAAAGAGAAAAAAAAAGCACTGTTTACTTAATATTTTATTTAATATTTTATTCCTACCATCCTTATCACCTATCCATTTCTCCTTTTGGTCTCTCTTGGTCACACCCCTTCATCTGAAATAGAAAACTTATAGTCAGTTATTATTATCTGTTTAAGATAAATACATTAAATCATCATAGCATTAAGTCAAAAAAAAATTGCTCTCAATAATTCTTATATGAGTTTGAATCCTCCACTTCTAACATTTTTATTATTTGATTTTACTACTGCTTGGCAAAATTTGTTTTTTATTAAGGGCACCTGCTAACACAGAGTGATCAATCATTGATAAATGTAGACTCTTCCATATATATATATTGTGCCAGACCGTAAAACATCCATGCTCAAGATGGCTGTAGCCAACAATTTGGCACAGCTAACTTTATTGAATTTGGTAAATAAACAATGATAGTTGGTCTATAATAGATTTCCATCCCCTTGCATACTTAACTAATTTTGAAATAATGAACACAGACTATAACTGTATCATATTTATTGTAAATGTTCTAATAGGTATATGTATAAAGATTTCTGTATATTTGTTTTTTCTTTTTTTTGATAATTTTTAAAATATTTTTTTTTAAAAACAAAATATATTTTTTGTGTGTGAAAAGAATCTCACATTTAAAAGGTGGATTTAATTAATCTTTGTCTTTCTATTTTTACTTTTTTTTTGTATGTAATCAAATAGTATAATTTTTTAAAATTAATTTGTAAATCAAATTACAAATATGTTATCTAAAGAATGTGGGTGGTCTATTACTCCAATATGGAGTAATAAAATTCCTGAAAAGAGAAAAATAGGAAAGAGATTTTTGAAACATAATTTATAGAAAAATGTACTAAAAGTAAAATTCATCTGATGCAATAGCTCGAAGGGGGATGTAAGCAATTGCAACTTGTGGGTGGAGGGGGATATATATATATACCCTACCTGTGAAATGTAGAGAGTTTAGTTTTTTTATTATTATGAGACTGAGAGAGCCATAAGAACCTACCTGTAAAATGTAGGGGAAAATTAATGATTATTATTGGACTGAGAGAGCTACATGAATCTATATATGGTGTAGGAAAATTATTTTTTATTGGACTGAGAGCGCTACAAGAACCTACCTGTGAGCATAGGGGAAAATTGTTATTAGATGTTTATTCTTTTGGTCAATATGGTGCCGGATTGCAGAGTATATATTTTTTTAATTCAAGAAGGAGTTTGATGCATATAATTTTTTTGTTTATGGGACCTGCCGGTTATGGATGAACATAAACTTATGTTGAATATCTTTCCTGGTGATATGCGCAGACATTAACCAAAGCCAGCAACACCAATATGATGTGGAAAGTCATTTAATCATACACAGTTCAGTGATTAATCATAAAAAAAGTCAAATATTTTTGATTGCCATGACTAAAATGATAACCAAGTTTCATCTAATTGCCCAGAAAACTATGGAGTAGAAGAACCATAGCAGTATGCCTGCCCATTCAGATATATGTAATCTCCAAGATGTATGTTTTAGAGACCTAGTGTATCCTGATTGAAGGACTCTACAAGGATGGCAAGGAGTTAAGTGAATATCACCAATCCTTTCTAGTAGTTTAGATGGTCTGCTCAGAAGTTTGAATCTGGAGAACAAGCAGACAGAGATGAGGACAACAAAAAAAGAGAGAATGTTTATAATTTTTCTTGGTTTATTGTTTGTATTTTTAAAGTGGATATAGCAAGTATAATTGTAATATATTTACTAACACATTATAGAATATAATCATTTTTTGTTGTATAAAATATTGTAAAATAATATTGCGTATACATAGATCTCACTCAAATCCACTAAATATAAGATTATAATTTTCTTGTTCTTTCCCCTCATTTTACCTTTACATCTTATTTAATTTTAAACATGGTAGTGTCACCCCATGTGGAGGGACCTATATAGCCAGGTTATACATTTTTTTCTATATAAAAAAATAATATATACATAAATTATTACTTTACATACCCAAATGTAAAGGTGTATATAATCTTAAGAGTTTATATGAGCAAATGAGGAAAGTTCAAAGGGTTAGATATGTATATAACTTATTTCATTATTTTGGGGAATTTATAAAATGAAACATCTGTTATTTTGTGCAGGGAGAGGGGAGTATAGACCACACCCATTGTCATCCATCTTTGACCATTTGTATTTTATGGCAAATAAGTTAACTTATGTATGAGTTAGAAATTGGATTCTTTTTTTATTTCTTTGTTCGTTTTAATCTAAATGTAGATCTTGAATATAAGGATTTAAATATTCTTGTATGATTATATGTAGAATTGTAAAATTGAAATAGAAAGCAGTATAATTAATTTATGACTGAATATTATAATGTTTAAATCTATATGTGGTGGAAGGGGGTTTAGTTAAATAACTATATTATCTCATACTTTATTTGTTTATCATATAATTTATTGTAGAATAAAGAAAAACAATAATAATAAAATGCATTCACCTATTTGTGCTATCTGCTTACCACGGCTATAAAAGGTTATAGAAATACTTACCCAAAGTACCTGAGATAGGGATTATATTTGAGCTAGTCATTGGGATATTATATCAGGGAGTTGAAATATAATATACTTTTCAACCAGTTTTCCTTCATCCAAATAAAATGTATGTCAAAGGACCTCTTTGCATACTCTCTCAGCAGATAGGGAAGGGAAGAAAATTATTTAACTTTTTGCTTTCTTTTATTATGTTGCAGGTGGCGCTAAGGGTTGTCAAATTAGTACAATCTTTTAAAGGTATGTGAAGAGCTAGCGAAAATGTCTACTGGGTAAATAAAAATTGGGGTGAAAGTAAAAATAGTTTAACAAGGGAAGATTTTGATTTTATTTGAAATGAAATTTCTTTCCTTTAATAATTAGTAAAGTAATACTCATTTGTATTTAACCCCGGGTATTATCAAAGATTATTATTGATCTCCCATTTTAAAATGTACATGTTATTTCATGCTCATGACATACACAGTTATATAGTATAATTATTTTAAATGGATAAGACATATATGGGATTTTGAACTGATACAATATATATATAGCAGTCATTGGAAGACAAAAAAAATTCATCATTATGGGAAACATTTCAACATATCTTTCTTATCTGTTGTACATGCAAGAGAGAAATACAGAATAGACAATATCTAGTTCAGGATCATTGAATAGTTTTGAAAAAAAGATTCACCCATATATATTGTAGTCTGTGTCCCAGAAAAAACAAGAAAAAAACAATATTCAGTTTATGCTATAGAACTGATCATAGCCTGGAAAAAATGTACACACTACATATACATAAAAAAACTTCTTTTTTCTCTTTTACAATTTTATATATTTTTGCATTTTGTACATGCAAATAGAGTCATTATTTAGGTATGTGGGTGGTTACATCAAAGTTTCACTTAGTTTATGTAAAATGTTGAAAAAATACATATGTACTATACTTATATTAGTAGCACATGGGCTTTAACTAAAACAAACAAATTTTACATTTTTAAAATGATTGCTTTAAACATGGCCTCAAATTCCAAGATAGTTACTCTACACATAATTAATCTTATGGCATTCAACCTATGGTTATGTAAGTTTCCACATTTAATTAATCAGTTTATCAAAAATAAAATTAAAGTTTATGGATGGAAAACAGGATAAACAATATTTGTTTTATATAATCAATATGACAAAAACAATTAAATCCTTTTTTATATCTAGAAAATTATGTGTATATTAAAGTATATATAGCAAATTATACACATATAGCTAATGATCCATTCAGGGTGTGGGAATAATTAACAGACACCACGACTTGGCATCCAAACATGGAAAAAATATACATATATAACCAATGATATTTTCAGGGTGTGGAAATAACTAATAGGCCCCACAATTGTGCACCCAAACATGGAAAAAAAATCACATGTACCGATCAAAACTTGTTGATCCATCTAACATGATCTGGAACTCAAAAAATGTACTTCAAACCCAATCAAGCCCATGATTTAGGTCAGGAACCAACCTGGACTCAAACCCACTCCCTAATTCCCAGATCAAACACCTAATGAATAACATATAGTGATGACACAAGAATTTATTCTTAAGTCTGGCCCACTAGCAAAGCAGAGAATACAATGAGATTTGCATATTAATTACATAGACTTAACTAAAATAGGTATTAGATAAATTAGGAATCATACTTATTGTACCGGTCAAAATATATTCTCCATCCAACATGAGCTGGAACTTACAAAATCGGAATTCAAACCCAGTCAAACCAAAGAATTATATCAAAGACCAAACTGAATTTGAACCCAACTCATGAGCTCAGATCAAAACCTAATGGATAATACATATTGATGGCACATCAGACTATGCATCATGAACTAGCTCAATGGATGTGATGATTACTGAGACCACTTATCTGACTCTAACGTATGATAAAATGACTATGGATATTGCTGAATAAATTCGCATATGTATATTTGGGTTGCCAATACAAACAGTGTGCATGAACATTTAAAACTAATTAATAAATAATAAACAATCAAACAAAGTCATAAAATATTTAATAATAAGCAAATATTTGTTCAATTATTTATGATGAGTATTATAAATTATCTTTAGTCTTTGGAGTGTGAGTTACAATGTCCAATAAATAATGGCAGTTGTACTCATATGACAATAATTAACACATAAGTATTTAAGAAATATATTTATCTATGTCCTGACAAATTAGACAAGTGTAAATAAAGATATCTATGGTATTTGTGCTGAATGAATTACATACATTACTCGTTATTTGGTATTTTATTTGGAAAAGAAAATATGATTCTAATTTTATGTAAGAAGGAGGTGTGAGTTATTATCCATACATCCATAAATCTATCCAGGAACAGCATGATAGATACATAGGGGATAACTTCAATACTTAACAAAGAAAATTATTTAACTTATCGATAAATATAAAAATGTTTGATTTTAATGAAATCAATTCATTATGATTTATAAAGCAAAAGAGTGGACCTTTATTTGAACTAAGAAATAAATGGTACTAACACATTACAAGCAACAAAACAAATATGAAGAAAAATGGTTTGTCAGTGATTCAATAAGTAAAAGGGTGGCATGTATTCAACAAGTCCTTTATGCCTACAAATGAACCATGGAACAGAAGGAAAGCCAAGTCGGGACACAGCCGTGAACCTTTGGTGTTCCAATACAGCAACGAGCGAGGAAGGAAGTGATTTCTTCCTATATATTTAAGATATCAATAATATTGCCAAAATGACAAGCCCAATAAGCAAGAGGGTGGCTTGTGTTAGTAACATTCTGAATGGTGATGATATAATGATCATCACATTTGATTAATAAAGCCCAAATTATATAATAGATGCTTAACATAATGACCTGATCATATTAGATTAAAATCAAACTTACTCGGAGCAAATGCACTTAAATGCAATTATATAATTATAATAATAATTACCCTTTATATCATGCCCTTACAGAATACAAATATAAAATATGAGATTCAAATTAGAATATATTTATTTATTTCCCTTATTAACTTTTCATAAAACATTAATAAATGTGATCAATATGAATAGATAAATTTTGTATAACTTAAATAAAATAGTGATGAGAATAGGTTATAAACTGAGATAATAATACTTTTCAACCATTGGTAAAATCATATCAAACATTAAATAAATCATTCAACTCAATAATTAATAGAACCATTATTAATTTAGATCTAACAGGCAATAATTAGCCTATAAAATTTAATGCAATACTATTTTCTTAGGATAAGTTTAAACAAAGGATATTATTATTGAGTTGAAAGTATTGTCGACATATTATTGCAAATAAATGATATTAATAATCATTAAAATAAATACAATTAAAATTAGTTAAAATGAACCACCATCCTAGGAGAAAGAAAATTAACAAGATATTAATTTTAAGACTAGAGATATAAGAAAATAGAGAATTACTATAACAAAATTTAACACATTATAAAGTGAATAAAGAAATTTCAGGTATTAGTTAACTTAAATCATGATTTGAAATATAGTTCATGAACAATCCAGAAAGTTATGGTTTATAAAATAAAAGGTTACTAGTCATTTCATGGCTCGCTCATTGATTCAGGAATATAGAGTCCAGTTGGATTTAGGAGACAAAATAGATGCACACTTGATTCACATAGAATTAATTTTTAGATTAGTTTTCTTTTGGAGTTTAGACAACTTACGATCAGTATTGAAATGTTCTATCTTAGCAACAACATTTTGAAGATTTGTTGGAGAACTCCAGGATCCAGCAATCAGATTCCTGAAGTTAGCTGCAAACCATGCTGAAAATACTATTAAAATTCCGATCCATTCCTCCAATAAGATTTTTAAATCTATTAACTTTGAATTCATTTTTTATTTAGAAAATGAATTTGTAAAATCTGAACAAAGGATTTTAATTTAGCATCATCCTTAAAGTTTTCACTTATCATTTTAACTAATTAATAAAATATTCCCTATTGTCTTTGGGAAAGGACGATCTAAAAGCTTATCAAAAAAATGTAACTTTTAATCATATAAATTTGAACAAAATGGTAAAATATAAAATAAAACAGTCCAGTGTAATAAAACTTTATAATGAATGTATATTTAACTATCTACAAATATATACACACAATTCACATAATTTAAAATATATATAGTTTTATGAATATTTTATCATGAGGTAATTAATAACATTAACAAATTTAAACATAAGATAATTAACTTCAATAAATACTTAACTAATAACTTCAGTTTTAACTGAACCTAATATACATTGAAGATACTATAAAGTCTCATTCATTTGGAAATATTAACTGTTAATGATAGGGGTTGAACTTGGTTAAAGGTGGGATCTCATGAAGTTCGGATCGAACTTAGATCTAACCGCTTCAGTATGTATTTAAATAATTAACTGAAGGTTTGAAGCTATTCATAAATTTGATAGAAAGGTATATGCATGGATGGATGTGTGGAAGTGGAGAACAAGGTAATTCGAACAACTCAAATAAGTTTGATAATAAAAATAGTTTAATAATATGATAAATTAATTATATACATTTGTATGTGCATGAATGAGCAGTCTGCCAAGTGGTAGATAATTACATACTGGATTTCCTGCCAACAGTTTTCATATGCTCTTTTATTGACTAAATAATATATACATCCATGAACACACTTCATTGCTGGGTATGTTATTAAGATGCCAATCATTTATTATAAAAGATTACATAACATTGCAATTAATGCTTCTTTTAATGGATATGAATCATGGTAAGAAAGTATGATTTCATGGAGTGTTCTCAGATTCATTATTTATATAATAAACTATTTTCATGCCTTTGCAGTTGTGAAAATAAATAAAAATACATTTTAAACTTATATTTAGTTATGTGACAAAATTTTGATTAACATTTGGAAAAAAATGCTTTATTTTTCCCAAGGCATATACTCTTAAAATAAAATAAATAATGATGGTGGGATGATATAACAAGACTAATACAATATTATTAATTAATAAAGCTAATAATATTCAGAATTTGGTAAAAGCCTGAAATCCGGGCAAAGTCGCTTGGAGCGTTGATGCTAGACAAAATCAATGAAATATAAAGTTACCGGGCCACAATTTTTTTTTAATTTTAATACAACATGATTTATTATTTATTGATTAAAACAATTTTAATTTCATTTATAACATGATTTATTTATTATTAAATAAATTTTTATATTCATTTTCTTTTTTTTTTAATCCAAATTTTTCAACAAATTTTTGTAATGTAATTTTTTTTATTTTTATTATTTTAAAACTTTGAACCGTTTTACCATGTCAAAATATTTCTTTTAATTCCACCACCGGAAAAAAATAGAATACAATTACTTGCGAATTGTTTAGACTTAATTCTAATTATTTTTTTGTCTTGACTATTATTTTTCCCTTTTTACTTTTTTTTAAAACAACTTGTTTTTAATTATGTTTGAATTAGCCTTTCTTTTTTTTTTTTTTTTGTCTACTACAATAAACAGCTGTTCTTTGTGGTGGTGGGTGATTTCGTATCATTATTATATTAATAAAAACTAAACACAAATAGTAAATTATTTTAACAGTGCTAAAAAAAGATAATCAACTTTTGAACTTGTTTCCAATTATTTACTTTTTAGTTGTCGTAATTGTTTTTATTAATATTCAATCAAAATTACACCCCTACCCTCGCATAAAATTTATTTTTCCCCAGCCTTTCTAAAGTAAACTTTTTACTTTGTCGTTATTATTAACAAAAATACAAAGCGAATCAAAATATGGTTTATGTCAATTTATAATTACTTTACAAAAAAAAAATACACAAACTTTGTATTTTTTTGAAAATAATTTTTATTTATTTATGTAATCTATTTAATTAAAAAACAACAACACTGTCTACTGTTTATTTGCAACAGCCATCTCAGATAGGATGGATAGAAATAGATCTTCATCCTTGTGCATTCTTCTCCATATAAACTCTGACAAGTAGTTATCCAACAACTGTCAGTTCCTCTTTTCTTTTTGTTTTCTTTTTTCAAAAGACCCCAAAGATGCTCAATATTCTGTGTGTGAACACCTGTGGTAGAATCCACAAAGTGGTATCAGTGGTTGACTGTTAGGTGTTGGAATCCAGCGGCCTTCAGTTCTGTAGTTTTGTAACCCATCCAGCAACCGGAAAAGATTGTCGATCCTATCTTGATATTGTCTTTGATGGATTGCAAGAGTGTAGCCACAGAGCGGGATGAAACACAGTGCACAAAACATTCGCCACTCTCGCGACAACTTTTTCTCACTTTTTACTTTGATTTCTATTTCGTTCAAATTACCTTTTTTTTTAGCCTTCTACAATAAACTGCTTTTGGGGGTGGGGGTGGGGTGTATTTCGTAATTTGTTATTCTTAACAAAAAGTCAACCAAAGTCATCATTTATTTAAACCCCACTGCAAAAAAATGAATCCAAATACTTGTCAATTTCGAATGAAATAAAAAACAACAACAAAAAAAAAAGGACACAAACTTTGGACTTTTTAAAATTATTTATTCGATTTTATTGCTGTAATAAAAAGTGTACATTACGTGTACCTGACAAAATAAAAAAAACCCACAATCTCACATATTTTCAGTACTCGGCAATTTATCTGAAGAAAAGTTTCAAAATTGCATGTTCATCTCAGATCTTTTAGTGGTCTCGAATATTTTCCCCACCATGCTGAAATGTGACTTAGCACGTGAGCTTTGTCGAAGCCTGTTCGAATATACACTTTGCCAATTTCTTTACATATTAACCTTTTTTTCAGGAAGGGTGGGGACCATATGACAATTCTTAATAATTAACAACATTTTTTAAATTGAAATGACATTACTCTATTATGGAGATTTTAAAAAGTCGTACCACCTTGAAATTTAAACACCCTCAAGCGATATGGTAATCAGCTATGAAAAGAACGAATACACATAAATAGCTTCAAAGCACAAAACAGGCTGTAATATTTTTGTGCGATGTCATGTAACGTGGCCTAGCTCAATAGGTTAATACAATACGTAAATGTTGTATTAGCCTGTAAGGCTGTGGCCGCCGAAATGGCATTTTTATGTATTTTGACACGTAAATAATGCCCCAAGCAGCTGAGCCCGGATTTCAGGCTTTTACCCAGAATTTATATATATTTTTAACAGAGCACAATTTTAATATTATAACATTAAAACTAGGTCATGAAGCAAAAAGTAACAATAAACAAAGAAGTGGTGGTACTGACATGATAGCAGAAAAATAACACAAGGTCATGCTTGTGGATGAATGAAGGCTATGACCCCCTTCTTATGGCACTGCTTAGAGAAATATGATTAGGCATGACATAGGTCAGATGTACTGGATTCTATAATGTGCAGAGGTCTTTTATACAGAGAATATCTCAGGAAGCCCAACTATCCATGAGACAGAACATGAAGAGAAATCAATGGGTTCAATCCTGCCAAATCCTTGATTAGAAGCACGTATTTATAATCATGAAACTCACCCAAATATCAATAACACAGTATGGAGAAATGTCTCTAACAACATGAAATAGTATTACTGCTTTAAAATAAATGACCTTCATTTTAATGCCACAATTTATATGAATAATATGCTATACTGTAATAATAAATGTATTAATCATTATTTTCTTTTTATATAGAAATGTTGGGATTTGTTTAATTTTAATGTAATGATTTTTTCATCATAATTATGTTTACTGTTTTTAAAATTTTGCAGATATTCATGAAGGCAAAATTCAATAAAATCATTTGTAGTGGGGATAGGCTATAAAGTTATATTGTTAGTGGATGCTTTATGTTTAGTATTTGCATTTATGGATTTTGTATTTTTATCATTATTATCACTGATATTGTTTGTATTAGTTTTTTGAATATTAACATTGATATTTGTATTAATATTTTGACTATGGTTATTATTATTATTGTAAAAAGTTGCATTATTGGTATTTTTTTAAAATTTGATCAATTATAATGTTTGCTGTTGCTGTACATTTGGAAGATTCATTATCTACCCTATTTTCTTCAGTTTTGCTGCTGTCATCTTCTTGATTTTTATTGCTACAAAATTTTTTAATGAGGTTTGTTTCTTTTTTAATGCCCTCTCTCTAATTTTTTGCTTCTGAAACACAGATTCTTATGTTCTTTTCATCAACCTAAAATATTAGTTTTATATTCTTAAATAATTTTTATTCTTTTACTTTATCTATCTAATTTTTTTCATAAGTAAGTAAAAATAATATGTGAATGTTGAAGCTGTAAATATTGTCTTATCTATTTACACTTCACCTAATACTAATATTGGCAGCATTAGTATGGGTTTGATCCTAATCTTATATATGTTAACTGACACCCATCTTGCCAGAGTTGGTAGTATATGTATAGTTTATCATCAGTCAGTACTTGTAAGTATAATATTCCAATATTTACCTTGTAAATTTATTATTAGAACCTTATTAAATGTAAGTGTTAAAAGCCATCATATTTTTAATTTTCTTATTTTTAGAATATAATAAATTCCTCAAATTTTTGTGAATAAAGTTCTTTTTTTTTGTTATTTTATTACAAATCTCAATCCCAATTAAATAGGCTTTGTCTAATACGTTGACTTGTAAAATTTAATCAGGTTTGTAACATTTTATATTTTGTTTAATGCTTTCTTTAATTAGCAAATGAACCCTTAGAACATGCCCAATGTTGGTGGTAGACTTCCTATTCTGAGGGAAACTGACAAATAGAAGAGGCCACTGGGAAAGTGCAGACCACAGAGGGGAATTATAAATAAACATTATGTGTATTGAATCTGTATAGAGCAGGGCTGGATCACATAAATAGCTAAATTTTGGCTATCTAAGTGAGTTAAAAATTTGTTCTCAAAATTACCATACTTCAAGACAGTTATGTTGTAATATAAATCATGTCAGGGTAAGAAGATCATTTGCTTCTCTCAGACCTTTGGGATCTTATCTCACCTGTGATGCCGGGATTTGAAATATCTAATCTGAAAATATGAACTGTTCCAAGAAATCCCTCCTGAATAAAGATCTACTGATTTACCAATGCCTATTGCCAACCCAAGTCTACTTAAGTATCACAATCACAATGGTAAAATACCTATATTGCCACCACCTGATGGTGTCTTGATTAGTTAGTTTGCATCAATTTCCAAATTATATTGTAAGCCTTTTTCTTTTATGTCTATTTAATTCTAACAAAGACAACTGTTATATATAATGTTAAATGTTTATATAGTTCACTTTAATGCTATATAATTTCTCCTTAAATTTGGTGTGGAAATTTAGATATCATTTTGCTCTTTAACTTGTTATTTTTATTTATTTGGTTCGCCAAGTTTGTATCAAAACTCAGCAAGTAAATTAAAATCTGATCTCTTATAGTTTCTCCTATTACACAAGGGAAACATAAAATTCTTTAAAGAACTAATTGTTCAACTCATTTAGTTTGGTACAAATTGTTTGATTTGTTTTCTAATAATTTTAATCTAAACACTCCTTTCGTTATTAAGTTGTTTGATCAGTACAATGTACAATATAAAATAGAAATCCAGTATTCTGCCCCAATTACCTAATATAAAATGAAACAACATTGGTTTAAATCAATTCTATGTTATAGCAACAGCAAATCATCTGTTATAATTAGTATTAAATAGAAATTAAATACTTTAACAACAAAACAAAGTAAATACTAGTGTTAATATTAAAGTCATTTTTTCTCTTTATTTATTAAACAATGTTTGTAACATATACACTTATTTTTAATACAATAAAACATAATAAACTTGTTGGTACACATTATTTTTATATTAGCAATCAGCCATATGTTCTGTCTGTACCATAGGAATAACATAGACTGTTATAAGTGTCAATCTTAAAATTCCATAGAACCAACAGATCTTCCACCAACCTGCAGAGGTGTAATCATTGTAATAGTATGTGATATCTATTATTTTTCAACCATAACCAGAGACAGAGCAAATGTAATGGAAATTTACTATTCTAGCCATGTGTAATGTAATATAAGAATTTAAGATTGGCAACTATAATGCCCCATTTCCAGGGATAGTTTCTATTTTGAAATAGAAAAAATAAATTCAGTTATATACTTGCTCAGATTAGTATTGATAAGAAGTAGAAATCATTTACTACTTTACTTATTTTGCCACAGGATAGCACTGAAAATCTTTCAGTTCTCATCATCATAATAGGGATTGAATGAGGTCAAATGTTCAATAGAAATAAATTATAAGAAAGAATCATTGCATAGGGATGTTCTATACATAGCAATGCATTCTGCTCTGAGCCAAGATATTTAAATTTTATATGTTCCCATAGCCTGCAGCACACCTGCTATGCAGGGTTCCCAGATATAGGCATACATTTTATTTCCAACTTTTTAATTTCAAAAATGAGTTTATAGAATATTGATTTGGGGGCTCTGAGCCACCTGCTGATGGGAGGGGGGTCCATCCAATTATCAGTTGCCCCAAAGGATAATGCATTTTTGTAACAAAAGTACACAAACATACCTCTTTTATTTTGCTTAAAGCAAAGGTTAAGTAGAACACCAATAATTAGTTATTATTCTTTGCATTTATTGATATAGATACCGGAGGTTATTTTTCTTTAAATTATATATATTATGATAGTAGGTTCTAAAATAGTCTTTAAAAATAATTGATTTAAAAAATAATTAGCTTTCTATAAAACTATCATATAAACAAAATTCATAATTTAAAGTAATTGGTTATTAAATTTATTTATTTATGACATGATACTATATTCATGTTTTATACTTAACAATTTTTTTTTATTTGTGGGTAAACTTGTTATGAACTTTAGTAATTTTATTTTATAAATATATATATATTTATAAATATTTATGGATATTTTTACATGAATAATTTGAATTAATGCAATATATATAATAGATTGCTATTTTAAAGTATTTAATATAGCAATAAATTCTTTTTTAAGAATAATAAAAAAATGTGAATGTATGTGCATGAATATTTTCTTTATGTTTAAAAAATAAATGAGAAATGCATTATTATTTTAAAGTAAATATGTAAACATATTTATATGTTTTATTTTATTTTTAAAAATACTTATTTTATTTAAATACTTTATCTCACAAGGACAAGAAACCCATAGTCAACTCATGAACTTTCTTTTTATCGTTATTTTGATATTCAAGTAGTTTGTTTTATTTATTTTTTAAATAACAGGGATAAAAACAACTTGATATTAAATGCTTTTATTGACTGTGCACTAAAAGTAAATAAAATAATTGTCTCTTCAGCCATAATTGGTGTGTTTAGATTTAAGTTGAAATAAAAGCATGGGAGTCCAGAATTTAATTAATTCAATCACTTGTGTTAAAAACTAAGAATTGACTTCATTAATTTCTGGACCAACTAGGTTTATATTTCAATATAAATTGTGGTTGAAAAAGTAATTATTTTATTTCTTTTAGTGCACAGTTAATGAAAGCATTTTAAATATATAAAATTAAATCTATTGTTTTTAAGTTTTTAGTATTGGCATAGTAAATTAAAATTCAAAATTATATTATATCTTAAACTTATTGGACACTTATATATATATAGTTGTTATATATATATATAGTGTAATGGGCACACACACCGTTACATTATTTATTTTAAAAATTTAGACATGAAAAAAAGAAAAGTTTGCATATAAATTTTTTTTTTAAGAAATAAAAAATTGAAAGTTAAAAGTCATTTCAACTTTATATATATAAAATCGCACAAATGAAAAATTATTAGAAGAAAACTTTATTAAAAAAAAAAGTTTTAAAAGTAAATATTAAGAAAAAATCTTGAAAGATTTAAAGATAAAAAGAATGTACAATAAATTAATTAATGCTATTGTAAAATGGAAATGATTATTTTAATTAGTTAAAAGTAAGCTAGCCCTTGGGCATTTCAAAATGTATAAGTAAAGCTCAGATAGAAGAAAAAACAATAGAAAATAATAGCCAATAAAAGAAATCCCTCAGGAAACGGACCTCAATGAAAAGATCATCATTGTCATGATGTAATGTCCACTGGATCCAAAAGTTTACAATAAAAGAAAAAGTTTAGAAATAAAAAAATTAATAGAGTTGAAGGAGAAGAGATTGAAAAGACACACTCTTCAATCCCTTCAGTTTTGCTAAAAAAAAGAAAGAGAAATGACCATTCATTTTCTATATTGCAGACCACAGGAGGTTGGGGAAATTAATGCTGGATCCAAATGGCAAGCAATGGATAAAGATGAACTTTTTAAAACCGTAAGAACTTTATGAACTCTAATGAACATTAATTAATTTGAAAACAATAAGAACTCTAAAATTTAAACTGTTCAATATTTAAATAGAAATAGAATCCTATCTGGCCACCGTAAATTATTATTAATAACTAATTTTATTTGATGTATTTTTTAAGTCATTTCCATTAAGTTATTTGTTTCATTCTTTTAAGTTTTTATTATGATTGTTTTTTTGTTAAACAACTTTTAATAAATGTTAAATTTAAGTCGAACATGAATGGCTGCATAGATTCGTTAAGTTATGTTAGTTTAAGGGAGGGTAAATCTTAGGTTATTTGTTTTTTAGTTAAATTGTGTTAATCAATTGGATATATTGGTGTAATTAGATGTAGTATGAGGTCCACTACATGCAGGATTACATGACATGCTGCACTTGGGTGAAATAAGCCTATTTCTCATTGAGCATTGGAGACAGACAGTATTTCCTGCTCTGTGGATCACCCCTTTGCCTATGGAATGGGATCGTAAGTCAGCAGAAAGAACTGCAATCCCTTCCTATGGAGTTTTTTTATTGTTCTTCTTGCCAGACAGATGTAGCATTCCTGTACTGGATGAGAGACAATTTTTTCTCTATTATCATGCTGTTCAGATGTACACTCCTGACAGTATGGTATTTGTGCTGTCATATTCATGCTGCATTCAATACATCAATATATCAGATAGATTGATGTTAGTTTGACTGCAAACTTTTGGCCTAAGGTTAAATAAGGGAAAGAATATTTTCTTTTCAAATGCAATCTATGTAGTCTATTTATACTTGACACTAATAAAATATTCAACTCATCTGTGCAAACTTATAAAATAAAAGTTAAAACATAAATTAAATTCTAAAATCAAAGTTAAAATGTAAGTTAGATTTTAAAGTAAAAGTGATACTAAAATGATTCAAAATCTTATATATGTCTAAATAAATGTTTGTGAGTGTTATTACTGGCAGTGGCTTTTAATTTTTTAATATTGAAGATATATTTTAAATAAAATTATATTATAAATCTCTGCTGTTCCCTGAGCTAGTGACATGGGCTGATGGTTGGAATAAACCATATATATGTAAAAGTTAGATCTTAACAGTGTGTATCTGCCTACTCTATAAATTTTCCAGGTTCAAATGGCCTGGTGGCACCTTGTAGCAGCAGATATGGTAAGACTCTCTGATCTATCATATCCAACCATTATAATATATATATTGTAGCAGGATGGTGTGGTATCGAAAAAGGGTTTGAAGTGGGTGGAGAGATGTAAACCTAGGGTGATGGCAAAATCAACCCCAAGTAAATACAAAATCAATAATTTACAAAAATGTACAGAAGTATAAAATATTTTATAAGAGCATGAGATTAGAGAATGTCTAGAGATCATTGAGAGATTAGAAGAGCCACTAAAAACATAACTAACCATCAACCAGCATTATAAAATAAATGTAAGTAAGAATAATACTCAAAATATCATTCATTGTCATAAATAATTCATCAAAAGAAATCAACAGTCAACCTGGTGACTGGATATGAAATAGGTCTTCTGCAGACCAGGGTAACAAATGAGCCTTTGCCAGCTTGGGCAATCATTTAAACATAACTTGGATGTACCAAGTTAGTCCCCATCCATTATAATACACAACCAGAAAAATATAAACAATAATGCTGAGATATTGAAACATGCTTACCATCATCAATGTTCATGGTCACTAGCTCTGGCCAACAACAAACTTAACTTCTAATAAGACTAAATTAAATTCAGATGTAGTGCATGGACTTTAAAGAGTATTCTTTTTGCACCAACCAGGATGATGATTGATCATCTCTGGATGCCCAAAAGACACTAAATGTACATCTCCATTTGTATATTTATCCCATGCATGAATCTAACTCAGAGAACACAAGCTCTATTACTGTATGTGACCAAGACAAGATGCAATACAATTTTAACAATTAAATACAAGATTATTATTAACAAAAAAAATGATGTTTAAGATCCTATAGGATAATGCTTCTGATTTTGAATAATATATATATATATGTGTGTGTGTGTGACTTAGAAAATTACTATACAGAATTCAAATTATTACATTGATTTAGTAATTAATATACAAAATCAGATATATATATTGTAATGGATGAAAAATCTTTGATTCGCATATACTGACCATGAGAGCGCCACTAGTCCAAAATCAGAACTAGACATTTATTTTAAGGGTGGACAGGATATGTGAACCAAAATGTACCGGACTAAACTCAGGGAGAAACAAGATATCTTAAATATTATTTAGACAATTGAGAAATCAAAGCACAAAGACAAACGTCAGTGAAATTAAGTTTAAACAAATTTTAAACTTTTATTTAAGAGCAAAATAATTTGTAAGGAAAAGTTTACATGAAAATCAATAGGGTTATCTCAGGCGTGTACTAGAAAGACTAAACACAATGCTCTGGCAGACTTACTGACCCTCTAAATAATGAATTCTACAGGGAGAAAGCAATTTCATTCAGCAGAAGATTTACCAAAACATTGGTTTTCACTTTCAGATACTTAAACAATACATTCTTGAAATAAATCAATGAAACCAGTGCCGGCGAGCTTTTCAAGGTCTGAAAAAGGTGTCAGACCAAGAATGTCATCTGTCGGTAGAAGCTGCACCTATTATTACATTTAAAATAAAGGTGATTGATTCACTCCAAGAACAACCGAAAAATATGATTGAAAATGAAATGAAAACAAACAATTAAGACTGGAGAATCCCCAACCAAATGATTGGTGAAAACTAATCTAAGGATTAAAGGTCTCAATAGGAGACAAGTAAATCATTAGAAAATCAGTTACATCTGCCCCAACATTTAAAGAAAATGAATTACCAATAATTATAATTAAAAAATAAATTCATGACACAAGTTCTGAGTACACACTCTGATAAATTTTAAGCTATACAAGTAAATACAAAATAAATTTATCAGAGAGTGCACATGAGTACAAAAATATGAATGCTATAAATACTTTAGCAGTGAAAGTCTCTCTCGCCTGTAATTTACAAGAGGGATAAATATTGTCTTCCTGTGGGTGACTCATAAAATTACAAAGCAAAAACAATTATAATTTCCACTTTCAGAGATATAAGAAATGAAGACTATGAAAATAAAGTCACCAGCCAAAAGATTTGGTGGATTGCAAAAATGCAAACACAGTATTTAAAATTAATTCGGGCTACTAAAATAATTACAGGTAAGCATTCAAAATATACACGATTGCCAAAGCATTTAGTAAAAGTTAGGCATAAAAATAGAAAAACTCACATGTCACTCTCCAATAAACAAAAACTGAAAACAAACTTGGAATCTTAAAACTAAGTTTCCAAGAAACACGACAAAGCACAATAAAAGAGAATAAATATAGCTAATCAATATGAGGTTAAATATTAATTTAGATTACAGGTTTATTAGATTGAGTGAAGATTTAACTAAAATTTTTATCCTGGAAAGAATAAAAGAAAATTTCATCTTACGGTAAAGCACAATTCGCAAAGAGTGCGCATGTTTATCTTTAGTCCATTTTCAGGTCCTTTGATAGTGGCAAGGTAGAGGCAGTGCTTATTTCAGAGGCTCATGGCATGACTGAAGGAGAGCTGGAAGGTGTGGGTCCATCCTTTGTTTATGTTAGCAAGACATCCTGATGATGGAAAAACTCATAGCGGTAGATTTTGACATTTTGCACAGTAACAAAGTTTTTCAATGATTGTTTACGTTTTTAGCAGGAATTAAATGTCTGAACTGCTACCCAAAATGGTATAACTCTCATCAGGTGATAATCCAAGTGTCTCTCACTAATACTGACTTTCTCTCCTCTCTAAAAATTGGCGGGCTATCCTTGCCTCGCTACATTTCCCGCAAAAAAATTTCATTACTCTCTAATTCTATATCTTAGGCAGGGAAAATATTAATTTCCCACTCAATCTAATTTAAGAATTCTAACCAGGGATTATTGAAACGAAAATGACAATACAATTAAATCTCTGCTTTTTAGAATTAACTTTAAAAATGATTAAAATAAAAGCAACAGGAATATATAATTAGCAAGCTTGCCTGTTTTTAATAAAATTGATTAATACAAGCAGTGATAGTAAACTATTTTAAAATAAATCAATTCTATAAACAAAAATTAAAATGCCCTATTTAAATATAACCGAGTATATGTTTTAAATAATAATAAAAATAATTTAGCATTAGACATTTAATGAAAATTAAGTTGTTTTTCCTTTTTTTAATTTTAGTAATAAAACCATTGAATGGGAAATCAATCTGGTTCAATATATATATATATGTGTGTGTGTGTGCACAGCCACACAATATTCTTTTAAACATTATTTAATACAATATAGGTTATATAATATGAGACCATACAAGTTTTTGGATTGCTGCATCATAAAAAAACATTCAGTTTCTCTCCTACCTTAGATAATATTTTTATTACTGTAATATTATCAAATATATATATATATATTATAGTTGGCTAACAGTTATTTAATACTTTTATTCATTTTTCTGGTATGTATGGGATCAAACTAAAATAATACAGACATAGTCACATTAAAATAAGCTTTATAACTTCCATTTAATATTAACTTAAATTCTTTTAAAAAAATTCTCTTCTAAGAATTACTTTGATTAAAATAAACATTTCCCCTGAAAAACACAATTTTATATTAAATACTTCTCTATTCTATTATTGCTACTTTATAAATGTTAGAAAAACCAAACATATTTTCCTGTTCAGTGTCAAATTTCATTTTACACCTAACTTGATCACTAAACAACTTTTTTATAAAATTCTAGTGAAATATATAAAATTGATTCATCAAAGGTAGCATTCAATTCACAATTATTTTTTTTCCGAAAATAATTTCTTATTCCATTATTCTAAAACTTAATTTGAATTGAACTGATTTAACCTTGCATACACTTCAACACTACCACATTCTATATACCCACAATCCCACATAAGTTCACACCAGAGGAAAAACACTTGACCATATGCCAGACCATATATGCTCCACCTAGCTCAAGGAAGTTCATATGCCTACATAAATATATATCTCTAAACATGTTGTAAACTTATACCAATAATTCCACCATTTAACATATTGCTATTGCAGAAATTTTACCATATATTAGCATTATACTTCAATTACTCAAAAGTACATCATGTAATTTATTTATGATCATTGGTAAAGGTTATTTAAATAAGAATGATCCACATAATCTTAAGTTAGTATATTTAATTAAATTGAGAAACATCATTCACAACTTGGTCATACTGATTAAATCTTAATAACAACTTTTAAAATAATTGAGACATATCAACAATAATCAATACTTTAATAATTGGACTCACATATTGCTTAGGCACCAAAAATCAACCATGAAACTCACTTTTGTCACCTGCAAGCAACAATTAATCTAGCCCCGAATTGGGTGCCTAAATTAACCATGGAATTCACCCTTGTAACCTTCACTACCAAAATAGTCAATAATATAAGCAGAAAAAGAAATGTTAAATTAAAGAGAGGATTTCTTTATTCAACTAAGCTAGCATGAAACAATAAATCTAAAGAAGGTAACAAAATTTCCATGAAGATAATAACTTCTAGTTAAACAAGTCTTAAAATCCACAAACAAAATATTATAAACTAAATTTAATATTCGTCAAACCAATAAATGATTAATAGTCAGATGTATGAAATAAATATGAAATGAAAATTATGAATTATTATCACTAAACTATGATGTAGATGACTAAATAGATGATGAAAATAAATAATAATTAAATAATAAAATGAAACAAGCCCAAGAGTAAAAATAAGAAAAAGATGTGTTAGAATAGTGAATGATCAAGATAATGATATAATAAGAGCTAATGAATGATTAAGACGATAGTAAATTAAAAGCTAATGAATGATTAGGATGATAATAGATGAAAAGCCAGTGAAGGGTGCATCAATTATGATAATGAGTTACAAACCAATGAGAATGAAGAAAACAATGAAAGATCAAGATGGAATAGAATAACAATGTTGATGATGGAGAATGAGATCTTATACTACAAACTAATATTGTATTAAATGATAATAAGATAAACTAAAATATAATAGGGATTCCAAGCTTGACAAAACCAGAATATCCACCATAAAGTTAAAACAAGCTATACATCTTGAAGTTTTGTTGACATTAATAAAAACTGTGAAAATAACATAACTTAAATCTAAGTACAAATAATAATGGTAGATGTAAAATTTACCATAACTTTGAAATGTACTCTGCAAATTAGTAAATTATTCTTTTCAGGGTTCAAATAACATTATTATTATTTTGTAAAATTATACTTGGCTCAGTGAGAGGAATTTTGCCACTACCCAAATATAGCAAACAAAGTGTCTTATAATATAAAATAGAATTAACAAACAATATCTGTCAATTCCAGATAAACCTAATGAACTCCATAAATATTATAAACTTTAAGCATCAAGAAATACAAATATTTTTACTAACTAGACACAATAACTTACCAGCTTCCTTTTGCCAAATAATTATGAGTAATGTGATCAAGATTGGTAAATGGAATATCTGCAGGTTTAAAAAAAACCAATTAAATCAAAATCAAGTTGTTTGCCTTTTAATATAATATTTAAAATAATATATGCACTTCAGGTTAATAATATTTTGATCACTAAGTGATTATGCCTTAAATGTACTTTTAAACTATAAGGGCTTAACAAAATTATTATGATATACTAACCTGTACCCAAATATACTATATTGACTGATGATGATTTCAACATAATAAGATAATGTGTTGATGGCAGTAACAATAACAATGTGTATCGTCATTAACAATAAGACTCCAGACATCTAAATAAACTTTTAAAACAACAAGATTTATGTACACTGTTTACAAATTTATTTAGAAACATCTGAACTAAGGCAGAAATATTATATAAAATTAGGTATAGAAAATAATGTATAACCCATTGAATACACATATAATATAGAAAATAGTATAGTACAGTGATACCTTTATTATCACTATCATTACCAGTTATGCTTCTTCTATTTTATATTATAAAACAGGAAGGTTAAACTCTATTTAACATAAATTAGCACTCAAGTTATAAAATAAAAGTATTCAATTCTTTGGGAAAAGTGAAAATTTGAAAATCTAAAACTTAATGTTTAAAATAGCATGTTACACTGTATAACTATTTTATTTATATCAGAATATGATATAAAGGCAATTATATGCAGCACAAATAACAATTATTATTACTTGATATGAAAATATTTATTATACTAATTTGGGATCAGAAATCAAAAGTATACATGACACCTAAACCTTGTCTATGTCCACAATATAACTATTGCAATTATTAACCTGTCTTACCAATCCATAGGTGAATCACTGCTTGATGAAAATAAAATGACATTGTACATGTGTATATCTTGCTATATCATAAAGAAATTTTATAATCACTAGTAAGTTTTGGTTGGTTTACTTGTAAACTGATGAAAGTACTACAGAATGATACATACACTATTTACAATTAGACAAACACTATAGATACACAAGTGTCCCTGAATTTAACTTTATCCTATTATTGCTATTTAATTTTAACAAACTAAAACCTCACCATACATGGTGGAAAACAAATTATATAACATCATGAGGGATCCAACAATAAAGAGAGGCTCTACCCAACAACATTATGGAGTTTTAAATAATATGGCCAATTCCAATACCTTTTTCCTAGGTAGAAAATGCATTCACATTGTATCATCACAGGGAAATAGAATACGGGCCATGAATATAACCATCTCTATAAACATTACAAGCATAAAACTGCTAAAAAAGCAATAACTATTTATCAGCCTTGACAATGTAATCCCCTCATAGAATAAGCAATGGCATAGTGCTCTATCTACCTATGCACAATATCAATGATACTATATTCAATGTCACCATATGCTACACATACTAATCAGATAAAACAAATGATCACAAATCCTTGTCAATAGAATAGCAAGATAAAATCAAGTGTAACAATAAAAGTTAAAATATAATTATTCCATTTTACAATGCATAAACTAATAGTGTATTAAACAAACCAAAATTGTAAGTTAACCAACAATTAGTCATTTTAAAAATAATGATAAGTTTTGTTATAACAAGAAACACACACATAGACAATGAAAAATAGTCTACATTCTATAAAGTCATAGGCAAAATTTAATAAATGTAAAATGCTTATATAAAATATTCACATAATAAAACGATTGTGTCATTATACAATCTCTTTGCCAAATTATTCTGTCTATTTAATCATCAATAGCATATTAGAAGCTATTTTTAAAATGCGAGAGATAAATCTCTTTTCACTGTCTAGATAAATGAGATTTAATAATATATTTTGGACCAACTGGGAAAATAACAAATAATATATATAATATAATAAATGTATATCTCTTTATACATTTATATGTCCTTAAAGTAATTATATATATATTGTGCCCTTTTCTATAGGTCAATGGTGGTTATAAATGGTCAATTACTAAAAAAAATTTAAAATTAATATTATATAGTATTTATAATTATGAACTGTGATTAAGTAGTAAAATATTAATGTAATATATTTAATAATAAGTATTGTGATGGTGGGGATTGCATCTAGTTCTATATTTTTCTAAATTATTTTTCAAAATTTTATATAATCATTTTAAATGATATAAGTAGCAAATTTATTAATACAGATAAAACTAGACTAAACACCGGAAATGTCTACGTGACTGTCTGGAATATTTTATGTATAAGCACCAGTTTAAATTAATACTAATAATTAAAATATTTAAATAGTATATTGTAGAACTGGATGGAATTGTCACACATCATAATAAAAAAATAAGTATTATACATTCTATTAATTATTGTTTTGAAATTATTTTAAAATATAGTTAAATTGTAATAGATAATAATTAATTTAAAGATAATAATAGGTTAATATTTAGGTCTATTACGTCATGATTTTAAAACTTTAGAAATTGTCTATAAACCAAAGTAGGGATTGACCAATAAAAAGATAGATCTTGGCAGACAACAGAAATCGCGCCAATTAATTGTATAAACTAGGAGAACAAAAATGTGTTGACTCCAGAGCAGAGGTAAAATTTTAAGCTCTTTAAAATTTCTTTCTTTCTTCAATTTATTAGTCAATTTTATTATAACTTTAATAAATATCTTTGAAAGAAACTAACTGACAATTTAAAATCTTCCGAAGAGAATCTAAGAATAAAATTTTAAAAAAGTTCTCATAATAATGTTTCACTAACTCCACAGTAACCTGCCAGTGGATTCTATTAAAATATAATCTGAATTTTCAATAAAAAATGGATAGATTCTGAAAACCAAGTTATAAATTTTATAATATTCCAAAAATGTTAATGTTATTCATTGATATAGTTTGTATAGCGTATTACTATGAAAACTGCTTTCGTGCGTATAAAATTAATGAAAGGACATTGTGCACAAAGTTAATGAATATAAGGGAAAATAAAAATAAATATTATTCGTATAAGAATAAATGGACAAAAGAATTTTTATTAGTGAAATAATTTGAATTGCTTTCTTTAAGATGACTTGAGCAAATACTCCAGAAATAGTTAAAGATCGAAAATGTTGTATATAAATTAATAATGAATGAAAGTGAAATTTACCAAGGAAAACACTTGCCTAAAGAAGAAAAAAAATATTTTACAGAAAAATAAATATAAAATATTGCATCCATGGAGAATGCAATTGGTACCGTAATGATTAAATACTTGTAATTCTGCTAGAAATAAAGATGCATCAACGCGCCGAGGTAATATTCGCCCGAACATTAAAAGCTTCATGGGATAACTAAATAAATGTTTTTTTTTATAATTTTGAATTAAACATTGAAACTAAAGATCATCTAAACAATTTACTAAATGAACTAATTTATTTAAAACTTTAATAATCAGAAAGAAGAACATTCGGACAAAGAAGAAATAATAAATATTATGGGACTAACCAAGATTTACCGCCAGAAAAATATGTGATTATGGTTTAAATTATTTTCTTTATTAATCTAAGTTAAACATTAAGTTTTAGATAGCGATAGGGAAACAAATACATTAATTTGTAATATAACATTATATAAAATAATATGTTGTGATTTTGAATGTTCAAATAAAATTGTATGTGTGTGTGGAAATTTTGTATGTTTGCAATGCTCGAGGAGAAAGAAACCTACTACGAACTCTAATAGGAAGGTAAAGATTATTTTGGTAACATTTTATAGTTATTAATGATATAATGTATGTTTTATTTATTTAGATCAGCTGTGAATCAAATGAATGTAGTGCAAAAGTTTTATTGTTATAATTATTGTAAAACGCATTTTGAAAAAACAACACTCTAAAACACTTTGAGATGTAATTAGATTTTTTAAAAATATGCATATGATAATCATTTTATGTGTTACTAATATAGTTCAATATAACCGGTGGTTATGTCATATTTTCTGTTAATTTTTCCGATTAGGATATTTAAGTGTTATTTTAACAAAACATAGATGTCGAACCTACAGTGTAATAAAGCAAGACAAATTGTTCTTATAGAATAGGGAAATGTTTTATATTAGTGAATTTTGTTTATTGTTTTAAAACGTAGTTAGTTTTATCGATGTTGGATACAGTAAAAATCTTGAGAGATAGTTTGGGTAGTGACTTGGTAGTACGTGGAGATTTGGAAACCCGAGGATGTATTAAAAAACTAGGATGCTACAGGGAATGAAATAATAAGTAGTTTTAGATGGTAATCAGTGTAGTTAACAAAGCCCTATGACTGTTACACATGTTGTCATGGACAGTGGTATTTTTATCTTTCTTGTGAATCGTATTAGATGTTTGGTAAAGCTGAATAAATAGCTGCCACATCACGCTTATCGCCAGGGTTATTAGACAATGAATGTCAGACCTATTCACACTGTTCCATACATTTTGAAGTATATATTTTAATAAGTTATCTATCTATCTTCCCGATATCCTATACATCTTTCGCTATCTTTATCTGTATTTCTTGCAACTACATCGTTATTTGATAAGTCTATTGAAAAGAAACAATAGATATTTTAGAATGTATGTCATGCTGTTATTTGAAATAAGAATAGTTAAGTATTAACAAAGAGTAGATTATGATTATTGAAAGAAAGATGCAGATATCCTAAGAAAGGAAGGAGTCAGAGAATTATGTTAATTTTTCAAGAAATGAACTATAATTTTATAAAAATATATCCAAATAGAAATATATAAAATATTAAAGATGATTTAACGTTTTCTTATTGTTGATTATATTTTAAAAATATAAGTATTGCATATTTAAAGAATGTAATAACATTCGATAATTATAGTATATGTGAAACTGAAACAGGTGATAATTAAACCCGTGTTATGGCATTATACATGAGTATGGCTTATGGAATAAATGTATTAGAGTTTACAAGCATTAGAGAACAAACGTTATAGGTAGTAATAATATTTGAACAACATGCAGAGTGACTTATATAGAGTTACAAGAAAATGTAATTTTTTTTTAAGAGGAAAAATCATATTGATTGTAAATTTATAATGTTTATAAATGATGTTTATCCACATATATAATTTATAATACCGTAACTTTAATATTAAAAGGTAAAGAATAGTATTACCCATAAAATAGTTAAAATGAGTAATATAATAAACCTAATGAGAAATAAATAAATAACTTATAAAAGGTATAATAATTTAAATTAACTATAAAAGAAATCTAAAAATGTATAATTCAACTATTGTAGTGTTAAAAGAAATGAGGATATCCCTTGTAAATAAATGTAAATAGATTTGTTTGTTTTATCTTAATTTTGATTGTTGTTAATAAAATTCTAAAATTTGTTTATTAAAACTTGTGTCTGAGTTTTGTTTTCTCTACATCATTGCATGAATTCATAGGGTATGTTTACCGTCATTAAACTAAGTATATAATTGTTTGCACAAAATATAAATAGAGAAGTATATTTAATCTTAAATATTTATTGATGTTTTGTAATTGAATAATTATGAAATTGCATTACGTTACTGGTCATAAATCCATTGTCATAATAATTTGCTAAATTGTATGCTATTAGTTGCCACTTGCTTCATTTATCAGATTATCTAAACACTGCCACTTACTAATTTATTTTTATTACGTAAAGATAAAAAAAGGGAGGATATTAAATTATTAACTAATTTATTACGGTTATAAATTTGCGATAAAAGAAAGGTTGTACTAGTTAGATTAAACAATGAAGATTGTGATTATTATTATTATTATTGTTTTATTATTAATCTAATTTCAGAGTAGTAAATTATGACACAAAATCCCTTATCATATTTTGCTACCTTATTTTAATTTAACCTTGAATAAATTTAAGAACCTGAGATTATTTCATTTGGGCTAGATAATTACTATTATTGTTATTATCGATAAAAGATTGATACTTTAATTGTTAAATGAGTCTTAGTGATTAGAAGTTGCAGAAGTCATAAGAACACTATGTTGTTATTATATGTAATAGTAGTAAAAGGGGGGATAGTGTTCTTATGCCATTGAGGTGGTATCCAATGGGATATTATCTCAATGTAATCTACTTTGTCACCCTTATTTCCACTTCTAGTCTCATGAATTATAGAATAGTTATTTGAGTTAGTCTAAAACAGAACCTAAGTTAACTTTAAGAAACCTGAGCTAGTAAAGCATTTAATTGAATATCTCATTAATTATTAGAGCTAGAACCCAGTGAGGCGATTTTCACTATGTTATATTTATTTTGGGGGAAGTGTAGTACACATATACACGTAATTACACATAGGGTGAAAGGGTAGATTGTGGCGTAACGTGGTGGGCTCGATGTGTACATGGTTACACAACATAGGTAGAGGGCAGATTGTGGCTGCCCAACTTTAGGGGCCCGATACGTTATAAAGGTCAGAATATATATATATTCCTCTATAACATATTTCAAACAATATATTATAATACTAAACACAAGTAATACAAAAACGAAAACTTTTATCCTATTTTATTTCACTCCCTTTAGTTCAAAATTTGTTTCATTATGAGCTGGCTGACAAGGGAAACTTGCATCATGGGCAAAAAATTTTATGAGTAACACATTCATGTTTATTATTATTATATTTGATCCTGGTACAGAGAAACAAAATCAAATACTTTTAAAACTGTGTAGCACAAAATAAGAATACCATGTTTATTCACATTTTCTGCAGACAACTTTCCTTAAAGTGAAGCTATAGGTTTATTACAGTCAATAAGACAAAACTTTTTAAAATCATTTATTGATTTTTTTCCATTGAAATAATATCTGGTATAATTTTAAAATGATCTTGGCATTTTTAAAACATTTTACATTATTGTTAACTCACAAATTACACAATAGAGATTAAGAAGAAAATATTTATTTATTTATTTCTATCAGAAAATTATAATATGTTCTTTAATAATACTAGAAAGAATTTATTCAATCATTAACAATTATAAATATGATACCCTTGGCATTTATAACACTGTAACATTTCCATTTTCAATAATTAAGCAAAATTGCACTAAACCAAAATTATCAGACAATTTTTCTTCTTTAATAAGAATAGGAAATAAGTTCACAATTTTTTTTTCTTTTTAAATTGATTACACTTTTATAACTGAAACACACAGACTTATTATATAGATGTGTCTATATATGTAATATATAGGGTATATGTGCTCATATACCCTATATATTGATTACACTTTATACTATTAAAGTGACTTTTAGTTGGTTTGACTTAAAACTGAAAAGTTCTGTCCAAAATATTTTTTTTTATTATATTTTATTAAGATTATAATTTACCAGCAAACATATTTTCTTCTTTATTTATAAAGAGCACACAAAAACATTCTTTCTTTTTTTTTTTTTTTGTTACTCTAAATAATTCACACATCATTTTTAAATATATAAAAAAACTGATTAACATAAATAAAATAAAAGTTCATGCATACTCTTTCTTGTTTGGGATTGAGTTTAAATCCGTATTTGGTTTTCAATATGGCTCTCATTCTTTCTTTCCCGTATCAATTCCAGGAATTATAAATCAATGAAAAAACATTGAAAAATATATACAAGGAGTAAAATTTCTTATTCCATGTTTTTAAACATACACTATCTTCTAATCCTGTTCAATTCAATCTTGAAGGTTGTTACTTTTCAGCTTTTTCTTTCTTCCTTTAATTTTTTTAGGTGTTAGATCTTAAAGTCATCACTCTAAATTTTGTTTCTTGATCCCCTTCCACCCAACAAACTCTGTTAAATTATTTATATCTTGTATTACATTGTATTGTGGTACAATTAAGATAAACAAATAATATGACAGGTTGCATATAATTAATATTACTTCATCTACTTTCACTTTTGATAACTACCCAAAATATTCAATATTGTTTTAATTTACTATACAAATATGCTGAAAGAATTAACTCCAATTATTCATTTACAAGATTTATAAATTTAATATTTCCAATTAAAATTCAACAATAATAAAATAGCCAACATATTTATACCCAAAATTAATACTAATACTGTTAACTTATCATTTTATATTATTGGGAGCCTACAGTGCATAGGATATCTCTTTGACAATCAAGCAGATTTTCTAGTGTATCTGGAACAGTCTCTATTTAAAGTCATTTATTAAGCTATTAATGCCATATATATCTTTAAAATGTAAAATTTTGGACTATTTAATAGAGTGGCCTATATAAAAGGTCACAATATAATGTTTGTAAATAAGAGAGAAGCATGAAAATGACAAGAATATTATTTGTATTAATTTTACAATAGAGAAATCAAATGTAATGACTTTTTAATATACAATTTAATAGATGGAATTATAGCTATAATTATATCAGATAAATATTTAGCTAAAAGAGATAAGTATCTTATTGCAGTTAAACAACACTCATCATTATTAGCACTACTTTTCCATGTCATTGTATTGATTTCTCTAACATTGGAAAACTATTCAAATGTAGTATTCTCTGACAACTTCAGATCAGATAAGCTATTGATATTCTTAAAAGACCAGTCTGAATCAACAAACATGATAATACATGCAAATTACATTCTATATGGATTTTTTTAAATCATTAATCTAAATAATTTTGTTTGTTTGTTATTTCTACTAGTATCCTATTAATATAACATTCAACATTATTATACATCAATGTTTACACCATCTCTGCAATCCTTTTCATAATTTATAATAGATACTACCCAGTTGATGACTGGTGTAACCTAGCCAAAATAATGGTGTATATTTTCCTACCATAAATTATGGAAGAATGATCTGGATAATATTTCAATAACTTATGTGATCTGAAGTTGTCAGAGAATACTACATTTGAATAGTTTTTGATGTTAGAGAAATCAATATAATGGCATAGAAAAGTAGTGCTAACAATGACAAATGTTGTTTAACTGCAATAAGATACTTATCTCTTTCAGCTAATTATTTATTTAATATAACCAAACCTATAATTCCATTTATTAAATTGTATATTAAAAAGACTTTACATTTGATTTCTCTATTGAAAAATTGAAAAATTAATACAAATAATATTCTTGTCATCTTCATGCTTCTTTCTTATTTACAAACATTACACAGTTGATGAAACTTTAAATATCATTTCTAAATGTTGCAATGTATGAGATAATATTATTAAATAATTGTCAATTCTTGAAAATTAATACAGTTTAATAAAATCAATTTTTATTTATGAAAATAGTGTATAATGTTTACAAATGACAATAATATAACCAACCTAATATTTTAAACTATCAATTATGTTATACTTTTAAATTAATAAAATTTCCTTCTAAACATTAAATTAATTAATACAGCAATGAAATAGATTCCAAAGGAATATACTATATATATATATATACATTATACCACTCATGCCATCATTAAACTGACAACTACATAAATAAATTATTCAATAACCATAATCATTATCATTTTGAAAGACAATATTATTTTTCATTTATTTTATCTGAACTTAATTTAGTGAATGTAATACATAACATATTAAATACTATTAATAGTTTGTATTTCATATATAACAATTTCTATAAAACAATATATATTAGCATCGTCCTTATTCAATTAATTAATTAGCAGAACATAATTCATCACCCAATATAATGACCATTTGAAAATGAATCATAGCACATAACATTGCATTCTGGAAATTGTATATACATAACTTTTCCAATGCACTTACTTTGGGTATATTTGTGATAAAACAAAATCAAGTTTCACTTTCTCAGCTTTTAAAGCAGTTTGTTTTTCATTGACTTGTTGTTCTAGTTCTGCAGCATATCCTTCTTGTCTTTTAACTAATGAATCAGTTGCTGTATCTGATGTAATTCCTAATTCCCTTAAAAACAAATAATAATAATAATAATAATAATAATAATAATAATAATAATAATAATAATAATAATAATAATAATAATAATAATAATAATAATAATAATAATAATAATAATAATAATAATAATAATAATAATAATAATAATAATAATAATAATAATAATTTAGTTTTTAAAATTTCTGAAATATTTTTTTAATCATCATTTCTACTTAACAATACTGAATAGAAATTAAAAAAAACAAACAATAGCGTTATTAAAACCCCATCATTATTTGCATAATTTTTTCAATGGAAATATTCTGTAAATGAATGTTATAAAGTCAAAATATTAGTTTTATTACTATATACCTTTTTAAAGACCAAAATGAAATATTAATTATTCATGCAGGATGGATTTTAATAAAATTTTCTGTATAAAATGTTTAAACATTAAAGTTACATTATGTGTAACAAGTCTATACTAGGAATTTAATAAATAATTTATTTAAAGAATTTTGGAAACAAATTCATTTTTATAGAAATATTCACATCAGTAGTATTTTTATTATTCTATAAAAGAATATATTATTTACAAATTTTATTTCTAATATTTTACAATTACCATAACATAAAATGTTAAAATAGGCAAAACCCTCTCCATACAGTAGTGCCACTCAAAGTAAGTCAGAGTAATCAATGGATGCCAGTTAGCTTGGGCACAAAATCCCTATCTAGTGCTTACTCATACAATATCACCAAACTAGTTTTTGGCTTGTGGCATTCATCGGTGAGGAGCCTTGGATCTGAGAGCACTGAGAGAGGACACCACCCAGAAACTAGTTTGGGGATATTGGATGAGTAGCCACTAGATAGGGATTTTATGCACAAGCCTTCTGGAATCCATTGATTGATTACTCTGTCTTGCTTTGAGTGACACTACTATATGGAGACAGTTTTTCCTATTTTAACAATAGTTATGAGCAAGGATGGGAGATAGTGATCATATGATATTTAAAAGTTTAACATAAAATATTGAAACAAATTTCTTAGAATTTTATTTTATGTCTTTATTTTATTCTATATTATAATACCATGATTTTGTTATAAATATACCTGAATCAATTAATTAATATCCATTTCATAGGAAAATTCAGAACTTCATATTATAGTTTGTGTTTAAATTCCTTTTTTATTTAACTTTCATTCTACATTATATTTTCATAATTTTCAAATTATTTGTTCATTTTGTTCTTCCATTTGGTGTTTCATGTCTATGAACATGCTTTCTATGTCCTCTATATTTTCTGTATTTTGTTTTTTTAGCATCTTCATTTCCTTTTACAAACACTCTATTCAATTCTGTATATATAATAGCTACTCATCCTACTATAAAATTTATAAAAAATGTACATAAAATCTCTATTTCTTTTATTTATTTAATAACTTGATTGTTCACCTCTCTTTCTAACATGCAAATATTCTAAAACTGCCATGTATTTTAATTTTAATGCCTTCTTTTATTTATTAGCATATTACTATTATCTTTATCAATCTTTCTCTATCACTACTTTTGTCTAAGAATTTTATGAGGTTACTGATTTATTTTTATGCATAACAAAATAAATTATTATATTTGTCATCTGACCAAGTATCTATATCCTATATTTCAATGACTAATTTATATTTTTCCAAACTTTAATAATAATAAAAAAATATATTTTAAAACTAAATTGGACTTAATCCTTGTTTGTTTTAATCAATAAAATCCTGGAAACAAGTTACCAAATGTAATGATAACCATCCTTTTAAAAAATTAGTAATAATCCAGTTAACAATAAAATGAAAAAAAAAATACAATATTCGACAAATTAATTTGTGTAACAGAATTTAAAGGTGTAACTAAAGCACAATTGTTTACATAGTGGAGTGATTACCTCAAAATTATTTTTAATTGACAAGTTGGTACTAGTCACAAGCAACTACAAATTGAACCTACATAAAAAAAACAAGTTTCCATGCAGATTCAATATTAATTTCTAATTACACCCCCTCCACCTAATTATTTATTACATTAACAAAATAAATAATTAGCTTGCTTCTGATGAAAAATGAGAAGCATTAAATTTATTAATAATAACAATAAATTTAATTAAAGAATACAATTACATTATAATAATAATGATAATAAAAAATCTATTTACGTATTTGCAATTAAGACAAGTAAATGACAATAACACATGAGAGGAGAAAATATTTGTTACTTATAATCTTTTGAAGGATACTATAGAAAGGTCAACTGATTTACTTTAACATCTTTGTGAGCTTACTTATACTTTTTGTATTTGAAAGATCATTACATTTTTATGTCTGTTGGTGATATAATATTTTAGCTTGTTTTGGCTCATTTTGTGGCGTTTTTCTACAAGAGATTCCATTGCAATTTTTTTCTAAGCATTCAAAATAGGTATATTCACAGATTCATTCATAGAAGTAAATTTTCATGGAATGATCATTTTGATGAGTAGCTTTTTTTTCTTTTTGTAGCAAGTAAATGTCACATATTTTACCAGCATTAAATAATGAAGACTAGATTGGAAGAATCAAGGTTAATTTTTAAAGTAATTTTTTGCATATAGCTTCATATTCAGCCACATTAGTGGAAAGGCCAGATAAAACATTTTGGATGTTTTTCTGTTTGATAAAAGGCATGATATTAACTTAAAAAATCCTTATAAAATTTTATTGATTTCCAAATAGTAGATGACAATAAAGGGTGTTAAAATTTTTCCCATGGTTGCTTGGAAACAGATTGTTTTGGAAAGCTTCTATTGGTTGCAAAACATTTTTTTTTTATGTTTACTCTAGCCATTTGTGACTGGTTTCAGTAACAATGTTTCTTTTATTTAAAATCATAATATTATTTCTAAAATAATAAATTAATAACACATTTGATCTTTACACTTACTTTTAACATTTTAAAACTATTAATATATTTTAGTACTTTGTTATACATAATAAAAAAATATTAAAAATATTAGCATAAAGCAATGTCTGTACACTCAAATGTGAGTGGTACAATAGGTAGATAATAGGTAAATTTCAGAGACAGGTAGTTGGATATATAGATAGGTAGTAGGTAGATAGGTAAGTAGGTAGATAAATAGATAGATAGATGGATAGATAGATAGATAGACAAACGGACAGACAGACAGACAGATAGATAGATAGACAGATAGACAGACAGATAGATAGACAGACAGCCAGACAGATATATAGATAGATAGATAGATAGATAGATAGATAGATAGATAGATAGATAGATAGATAGATAGATAGATAGATAGATAGATAGATAGATAGATAGATAGATAGATAGATAGATAGATAGATAGATAGATAGATAGATAGATAGATAGATAGATAGATAGATAGATAGATAGACAGATAGAGAGAGAGAGGTAGGTAGGTAGGTAGGTAGATAGATAGAAACAATGCATAATGCTAGCTAAAATTTATATAACATATGTACTGTAACTATCAAAAACCAGTAAGAATGAGAGAGCAGAGTGGGAATAATAGAGCCAAATTGTAAATATCAAAAATATTTTTTAGAACAGAGAAATCTGTCTCAGGGCTAGTTATCTTATAATAACTAAATTCATATGTAAATTTTAAGACCTAATGTAATAACAAACTTAAACAACTAAAGTTACCTTTATTATATGCATGTTTCAATTTGCTTAACACCATTGTAAATAATAAAATCATAACAATTAATAATATGTAATATTAACCAGGAGGAAAAGTTTATATTTACATGTATGTTATTTGATTTGACATTGGAAAGCTGTAAATTGAAAATTTTCACAAATGTTAATTAAAATAATACAAAGCAATTTGAAATATAGCTTTAAAAAGTCATATAATTAATTTAAGATCTCCATGCTTTCTCATCAAAGTACTTCAGATTTTCTTCTAATAAATGAATTTAGGTAAAAGAGATAAGTAGTTCTGATCTTTTCTATCCGAAAGTTTTATCTTATGCTTTCAATTGAGTATCGGGATTATATAAATAATGTTTTAACAAAAATTATTAATTAAAAAAATAGATAGTAATGAAAATAAATGAAACAAAGGTGAAAAAAAAATTAGATTGCTGGATTTAAATGAAGTTGAAAATTAAAATATTTGCAATGAAGAATAGATTATACAACAAAAATCATAACAGGAGCAATAAAAAGTGGAAATAGGTCATAGAGTAGAGATGATGTGCAGATGAACAGTTTATTTATATAAGCATAGAAATAAAAATAAAGTAGTATATCTGATTTGATGTGTTCACAAAGTAAAATGTAAGCTGAAAAAAGTGAATCTACATAAAAAATGATGAAAGCCTGGGAGATAAAAATTGAAGCCAGGAACTGCAATGGAAAGCATTATGTCTGCTACTGTAGTAGACTTATTAAGAAAAATTAGAGAATAGATCAAAACAAACTTCAAAAAGCAATAGGGAGTAAAGTGGACTGTAAAATAAATGAGATGTCCTTAATCATAAAATTATTATTATTATTATTATTATTATTATTATTATTATTATTAAATATTATTATTATTATTATTATTATTATTATTATTATTATTATTACTACTACTACTACTACTACTACTACTACTACTACTACTACTACTACTACTACTACTACTACTACTACTACTGCATCTTGGTTGGTGGGTACTCTTGTGAATTATATTTTATCATAATAATAAATTGGTTTGATGATTTAACAGTTTCAGTTTTTTTATTATCTAATACATAATAAATATTGTAGATTTTGAACATATTTTTGCTATGCCATAATGGTTAATTCACTTGTATAAAACAATTACAATTTCTTTTTTTTTTATTTGTTTGTAGGATTTAGAACAAATGTTTATATAGAATAAGTTATAATTATTTATCTTTATCTATATTACACTACAAATATTGATTAATTTATCGAAAGTTCAAGTCAATACAATTGTCCTATTAATTTTGATATAATAAAATATCTCGGCAAGATTACCAACAGTTTATTACATTTACTTTAACATTTGTTAAATATTATATTATTTTTTATTTATTTTTATAAGTTCCTTATAGATAAGTTTTATCCAGTAAAGAAAAATAGAAATATTTCTTTTAGTCAGTTTATTTCTACAAAAGTTTATTGATGTTTTTATAATAAATTCATAAATATAAAGAGAATGTATACAAATTAATTATTAATCTTCTAATGTATTATCTTTTTTTTTCCATTTACTTTTTTTTTTACTCATCAGTAAATGTTACATTTCAAATTTTTATAAGTAAACAACTTTGATGACAATTTAATTCTTGAATCATGTTTGCTTTTCTTCTATTTTAACAAAATATATGTTTTTATTATCTATATCGGTTGTCATCTGATCCTTCATGTCAGCCACTATAGGTACTATTTCTAGCTAAATTTCTAGAAATATGCCATTTCTGTGGCTGCACCCAAGCCTTTAAGCATTCTTTTTAAAATATATCCTAGAAAGATTGTTAACTCGGAGTTAAGTCTACTTTCTATGCTAAAAGGTAGAGTGTTGAATTGGAGTTATGTCTTCTTTCTACAATAAAATCTAGAAAGAATATTAACTCGGCTTAGTGGCTAACAGTGTGGCTTTTTCCAATGCTAAAAGCAGAAGAAACTGCCGTACTTGTTTGTGTCATGCACTATATCGTAATGCTGCATTATGTATTTTATGTAACAATATCGTACGAGGGTGTGTTAATTTGATCGTGTCAAAATTATTTAAAGTTTCATTGGTGCCTTTTTTTTAAGATGAATTGATATCCTGTTACATTTTATCAATTTTAACAGTATCGTGATTGTTCCTCATAAATTTGTATTCCTCCTAAATTTCCGATTAGGGTGAGGTAGCGTAAAATTTTTAAAATCATGCTTTGAGTCACGTTTTAACGAGAAATTTTCCGAGACAAAAAGTATGGCTAATTCCCACAACAGAAAACTTGAAAAGATGGGAATGACCAGACACAGAAACCGGTGCTGGAATATTTCTACAGCAGAAAAAAAGAAAAAAAACATCCTGCTACTGAAAGAAAAGATTGGATTGTGCGGCAAATATATGCAGATTTGAGGTCCAAAAACATCTGCCGACTGAAATGTTCATTTTGTAAAGGCAAGCTTGTTTGAGGGATTCTAAATGGCCTTCGTCAAATGTCAGAAATAAAAGAAGTAACTTCAATTTTTATTTAAACATACATCCCTTCTTCTCCCGATAATTGTTGTCATCGGCAATCAAATGTAAAATAAAAGAAGTAACTAAAATTTTTATTTAAACATATCCCCAAAAAACCATCTTCTCCCAATAATTGCTGTCATTGGCAATCAAATGGTCAAATAAAAGGAATGTCAATTATTCTTTAATCATATAGAAAAAAACAAAAAACCCTCCCACTAATTGTCATCAGCAATCAAATGTAAATCAATCAAAGTAAGACAGTAAATTATTAGTTACACATAACCCAAATTACTATTTGAACATACACTGAAAAAGACCCGCTCTTGTCAATCAAAATTAAAGAAACCCAGAATATTATTGTCCCATTGTCAAATCGAATATTATTTGGGAAAACCCAAATAATTTATAAATGAAAAAAAAAGAAAGTCAAATCGGTTTTCAATCAAATGGTAACTGATAAAATTAACTTAAATTTTGATTTAAACATACACACAAACAAAAAAAAATGCACAACCCTTTCTCCCAATAATTGTTGTCGGCAATCAAATGTAAAAAATAAAAGGAACGTACAATTATTCTTTAATCATAAACAAAAATACTCCTCCCACTAATTGTTGTCAGCAATCAAATGTAAAGCACTAAAAATAAGGTAAACCGATTATTTTTTAAACATAACCCAAATTACTATTTGAACATACATAAAAAAAAACCCGCTCTTGTCAATAAAAATGAAAGAAACCACAACAACTATTAATATCCCATTGTCAAAAATATTAGGTTTTGGGCAAACCAAAACCATAATTTATAAATGAAAAAAAAAAAAAAGAAAGTCAAAACCATTGTCAATCAAATATAACCAATAAAAGTAACTTCAATTTTGATTTAAACATACACACAAAAAACAACCACTTTAGCTCCCAATAATTGTTGTCGGCAATCAAATGTAAAATAAAAGGAAGGTAAATTAGTATTTAATCATCACCCAAAAACATTCACCCCTCTCACTAATTATTGTCAGCAATCAAATGTACACCACCACTAAAAGTAACGTAAACTACTATTCTTTAAATGGTTACACCCCTTCTCCAAATAATTGTTGTCTACAATTATACACACAAAAAACACCCCTCCCAATAATTAGTGTCAGCAATCAAATATAAACCAATCAAAGTAAGACCGCAACTTATTATTTAAACGTAACCCAAATTACTATTTGAATCTATACCAAAAAAACACCCATTCTTGTCAATTAAAATTAAACAAACAACAACTATTATTGTCCCATTGTCAAAAATATTTATTTGTAGATCCAAAATCATAATTTATAAACAAAAGGAAGTCAAATTGGTCATCAATCAAATGTAAACCAATAAAAGTAAAGGTTTTAATTTTTATTTAAACATACACACACACAGAAAAAAAAAACACTTCTCCCAATAATTGTTGTCAGCAATCATGTAAACCTATCAAAGTAACGTAAATTATTGTTTAATCGTACACAAAAAACCCTCCCACTAATTGGTATCGGCAATCAAATGTAAACCTGTCAATGTAATGTAAATTATTATTTAAAGATCCATCAAAAAAACCCATTTTCTCTTGAATTTTGTCAATCCAATTTTACAAAAAGAGTAATACTATTTAAAAAAACACGGTTGTCATCAATGAGCAACCCTATCCCACTAGTTGGCACAGTTATCACACTTAAACTATAAAATATGATCATTCACGGGCCATTAATTATAATCATTTTGATGTGTTTTTTGTAATGCGAAAATAAAAACAAAAGAAAATCATCTTTTTTAAATATTATTTAATTTTAAATATTATTTTTTATTAACGTATACAAATTAAATGATAATAATAAATGTAAAATAAAATAAACAAATTACAATTTGATTCGTCTTTTTTAGTTTTCTTTTTATTAGAAAAATCAATTTTCTATCGGAGATTTTTTTACTGGGGTTACGGCTTTTTGTTTTGTTGTTTACAGCTATTTTTTTATTTCAAATAGAATGACAACTAAAAGTAAAAGTTGTTACAGTTAGGTTTAGGGTTAGTTTTAGGGTTAGCTTTAGGGTTAGTTTTAGGGTTAGTTTTAGGGTTAGCTTTAGGGTTAGCTTTAGGGTTAGTTTTAGGGTTAGTTTTAGGGTTAGCTTTAGGGTTAGTTTTAGGGTTAGGTTTATGGTTAAAATAAAAAATATCAAAATCGTATTTTTGTAAATATTTTTTTTACTAACATCTATAAAATAAATGATAACAATAAACATAAACGATATTCAACAAAGTATAACAGTAGTCGGAAAAAAGAAAGAAACTAAAACTTTTTTAAACGACAAATATATATATATATAATGTTTATAATATATGCTTTTTATAACCTTTAAAAAAACAGTGTACAATTGTACTTTGTGTTAATGCTCTTTTTTATTTCAAAAATATACACACAGTACAATCTTAAATGTCTCATGGAAATGTTACGAACAGTACATTACTTGACGCATTACCTAATTCCAATTCACTTTACACATATATCTCGTCAACATTTACTACTTAAAACTTCAATACACTACAGTGTAATAAGTCTGTTAATTATTATTTTACAAAATCTGAACATTTCAATACTTTAAAATAAAAAAAAAATCCAACATTTCCATCCAATTCAAAAAAATCACACCCTCTCCCCAAGCCGTAACCATTTTATAAACTATGCGAATTGGGAAAATGTATTTGCTGCATAAACATACATGCTGTACTGTGATGCGACATAGAGGGCTGCAATCTGTAGTACAACAAAAAATGTTGTATTATAGAAAACACGGGTTCGAACCTGTCGGCTGCGGAAACGACATTTTTATGTGTTTTAGCGTGAAAACAGCGCCATCCAGTGGGATATGGTGGCTCATCGACGACAACCAAAAACACAAATTACTATTTGAATACACACCAAAAAAGATCCTTTGGTAAAAAAAAATTAAAAAAAAACTATTATTATCCCATCGTCAAAAATATTATTTAGAAAAAATAATTCAGAAACAAAAAAAAGTAAACTTTGTAAACAAACAAAAAAAGTCAATATTAATAGAGAATCGCTAGCCCAGGAACATTATATTAATGTGTTTTTGGTTAGAAATTGCACCTCTAGCGGCTGACATGAAGGATCAGATGAGAACCTCTATATCTATCTACGAATCCAAGAAGAAAAGATTTCATCGTAAAATTGAAACTATTTCCTTCTGAATATTTGTTTCTTTTTTTGTCTAATCACCAATTTATTTGGCTCCAGTAAAAATAAACAGTCAAAATGATTTCCAAATCATAAAATAACAATCAATAATCTGTGAAATGAAATAGGATTTAATTTATATTATAAATAATGATATAACAATATTTTATTATTATTTTAATTTTAAATGTAAATTTACTTCAATAAAAATGATTTACTTGCACTTTTTTTAAAAAAAAAAAACATTTTATTTAATTTTCAATTTTGTAAAAAAAAAAAAAAGAAATATATTATAAAACTAACATAGCCATATATATGAATATTATGATTTATTTTATGAATTTGATTTCTTAATAGATCCTATTTAGAAAAGTATCTCAGATGATTTTCAATAAAAATCTATCTGATTCTCCTCTTTATTCTGTTAAAAATTGTCACATTAATTTAATTTTATTTTTAATAAGCATGATAAATAACATTTTTAAATATTTATTTGAATTCATAAACAAGATTTAAAATATATAATACGTGCTTATTTTCACATTTCAGATAAATACATTCCACTATATTCAAAAGAAAATCCTTGACTCTCTGAATCTAACTTTCTATTGCATCTACCCATAATCTTTTCTTTTAAATATACAATATATTTATAGGCCTATAATTAGATCTATATTATAAGTTTGGCTATATTTTATCTGCAATTTTTTTCTCTTTGTATACTACAACCAACTATCTATTTATCCACTCATTTATTTACCAACCTAATAAATTCACCTATTTACATGCTTTGTTTTATGCATTATTACTTGGCAAAAATTCACCTACTCATTTATTAAATATCAATTATCTTCTTTCTCTGTTCTTTACCTACTCATACACTTGTGTACATATTTTCTTTTCTTAAAGGCATGTAGTTGACTGCAAAAAAAAATTAAATTAGCTCACTTTTGACAACATTACTTTATATCTAAATAACTTTTTAGCATGTCAACATTTAGAGTTTCATCATAAATGATATTGAAATTTATATGAGGAGCCAGATGAGTGATTCTATATTGCTAAAACTTTTTTATTACACTTGTACAAGAAATGTTGGTGCACTGAAGTAAAAAGGTAAGAGGGTAAAAATAATCGAAGAATATTTATTTCATCTCAGAAATTATTGTTTTGCAAACAATAATTTAAAACTTCAAGAAATGTTTCAAAAGTTATCAGATAAAAGTAAAAAAAAATAGGACTAAAGATAAATACTAAAAAGACTAAAATAATGTTCAATATTTTTTTTTCCAGAGAAGAAAATAGAGATTAAAAATCATCAATTAGATTAAATTTACAATTATAAATATTTTGATAAGATAATTAAGGTAGAAGAAAACAATTGATGAGATTAATCTTTGAATTAAAATTGAAAAATGAGCTTGTATTAAAAATAACTTAATATTAAAAGTACATGAGATTATAAGTTTATAAAGGAAGGTTTCTAACTGATGCATTTTATCAATCATTACTTGTGGATCTAAGACTTGGACACTTAACAAAAAAGCAATACTGATGTTTCTAGCCACTTAGAGATTATTGAGTATTCAGAAATGAATATTAGAATTAACTAGAAGAGATTGAAAACAAAACGTCTGTAACAGAACCAACATATATCACTGGCAAAATTGAAAATATTATGAAAGAGAAATGAAGCTGGTTTTATTGTATTTCTGAAAGAAATGCCAATAAATGAGCAATTCATATTTCAATCCCAAGATAATGTAAATGATATAAAAAGAGATCACATGTGAGATGAATGGATGAAAAAAGTAAATTTTCAGGGTGTTTTGAAAAAGAAACTATGAATCAGACTTAATTACATTACAAGTAGAAAAGTGAATAACTACTAATATCAATTATAATATTAATATTCAAAATATTAACATATTTGATTATTTACCTTATAATCAAAAATGTCATTAATTGTTACATACTTATGTATATCGGTTTTGATTAATGTATTCATAAGGGTACATGATAAATAATCACTTCAGTATTTCAAAGAGCTTTACTTCCATAAGTTTTAAAAACGTGTATATATATTTTATTTACACTGTTTTATAAATAACACTTTTATTGTGAATTAAAATTTAATAAAACATGAATAAATCTTTTATCAAATAACAATTAAAACTAAAATTATACACACATATAATAAAGCATCTTACTGAAATTCGCTTCGAAGTGATACATCAATCATCTGGAAAGAAGGTCTTAAATTTGGTTTATCATTCCAGCACGCTTCAACAATCTCTAAAAAAATACTAGGAAATGTGCCTTCTTTAATTGTTGGTCTAAGAGGATCATTAGACACTTCTTTTATATCATCAATGATTTCTTTAAAACATTTTAAAAATTAATTTTAGTTTCATTTTATTACTAATGCTACTACTACTACTAATACTACTACTACCACTATTACTACTACAATTATTACTACTACTACTACTACTACTACTACTACTAATAATAATAATAATAATAATAATAATAATTGCATCATCATCATCATCTAGTGCAAGCAATTTTAAAAATTACAAATAATACAGAAAACAAGAAAAATGTAATTAAAAACCAAATAGTGTTGCATTGGTGGTCGAGAGGTCAGCGTGACTGCCTTACAAGCAGTTGCCCAGGTTGCGGGTTCGCGTCCTGGCTGATGCTATGACACTTAAAAAAATTGTCTTGCATTGGTAGTCGAGAGGTCAGCATGACTGCCTTACAAGCAGTTGCCTGGGTTGTGGGTTCGCATCCCGGCCGATGTTATGACACTTGAAAAAACCAAATAGTGCCAATATTGAACAAATATAAAATGACTGGTATTATATCAATTTATAGTTATTCTTGACTAAAAATATTACATAATGAGTCCATTTTTATTAATCTCTTACTAATTTGCAACAAATTGGGCTTCGTTAGTTGAAATTTATATGATAATTGTGTATTATCAACATAAGATTCAGAATGTGAGTGAAATCTATTACAACAGGAGTGAGAAATATTTTTATTGCTAAGGGTCATTTGAATACTTATAATATCATTTGCAGTCCATACAAAATTATTGACTTAAAATTAACCTGTTTTAATTGATCAAAAATTTAATTAATGATTATCCTTGCCCAGTTCACATTGACAGTGATCACTCCTTTGGGGGACCCTTCCTTATCTCTGAATACATTTGATATTAATAGAAGAATGTCTATGCAGAAATGTTATTCAATTATACTGAAAAACAAAAAGGGAACACAACAAAATATTAATTAATGATAACAACTAACAAAAATTTTGCCCTGCATTTAGTGTAGTACTTATTGTAGAATATTATCAAAATCTTATCTCCTTTATTCCCTATTAATATATCAGAATCATATTGGTGATGGGAGAGCAAGCTAACCCAAAATTTATTTAGAAAAAAAAAATTCTTAATTAAACCTAAACTGCTTCTCACCTTTTTTATTTTAAAATGAACTTTTTCAAGATTTAGGCACTTCTTTCAAGTGTATAAATGAAAAAAATAACAACAATAGAAAACCAAAATCAAAATTTCTATTCAATTATGTTGGTTAAAGTCTGATGAGTTTTTGGGGAATATCCTTTATATTATCAGTCCATCCTTTTTGAAACAGATTTCCTTGGATAATGATAAGACACCACTCTTTTGGAAAATGCTATAACCATGCTTGGAACAATAGGACAACATTCTTCTCCAGTTGATTTCTCTTGGTTCATAAGTGGGCATTTCTCCAAAGACAGTAGATCTTTTTTTAGACTTTATGTCAATAGGCAAGTGAAGTCACCATGCTTTCATGGCTTCAGAAATGATGTTGGCCTCTATGATATCATTACTTTAGCCAGAAAACATTCTACAGCAATCTATATCATATACGGATTCCATTTAATTCCAGTTTAGTATATAATAGCAATATATGTATAAGAATTATTTTGCTTATTTTCCTCTGCTATTAATGATTATTTACTTTTTTTCCCTTCTGCATGAATAGAGTTAATGTTTCTTAAAATAGAATAAAAATATTTACTTCTTTAAATTGAACAGATTACTTATTAATTTTGAATCTAATTGCTGGTTTGGCTTTCTAATTTCTTTTTTGCTATTCAAAATCTATTTCATTTCAAATATATGCATCTATTTTATAGCATTCAAAATCTAAATATAACAAGATTGACTTTTATTTAGTCAAAGCTTTTATTTGAAAGACAAAGGATGAAGATTCGAACTATATTTATACAATATTGAGTTTGAAAACAAGATTAATTGATTTCCAACTGTTGGTATGTTGAATCCTACATTTCCTTATACATTGATATGATTTCCTATTTTTGTAGTAGATTTTATTTATAGAAATTGAACTAAAACAATTATTTATTGAAGTTATAATTTCATTTCTACAGATTGTGTCCTAGTGACTGATTTGAGATTAGGTCATTATTTTATGCATCTTGTCAAATGTCTTTATTATTATACTGGTTTAGTTAGTGATGTCCAATACTGATTTTTTTTTAGTTTTGATGTTAGTCTACATATAGATTTGATTGAATTTTTGGAAATATTTAGTTTAAATACTTATAATTTTACATTTTTTTTCCATTATGATAGAAAAAAGTAAACTGTTGTGGGATTTATTAGTGTTTTAATCACTACTAAATCAAATGTTCAATGTGTATATGTGACTCTTAAAAATACATTAAATTGCTTAAATAATCTTGGGGTTAAGCACATATTTTCGAGATAAATTTGGTGATGTGGGTTAATTTGAGATGGTATGACAAGGTTGTAAGCTACCCTTAATATATATATATATATTGTGCCAGTCAAAACCTGTTTATCCATCTAACATGAGCTGGAACTCACAAAGTGTACTTCAAACCCAGTCAAGCCCAAGATTTAGGTCAGGGACCAGCCTGGATTCAAACCCACTCTCTAAGCCCCAAATCTAACACCTAATGAATAACATAATAATGATGGCACATGAGAATTAATCTTAATTAGGCCGACTAGCAAAGCTGAGCAACACATGGGACATTATTAATTATGACTATATTAAAATAATAGATAAGCATGGCTGTAATATGTGTAAGTGGAGGAAAAGGAATTCGAACTACTCAAATAAGTGGAGGAAAAGGAATTCGAACTACTCAAATAAGTTAGACATTAAAAATAGTTTAATATAATGAAAAATTAGTTATATACATTTATAAATTAAGTACATTAGTATGTGCATGAATGAGCAAGCGGTAGATAATTACATACTGTCATTCACGCTATTATTTCTCATATGCTCTTTATTAGCTAAATAATGTATTACAAATAAACGCACACCTGGTGGGTCCAATATTAAGATGCCAATCAGTATTAGAAAGAAGTTACATAAAATTGCTATTAACGCTTTGGGTTATGGTTCTGAAACGTGGTGACTAACATATGATTTAGGGGAGCGTTCCGAAATTTATTATACATATGATATAAATTATTTTCACGCCATTGAGGTCGTAAAAATAAACAAAAGACAGTTAAAAGATTATATTTGAACTATGACAAAAATGTTTAATGTAAATCATTTAACAATAGTAAGACAAACGCTTTAGTTTTCCCAAGGCATATAGATACTCTTAAATATAAATATATAAATTATGAAGGTAGGATTGTATATGATTGAAATAAACTTAATTAATAAAATAGAAGTAATTGGCATTTATATATATCTTTTAAGCAAAGCTTAATTTTAATATTAGAGCATTAAAACTGGGTCACGAAACAAAAGAAATAATAATAATACGAAGAAGTTTGCAGTGTTGACATAATAGCCTAAAATAACTAAGAGGAAAAGATCGTGCTTCTGGATGAAAAACGAAATGGATGGGCTTAGCGTGTGCCAAACTTAGGGGTCACCACCAGAGGCCTTTTTATATGAAGAAATTGATGGGCATAGCAGCCAGACTTAGGGGTCACAGCCAGTGGCCTTTTATACGAAGAAAGAATATGCATAGCATGTGCCAAATTTACAGGATCACCACCAGAGGCATTTTTATACGAAGACTTGAGAAGAAATCTATGGGTTCGAACTTGTCACAATCCCCAGATTAGAAGCATGTAATATATATATATATACGAAAATAGGCTAAATGACAGAAATGCAGTAATGATACATTTAAACTGACCACACAAACATTTCTACCAACAATCATCAAAAAGCATATTATTAATTATATATATATATTAATAATTTTGTATAAAATTGTCAGTTAAAATTATTTTCTTGCCAATGATGATTTATATGTATACCAAACCCATAAATGCAAGCAAGCATAAATCTTGAAAAACAAAAAAGAGGAATCATTAATGTTAAGTTTTTTTCTGTTTATGAATCCAGCATAAAATTTATAAAAATCAAAATGTCATCAACTATAAAATAATAGTGTGAATTTGAAACTCATGCATCAATAAATTAACAATAAAACAATATAGAGCAACTTAGTTATTTTAAAAAAAAAGAAAGGCAAATAAATTATGTTGTCAAAAAATTTACTTTTTAAATTCAAAAAATTCATTTATTCATCATCATATTTAACTCTCCTCAATATTCAAGCTCATAAGTCACTACAATCACAACTTGAGAAAGTTGATAAAAAATACATGACCACTTTCATAAAGATTATATTTTGATTCAAGATTTAAGATAGGAAATAACAAATCATGTGTGGTTTAGGAAGTGAAAAAACATCAAAGACGGAGCTGCTAATCATGCAACCAAGATGATTATCATTTAAAATTAACATCCATGATGACCATTCTACCAAAAATATCTACAGTGCCTTACAGTCAAAGTAAAGAAATTATTCCAGGACAGGAAACATAGTTTGTAAAAGGAGTCACTATCACAAACATCCAAATGATGAATGGATACCATCAAATAAATTACCATTCAGTTAATGCAAAGGAACATTCCTAAAGGCAAAGACACTCAGATGTTCTACAATATGAACTATAATATTTTGAACTGGCTAGACTATACTGGATTAATATCCCATGATATGTTTCTATATTATTATTATTATTATTATTATTATTATTATTATTATTATTATTATTATTATTATTATTATTATTATTATTATTATTATTATTATTATTATTATTATTATTATTATTATTATTATCATCATCATCATCATCATCATCATCATCATCATTATTATTATTATTATTATTATTATTACTGAACTACTACTGCTACTGCTGCTATTACTACTGCTTCTACTGCTACCACTACTATCACCACTACCACTATTACTACCACTACTACTACTACTACTACTACTACTACTACTACTACTACTACTCCTTCTATTACTACTAACTACTACTACTACTATTACCACCACCACCACCACCAGAGGATTATGAGTCATGGATTAAATCTTAAGCTTTTTGTATCTAAAATGTATTATTTTGTTGGAAGAAAATATGAAATAATTATTTTAAAATTTATTTGTAAATATATAATATATCATTGGATTCAATTTATTTCACTTGGATTGTTCTAATTTTAAATTTATGGGACCTTTTAAGTGTACTGATCAAAAATGTATGTCCATCCAACAAGATTTAGAATCTAAGTAAAAGTACCCTGAATCCAATCATGCCCGAGATTTACAGGTCAGGAGCAATCATGAATTCTAACCTGTTTGCCCATTCCTTAAATCTATAACCCTATGGACAACACATATGGCAATACTCCATAAATTATTTATTTCCAGTCTCAGTGCTACATCATTTTGTATAACTGAGATGATGATAATAATGATGATGAGAGATTGAGTGAAACCAAGATATAAGTTTAAAATATACATAAATATGAATGATATTAAGAAGATTCGAACAACTGGATTAAGTTTAATAATATAAACATTTATTTTGACAAAAATTCAAGATTTTATATATGTATAATCAACATTACACAGTTTAAACTATTATTTTGGTTACAAATCTTTGACAATCTTTATACAATTATTTTATTTTAATGGATATCAATTTAGTGCAGTGGTTACAATACTGAACGTTTATTTAAAATAGATTTTATTCAGTGTTACAAATAAATTTATCTGGGTGATTGGTAGACATTTATACATTAAACACATATAAAGATATGACAATAATAGAGTTTCACTGTTTGGACAACATTATTGGGATATCCTTGGCATTGGATACACAACTTTATTTTCATTTATTGAAATTTATTTACAACACTAAAATGAGAATACTTTGTGATCAAAATATACTTAAAACATTTATTTATTAAACATTTTGACATTTAACTATCAGATATTGCAAAACTCTATCAATATGGAGAATGGCTTATTCAATAAAGGGGAGGGCAGTTTCATGAGAAGTTGAAACTAAAACTCCAACGAAAACAATTTAAAGAGAAAAAACGTTTCATTATCACATATCATTACAATTTATTTTGTCAGACAGGCTAAAAGAAAAATGAACTATAAGAAATTTCAGTGTTAGCATAATTTGCAGATCCAATATTTTGAGCTGCTTTATCATATTATGGAAGAAAACAGTCTAGCTGACTTGCCACCCCACATTTGTGGAATTGACTGAAAAAAGGTCCTTAAACAGAGTTGCAATGAGCCGAACAATGCTGGAAGTTTCCCATGCATTGCTCTCATTACACAAGTATATATAAATATGGTCCAGGAACATTCATCACCCTGTTTATGACTTGAAACAAAGATGAGATGACTCTGGCATTCTGATCTATGTCTCTAGATAAAGCTTAATAATATGAAGAGTGGCCTATGTTAACAACACTTTTATAAGAATATGAAATCATTGAGTTTAAATATTAAAATAAAGCCTTAAATGGTTTAACAAATATGTAATGATATGCTGAAATAATGACCCATGTAAGATAAAGTCATTTATCAAAAGTGAAAACTACAATTAATGAAGTATTCATTGCTCCCCCTTCTTGAATCAATACTATTTTGTTTAAATATACAAAAAAAAAAAAAACACTAAAATTCATGCACTTATAAGTGCAAATATCAAAATAGATTTATGTTGCCAGTCTTTTGGCAATGGTGATTAATAAAGGAATTAAAAAATTAATTGACACCAATATCTACCCCATATTAAAAGTATTTATACCTTTTGTATAAATTTGTGATCAAACATTTATTTAAAAGCATGTATTCATTTAAAATACAAAATCAATCTTACAAACTATTTAGATATAAATAATAAGAACTCATAACCCCCCCCCATTACACAGTGGGATATAGAAGTTCACAAGACTATGTTTGATTGACATTTACAAATATGTATTAAAAGAAAATATAAAAAATAGCATTAAAATAAATTATAACCGCACTAAATTATAAAAAAATAAGAAGTGTGAGTTAGATGAAATATTTCATAGTAGTATTAATTTGATAGAAGAGAATCGATACTAAGGAAATAATTAGTTTAACATGTTCACCGATGAGTGAGTTAAAAAGAGGTTTAACATAAAAAAAACATTAATTTTATAGTTATATGCTAGAATTAGATAATATAATTATATCTTTGGGCTGGTTACCTCAGGATTCTATGGAATATTGATGAATCTTCTGTGGCAGGTTGCATTCTTTGATGGCATGACCACTCTTGAGCAGTAGCAGCTACATCTTTACACAGTGAAGAGTGGAGCTGAAGATGGAGGGGAAGGGGGCTGAGGCCCTTCAAAAATTAAAAAGACATGGAGTCGACTAGCGACTATTGACCCAACTCTGACACAATAGATTTTTGGCTCTATTTATACAATTTTTGAGTTATTCAAAGAATGTTTTAATTAAACTTGTTGACTCTAATTAATCTTTAATTTACAGAAATATTTTCTCTATTGTTAGCGGAGATGCAATTGTTAGATAACTGTCCAAAAATAAATTCAAATCAATGTCCAGATTGGAAATAGATTTGATAAAAATGTTAACAGCTAACTAAAATCAATTAGCTTTGTTTTAAATGTTACTATAATTTAAAAATTCCTTTTTAATCATGAAATAAAATAATATTCCCACCCCTTTAATTACTCATGGACAGTCAATGATTGCATCTTACATCTTGCATATTTGTGTAATTATAAGAAGAAAAATAAGTATTAAAAAAAATTAAGAAAAAAAAATACAAAATTATTTACAAGATTTGTTTGTGATTTTATCTATATAAAAGCTCTGTTAATATATGTATATATCTGAGTTGAATTCATGAAAGTTAATATTTATAAACTAAAGAAAGATTTTATTTCAGATTTGTATTTATAAATCTCATAGATGCTTCTCAGAAATATACATATAGTTTATATACATTTTACAAAAAAAAGTAGCAGGATGACACGTGGGCTGTGATAGAACAGTGAAACTCGATCTTGAACTAAGGTTGACTGTTTCATAAGGAAGCTTATCTTTTGTGTAATGGTTTAATTTACATAAGACAAAAAAGTGTTAAATTCTCAATGGATTGTTCTTTTTAATTTTATATTGGGTGCTGATATAGTATGCGCTCGGCGACCATTTTGAATTTGGAAACAGCCAAAAACACTGCTGGCATAGCGTTTTTAATTTTTTGAGATTTGCTATTACAATGCTTGGATTTATAGTGTTTTTGATTTTTTAATTTTTTGAGATTTACTATTATAATGCTTGGATTTATAGTGTTATTTATTTTTTTTGATTGTGTTTTTGGTTTATTTTAAAGTATTTTTTAATTTTCACCTCTTTTTCTCCCCCCCGTCACTTTTTTTGCAATGTTTGATTATGACTATATATATAAATTAGTGTTTTTGGTTTATTTTAAAGTATTTTTTAATTTTCACCTCTTTTTCTTTTCCCGCCCTTTTTTTTTTTGATAGTAGCACCTTACGCTATTTAATGTGACATTTTCCCGCCATTTTTTAAAGAGTAGTCCCTTCCCACCACCTTTTTTAATTATAGCACCTCAGGCGTTTTACTTTTTTGAAAAATGGGTGTTTCTAGTCGATGACATTTATCACTTGCATGTGCCAGCAGTGTTTTTGGCTGTTTCCAAATTCAAAATGGCCGCCGAGCGCATACTATATTGTTTAATATCTAATAATATGGATATTCTTAGAAATAATGGCCAGGATAATTTTGTATGTCCAGCTCATTTACAAATATGTAAGAGTTTACAAGCATATAATATAACTGCTAGAAATTCAGATATAGAAATGACTGTCTGTGGAAAATTTTTAACTGAAATTAATGTTGATGAGTTAAAAATTGTATGTGGAAAACATGTAATAGATCTTTTCATTTAAAATGTATGTGACTAGAAGCTATAGATTTAAATTTATTAGTTGATAAAGATTTCAATAAGTTTGTGTGTGTGTTGATGGTCAAGATTTTGTTCAAGAGGAAAATATTTCTTGTTATGAAACAATTTTACATGAGAGTGCTTCTCTGAGCATGAAAATAGCCATGTTTGTAATCCTGTTGCAGAACTTTACAGGTGCAAATATCTGGTTTATTGTCCACTATAGCTAATTTAGCTAAAAAAAAATTGATAATCTCGCTAGTGAGATTCAACATTTGAAAACTATTATTTTGACAAATAGTAATTTTAAAGCAAGTGAAAAAATTTCTGGAGATGATATACCATTAGTTTCTAAAAAAAATTTTTTTTTTCTAAAGTAGACAAAGAATATTGTGCAGTTAATGATAAAAGTTGTGCTTCCCTTCTTCCCATTTTTAAAGACAAATGAGGTCAAACTCAATTTTCTATTTTTACTTCTGAAACGAAACTTGTGAATGAAAGTTCGAAAAGTGAAGAGATTACAAATATAAAAATTAGGAAGAGTTTGCATTTACAAATTGAATTAAATAAAAGAAAATTTTAGAAAAGTGTCACTTCTATGGAACAAGGGAAAATAATTGCTGAAAATTTATCTTATCAACAATCTAATTTTAAAAAGGGAAATATTATTTCTAATAATGGTGTTAGTAAGTGGAGTGAAGTCTTAAACTCAGGGTCTAACCATAAGGAATAAAACTCTTAAAACAGAATATTTTATAAATACAAAAGTTAACAGCAGCATCTTCATTGAATTAGTTACACATAAGAAAAGAAATACACAATCTAATGTGTGTAACAAAAATGCTGTAATAAGAAATCTTGCTGACACACAATTAAAAGCTATTCCTGTTAAACAAAAACATAAAAGATTCTTTTTGACTAGATTAAATCCAGAAGTTACATCAAAAAATGTGATTTCTTATATAACAGAAAAGTTAGATACAACTGTGGTATGCCATAAATTTATTATCTGCAAATAAATCTTATTTCTCATTTTATTTGTGTGAAATAAAATGACATAAATGAAATAATTAATTCAAATTTTTGCGCATCAGGCATTTATATGTATCCATTTTATGGGAAATTAAATAAAGATTTAATTGTTAATCAACAAATAAAAGATCAGGTAGTTGAGGATAATATTAGTAATGCATAATGGGTTATTGCATTTATAAAGATTATTAAAAAATTATAAAAATTCTTCACATAACAATAATAATAAGAAGTTAATTAATAAAAGTAACATTTTATGTTGTTATATGCAAAATGTTAGAGGGTTAAAAACTAAAGGTCAGTTATTGAAATATGCTATTCTTACAGAAGAATATGATCTAATAGTTTTGACAGAAACATGGTTGAATGATCAATTTGTTATTGGTCAGATTGTGGATTATTTATATTTACTATATAGACATGATCATGTAAACTGTAAGCTTTCAAGAGGTAGAGGTGTTTTATTGGCTATTAAAAACAACATTGTAACAAAGCAAGTAAATATAGAATGGAATTTTGTTGATTCTATTTGGATTGGAGTGATATTAGGATATCAATTGTTTTTGTTTGGTAATATGTATATATATATATATTCCTTCTTATATTAATAAGCATTTATTTTATAGCGCTATGTTTTATAAATTGTTATACATTAAAGATCAGCCTTTTCAAGCTATTGTGCATGCACTTTTTATGAGTGTTAATGATAAATGAATACATTCATTCCCAACACAAGATATAGTATTTATGAAAGAATAAAATGAACCCACTTATTCTTTCCAACCCAAATGCTTATATATGGGCAAATCTTAAGTACTGGAAATGAAAGCGTGAGGATAGACCACTCACTTTAAATTACTGTTTATGACATCTGCATGAAAGATGTTGACAAAATTATCTAGAATTTACTAAACATCACTCTCAAATGAAACTTAAACATATGTAAATAAGCATTTATTTTTATAGCACTATGTTTTATAAATGGTAATACTTTAAAGATCAGTCTTTTCAAGCTATTGTGCATGTGCTTTTTATGAGTGTTAGTGACGTTTAGTAAATTCTAGATAATTTTGTCGATGTCATTCATTCAGACATCATGAACAGTAATTTAAAGTGAGTGGTCTATCCTCATGCTTTCATTTCCAGAACTTAAGTGCCCATATATAAGCATTTGGGTTGGAAAGAATAAGTGGATTCATTTTATTCTTTCATAAATACTATGTATTCATTTATTATTAACACTCGTAAAAAGCACATGCACAATAGCTTGAAAAGGCTGATCTTTAATGTATTACAACCTATATTAATATAATTGAGCTAAATAATGATTTGAAGAAATTGAAAAAATATTTACTTCATAATAAGCACAATATTTTGATATGTGGAGACTTTAATGCACGATAGGTAATGACAGCAGATGAAACAACTGTATGCAATAATGAAATAAATAAAGGTCAAAAAATTATAGAAATTATGAATATAACTGGTGTAGTACAAAGAAGTCAGTTAAAAAATAATAATGGATGTATTCTAGATTTTATTTTAATTAACTTTAATGATGTAGATGTGAAACATAGTGTACAACCATTATTGAAGGAAGACTCATCATCCAGTAATTGAGTTTTTTGTTTAGGTCAAACACTTATCATTAAATAAGGGTATGATAACTTCAAATAGAAATTATAAAGTTGGTGATTATTATAACTTATATTGTGACATCAAGTATGCTAATTGGGACCAAATATATTGTTCCACAAATGTAAATTAGGCAGATCTGTTTCAAAAAATTACACAAAAAATTTAAATAATAGAATACTCCTTGATTCTCTGAAAAATTGATTTGTATTTACAAAAGAAAACATAAACATCATAAGTTGTTTAAGAAATCAGGGTCAATAATGTGTTATAATAACTTTATAAATTTTAGAAGATTATTTAAAATCATAGAAAAATTGATATCAAAAGATATATTGAGAAACTAGAGAACAACATAAATTGCAATTCAAATTACTTTTGATCATTCATTAAAAAGCATTCTGGTGTAAAAAATGTCAATTGACAATGGGAGTCTTACAGCTGATGATTATGCCAACTACTTCTCATCATGTACAAGAGAAAATATGCTATCGAAAGCATATACAGTTAAATCACATACTGCTTTTAAAAGTAATGATTTGATAGTTATTGACTCATTAAATTAAAATGACATTTTATTAGCAACAAAACAGCTTAAAAACAAAAAAAAAATGTTTGTATGTGATATGTTACCTGTTTTTATTTATAAAGGATGTGTTGAACTGCTAGCTCCAGTGCTTTGTTATATTTTTAATATCTCTTTATAGCAGAGTATTTTTTTCTGATTCATGGAAAGTTTCAAAAGTTATACCAATATCAAAAGTCAAATCAAATGATGTTGATAGTTATAGATCTATTTCATTATTATGTTTGGCTGGAAAAATCTTTGAAAATGTGTGTATAATAAGATAATAGATAAAGTACTTAAAATGTTATCTGAAACACAACATAGTTTTATTCCAGGTAAATCTATTGAGACTAATTTGATATATATTCAAGATGCTATTGCAAATGCAATTGATAACATATTACAGCTAGATGCTATTTATTTTGATTTAAGCAAAGCATTGACCAGTAGATTTCTCTAGATTGATTAGTAAGTTGCACACTATTGGTTTTACTTGTGAACATCTGCAGTGGTTTGTATCTTTTGTCTCAAATAGGCCTAAGTTTGTATATTTTGGGTCTGCAAAATCATATACATATTTTACTAATGATGGAGTGTCTCAAGGAAGTTTACTTGGACCACTACTTTTTTCAGTTTATTCTGTGGATGTAAATCAGTGTGTAAATGGTTCTGATATTCTTTGCTTTGCAGATGATATTAAACTGCATAAAACTATTAAGAATTTTGATGAGCAGAAGATTTTGCAGTCTGATATCAAAAGATTTCAGATTTGGTGTGTAAGAAACTATATGGAAATTAATACTGAAAAATGTTGTGTCATATCGTTTTCTAAAAAATCATCTACAAGTACATTTAATTATGTGGTAAACTCAAAAAGTATTTCAAGAAAAGAATATCATAAAGGTTTAGGTATTATTTTTAATAATAATGGAACATTTAATAATAATATTCAAAATATTATTAATAGACAGGGTATGAGCACAGACTTTCACATGACCCACCACTCTTCACACTATCTCATAACACTGATATACCTGAACACACATATGTCGAAAAGATAAATAATCACCAATATACGTATTTCATGCTAAACCAGCAATCATCAGTTGGTCCAGATTACCATCTCTACACATATATGCTACAAGTGCTCAGATATATATTAAAATAGCAAATCCTCCTACCTTAATGGACAGGCCTCAATGCACTCCACACTCCAACTCTTCAACCGTCCATCCAATTGAAAATCTGATGATGGAATGCTCAAAGGCCACCCTTAGGCCAAGATTGTTGTCACACCCATGTTGACCTAAAGGTCAATCTGACCCCTCATGTACAGGACATAATCCATTAAATACATATACAAGGGATAGGCAGACAAAAAGTTATAAAATAATAGGTTTAATTTTCAAAAACTGTAAAATGTTTAAGAGAAATACATGTGTGTATTTATTTCATACATTGGTTTTATCTATTTTAAATTATGGATCTTTGATCTGGAACTCATGTAAATTAAGTAATAGATTAGCACTAGAAAAGGTTTATACATTTTTAAAAGATATATTAAATTAAAAATAATATGTGATGACAATGTACTCTACAAAAGACAAATCTATACTGATATGAAGTACTTAAAAAATTACATCACGTATAATAGATGTGAGAAGTTACCAAACAACATTATCATTTAAGATGAAAATAAAGGATACGAGATTAAAAATTTCTATTCCAAAATTTAAAAGAGAAACATTAAAAAATTCAGCATTTGTAAGATTACCTAGACTGTATAATAAATACTTTAATATTTATGAAACAGATGATAGAACATTTAGGACTACTGTGCAAAAAACTCTACAAATGCTTTGTGAACTAGATTAGCTGTACATTTTTGTTCTCTGGGTCTATGCAATGTTTATGAAAGACAAAAACATTTGAAATGTTCTGATTTTTGTGGTTAAAAGTACCATACTGATTGTTACAAGTTAAGGAATGACAACAATTTTAAAGATGATAATACATTTTCTCATGATTTTCTATGTGATTATTGTAGTAATTGTTATAATTATAATTACGAGGTATACAGTCCTCATAGTTTATCTATAACATCCACTGGTATTCATGTAGAAAATGATTCTGATTTATTTATGATTTAATGAATAGTTCTTCTACATATAGATCAGACTTAAATATTGATAATATTAAATGCAATTATTGCAATGAAAATTTGTCTGATAAGTCTAGAGAAATTAAGTGCTGTGGTATAGGTCATGTTCATTTTTATCTTTCATGTTTGAAATTGTCTAAGTTTGATGCAGAAATTTTTACATCAGTTCATTTAGGTTTTTTTCAGTATAAAGAATGTCATATTTTAACTAGTAAATGGAATCAATTGACTGTTGAGGAAAATCAATTAAAAATATTTTAGATACAGAATTAAATTTATTGTTTGCAAAAAAATTTGAAAAGGTATACTTTACCAGAGATACTGTCATTGATTCTACTGATATTTTTTTAAATAATGACATTGAACCAACTTCCAATTTGGAGATTGTTAATATACATCAAAGTATTGAAAAAAATATTGTAAATGCATGTAATTTGACTTTTTAATTGTTATAATCTATGTGTAATCAGAAGATATATAGCTTAATAATATATATGACTAAAATTTGTGATAATTGTTCAAATATTACTAATAAAAATATTACTGTTAATAACATAGGAATACAATGTGATTTACTAGAATGTCATATTTCTAATAATAATACCAATATTGAAATCTCCATCAATAGAAAATCTAATCTATCATTAACTGGAGATAATAAGTTTTTACATCATAAAAAATAAAGGTTTTTCAACCTAATTTCAATAAAATTTTAAATAATAATAACAATAGTCAATATGACATTTCAGTTAGTAATTCTCATATTAAGGATTTTAATAAAATTAGTGACTGAATTTATCTCCAAACTTTCGTTGTTTTACTTATCTTATGAAAATAAAAATACGTTTTGCATTAATTATAAAAATAATAATAACAAACGTAACTTCAATAATCAACCAAACATGAACAACATTTATTTGTATTAAACGATAAATCAGCACAGACTTTCACACGCCCCACAACTCTCCACACTATTTCATAACACTGTTACACTTGAACACATATATGACGAAAAGATAAATAATCACCAATATACGTATTTCATGTTAAACCAGCAATCATCAATTGTCCAGATGACCATCTCTACACAAATATGCTATAAGTGCTCAGATATATATTAAGATAGCCAATCTTCATACTTTAATGGGCAGGCTTCAATCTTCTACACCCCCCAACTCTTCAACCATCCATCCAATTCAAAATCTGACGATGAAATGCTCAAAGGCCACAGTGAAGCTGAGATTCTTGTCACATCCATGTTGACATAAGGTCAATCTGACTCCTCATGTACAGGACATAATCCATTTAATACATATACAAGGGATGGTCAGACATCTCTACTATTTAATAACTGAAACCCACAGGCTTATTATATACATGTGTCTATATATGTAATATATAGAGTATATGCGCACAGACTTTCACATGCCCCACCACTCTCCACACTATCTCATAACACTGATACACTTGAACACATATATGTTGAAAAGATAAATAATCATCAATATACGTATTTCATGCTATACATATATTGGTGATTATTTATCTTTTCAACATATATGTGTTCAAGTTTATCAGTGTTATGAGATAGTGTGGAGAGTGGTGCATGTGAAAGTCGTATATTGATGATTATTTGTCTTTTCAACATATATGTGTTCAAGTGTATTAGTGTTATGAGATAGTGTGGAAAGTGGTGGTGTGTGTGAAAGTCTGTGCTCATATACCCTATGTATTACATATATAGACACAGGTATATAATAAGCCTGTGTGTTTCAGTTAAATGATAAAGAAAATTCTAATAAGCTTTTTAACTTTTATATTAATACTTCCAAATCAAAATGTTTTACTAATTTTCATAAAAAATATCTTGAAAATAACAAATATATAAATAATCAAAAATTACAATTCACAATTTTCAGGGTTAAATGATCGTTTAAGATTTAATTTCTATCAAAACCGGTTTAATAATAGTATTAATGCACCAAATGTTAAAACTTTTTGGAATAATGACTAATACAGTATAAGTTATGATAAATATAATAAATACTTTCTTTCTAGTATGCCTGCAAAGATTAGATTATCAGAAAATAAAACATTTTTTTGCAAAATAAATTTCAACTCAAAGTTGTGTATTATAAAATTAACATGTTAAATAATAGGTCTTCCAGTATTTATATTTGTATTCCCCAAAATAAACATGATGAGTTTATTTCTTCTGATTTTTGGCCTTGCAGTTCTTCTTTTTCCTTTTTCTGTGGTAATTTGGCCCGTAAATTAATACTTCTTGATTGATTTATCAATTGGATGTGTGTGGTTTTTCTTGTTTTTATGATAACATTAGAGGAATGACAACTAAATTGAATCAAATATTTTTTTTTGTTCAGAAGATTATGATTTTTTTTCCTCACAGAAACTTGGCTTAATGACAAAATTTATGATGATACATTTTTGATGATAAATATAAAGTTTTTCGTACAGATAACTGTCATGAAGTAATTAAAAGAGGGGGGGGGCACTATTATTGCCATTAGGAAAAATTCTTCATAAATATGTGCTTTCGAATTCTAGATATTGTGAATCAACGTGGTGTGAGGTTTCCCTTGCTCATCATAAAAAAATCATTATTAGAGAATGTTTATATAAGGCCAGCCTTATCTTTTTCTGACTTGAATGCCTTACTTTGTACTTATGAAAAATTTTTGATTGATTATAAAATGAATTTCATCATTACTGGAGATTTTAACATGCCTGAGTTATTTGATAATTCTTCTTTTGATATTTCTTCTTTATCACAAAAAGCATATAGGATGTTACACTTTTTTTTTTAAATTTTTTGAATTTAAAACATTCTCATTTAAATTCTTATAATCGAATAATTGATTATGTTGTAAGTAACTTACCTGAGATTAAATGTTTTTGCGTTTAATCTCTTAATTTTCCTATTGATTTACATTACCCACCTAGTGAATTTTTTGTTAAAATAAATTATTTCAAGTGTCGTGTTCCTTTAAATATTAAAAGATGTTATAAAAATCAGGATTATTTGGGTCTGTGTAAGACAATTTCTAATTTTAATTGAAGCCCATTATATTCCTCAACAGATGTTAATTATAATATGGATTTTTTTTAATCAAGTATTTGGTGATCTGATTGATTTTTATATACCAAAAAAATGTGATTCTTACAATTATTTTTCTGTTTTGGTTTTCAGATAAACTTAAAAAAATTATTACAACGAAATTGTATCATCATAAGCAACACATTAAAATACAAAATATATTTTTTATACTAATTTTGTTAATTATAGAAGATTGGTTAAAGCATTTCAGAAAATTGATTATCAAAACTATATTAAAAATACTGAGCTCAATTACCAAAAGGAAGTCTGAAATCGATTACAATTCATCTTTAAGTGCTGATGACTTTTCAATTCACTTTTCTGAATTATTTGGAAATTTCCAACTGTCTGGGTTTAATTTGACTAATGAATGTTTTAATGATAGCATTTATATTGATAGTTTCAACAATAGTGATATTATATAGGTTGTCAAAGAACTCAAAATACATTCAAGTATAGGTTTTGACAATATACTTTTTTCATTTATAGAGGTTGTGCAGAATATATTTCTTTTCCTTTATATTATATTCTTAATTGTTCCATTAAAATTGTATTTTTCTAACTCTTTTAAACTTGCCAAAGTTATACCTATTTTTAAAAATGGTTCAAAAGATAATGTTAATAATTATAGTCCAATTTCTGTGCTTTATACAGTTGCACACATATTTGACAGATGTGTTTGTAAAAAAAATTGTTAATGACATAAATAAAATTTTGTTTCCTGTGCAACATGGTTTTTTACCTGGCAGATCAACTGAAACTAATGTTTTAACAATAATTGATCATGTTGCTAATGCCTTTGAGAAACAATATCATTTAGATGTTTTTTCATTTTTTGATTTATCCAAGGCATTTGATAAAGTGAATCATTCCAAATTGCTTTACAAAATATACAACTTAGTTTTTTCCTATAATTTGGTTGCATGATTTGAATCTTTTATTATGAAAATAATGGTTTGTGTAAAGTTTAAGAATAATTCTTCTAATCCATATTATTGTCTCTCAGGACAGTATCCTTGTGCCATTATTGTTTAACATTTATATTGATGATTTGGGAGAGATAATTGTAAAAGTTTCACAAATATCAACTCAATTGATGATTGCATAGTATTACAAAAAGATATTAATAATTTTGTAAAATAGTGTAGAGATAATAAAATGGATATTAATATGGATAAATGTTCATGAGTTTATTATTCCAAAAAATCTGAAAGGATAATTTGTTCTTATTATATTGAAGATCATAATATAAAATTTGCTGATATTCAGAAAGAACTTGATATTATTTTTGCAAGCAATGGATCATTTTATCATCATATAGAAAAGATCATAAATAAGACTTTTAAAATTATGGGGGCAATTTTGAAGCATGGTAGATAATTTATTTCTTTTACAAAATACAAATTCTTTCTCTCTTTGGTTTTGCCTATTTTAGAATATGGATCTTCCAAGTTCCGATGAGATATTATTAAAATTCAATTGGTTTATGATAGATTTTCCAAGTATATCAAGTTAAATGAGCATTATCTATCCCTATCCATTAGAAGAAAAATGAGAGATCTTAAAATATTACTTTTAATAATCGTTTATATAAAACACGTACATTTACTTTATTTTATATTCAGGTTTGTCCTTCCAAAATATTAAAATTTTCATCTGTGATTCATTTGCCAATACCTATAATTATGATTTTACAAATGAAAATGTTTTTTTTAACTTTAGACATTAAAAAAAATGTTACTTATCTTAAAAAGGTATGACATATAATCATATTAATAATTTGTCATTTATTCTCATTTATGTATATTATTGTATATTTGTTATGGTGCAATTCTGTAATTGGCTTAATGCTGTAGTTTTGTATGGTAAATAAATTCAATTGAATTGGATTGATTTTTTCTAATTAAATTGATTTTTTTCTTTAAAAACAGAGAGTCAATCCATCTAGTCATGAATTAATCTATAGAGAAAGCAAAACATCCATTGTTAAATACAGTTAGACTTTGTCCCATTTTAATTCTCATTCATGTTATTTATGGTTCATGGACATTGTTTGCTTCATCTCTTCATCAATTTCAGTCATATTTTCTCAATGTTAGACTTATTTTATCCCATAGAGACCTGAACGGCGATTGTGAATTCCCAGAAAAAATTACAGGACATACAATTTTAAATGAAATGTCTAATTTATTACAATGAATATATATATGTTTATAAAGTGCAAATATGAAAGAATGTTATAAAGCTGATAAAGTAGTCATTACCACAAAAAATAATTAAAAAAAAGGATATTTTTTACATTTTTAAAATCTTTATTTTTACATTGGTTCACAAACTCTCAATTTTGAAAGGTATCACCTAAAATTACAATTTCATAGACAACTTCATCACATTCGTCATAAAATGCAGAAAAAAATAATATATAACATGACCTACCTGAGTTACAGTTTGTTGGTGTAATGTGGCAGAATGTGACAATTTCAGTTTCGTTTTTTTACTAACCAGCCTATATGTTCAATTTTTGCAAGCAGTTGTTTTTTTAGGCCCTCTATGTGGGATATGTATAGAAATGTGAGGTTTTAGTGTGGATTAGAAATGCAAGGTTTTAGTGTGGATTAAAAAAATAACAGTAATAACTTTAGTAAAGTGTATGTTATGGGGGTAAAAAATAATTACTATATTATTGAAAAATCATGGGCTAAATTATGCATTATTTCATAGGAAACCATAATAGCAAAGTATGCTATAAAATAAATAAAAAGTTATCTACAATGAAATGAATAAAAACATAGTAAATTCTAAGTTATGAGTGTAAAAAATAATTACTATATTATTGAAAAATCATGGGCTAAATTATGCATTATTTCATAGGAAACCATAATAGCAAAGTATGCTATAAAATAAATAAAAACTTATCTACAATGAAATGAATAAAAAACATAGTAAATTCTAAGTTATGACTGTAAAAAATAATTACTATATTATTGGAATATCATGGGAGGAAGGGTGAGCTAAATTATGCATTATTTCATAGGAGACCATAATAGCAAAGTATGCTTCAAAGTAATTAAAAACTTATCTACAATGAAATGAATAAAAACATAGTATGTGATGAAATAAATTAAAAATTTGTTTCTAAAATAAAATGAATAAAAACATAGTAAATTCTAAGTTATGCATGTAAAAAATAATTACTATATTATTGGAATATCATGATGGTGAGCTAAATTATGCATTATTTCACAGGAGACCATAATAGCAAAGTATGTTTCAAAGTAATTAAAAAATTATCTACAATGAAATGAATAAAAACAGTAAATAAAATAAAATAAATAACCCAAAGGAATTACAAGCAATTATATATCAGTGGGAGATGATGATGATGACTGTTGATTCAGCATTGGGAGGCATTGTAAATTATTTAGAATACCAAAAAATCGATCTCGGGTCATAACTCTAGCAAGATAGCAAGTACCGGTTGATGCAAATATTCATTTTTAGACCAAATAAATTTTAGTTTTGATATGCGTGATATAGTACAAACATGAATAACCATACCAAAAAATGCATTCAACTCAGTGGGTGACAGATCAACCCACTTTGGTAATGCCTTCCACTCTGAAACATATTTATTGCTTTCAGTGCAAATATCATAATTTCCTATAAAAAATAAATGAAATAGATCAGGAATTGAATGTTCACGGATAATGGAGAAATACGACGAAACCTCAGAATCAAACACATCAACAGAAAAGTGTTCATCAGAATCAATCAAAATTACGTTCAGCAGCCAAAGAAGCCATTTGTGCGTTTATTTTGTTTATACGTTGATAAAATCTAGAAAGAAAAAAAATTTATAAAATTTTAATAATGTACTTTACAAAAATTGCTATAAAAAATCTAATTTTTATCGGACAGAAAAAATTTTTAGACGTACAAAAAGATAGAAAAATGGTGGAGAGAAAAAAAAAGACCTGTAACTGTGACATATATGGTTTGCACGCTATTGTGGTCGAAATTGCAAACTTTTTTTTTGCATAAATGTGCGCATTTCGGTCTTGAAGGGTTATAGGAAATTCGAAATTTTAAATGTTAGTTCTAAAAAAGTCTGCATATGGTGATATATTTTGAAAAAAAAATTAATTTTCATTGCTGTAGATTGGTATGTAAGCCAGTCTTTTTTCTCCCATTGGATGGCTGCCAACTCTGGAAATTGTACCACAGGTATTTCTAAATGACAAAGTCATAAATCAAAACAAAATGCTTTACATATTTGTAATTGATTTTGAATGTAAATAAATATATTTATCATATTATTTTACATTCATAATTAAGATTTTACACTACCTTATTGAAAGAAAAAGTTTGATTCTAAAAATTTTAAATTTTACAAGAAAAATAAGTGTGGGAAAATGACTGCTCTTCAAGAGTAGTGAATACGGTTGACTGCTACTGACCATAATTTGCATATCAGGAGTTCTTCTAAATGACAAAGTCAGAAATCAAAACAAAATGTTTTACACATTAATAATTGATTTTGAATGTAAATAAATATATTTATTGTAAATTTTATATTCATAATGAAGATTTTACATTACTTTATTGAAATATAAAATTTGAGTTAAAATATTAAATTTTCTAAGAAAAATAAGTGTGGGAAAGTGACAACTCTTCAAGAAAAGTGAATAACATTGATGGCTACAGGACTGAATAATGAGACACTAGCATTGACATGGAATGCTTGAAATATAATTCTTTTGTTTTACAAACTGACTAATTTAAACGTTTTTCTTATATTTTTCTTCAGATATTAACATTCTTTTTAATTTTTCATTACATTTAATCAATTTGAATCTAAAATTATTCAATTTTTCAAAACTGAATTGAAACAATTCTGTATACTTTAGATTAATATTTTATCAACAGAAACTGAATGGAAAAGAAACTGATGAATAATAGTTCTCATAATTAAGTAATGGACCAATATAAAAATAGACAAATGTTTTACAAGTTGATGTTGAAATCAAAAAGGTTAAATATTAAATTAATGTGGTTGTCATTTTATTTGTCTTTTTTCAATTAATCGCACAATACATATATCCAATGAACATATCAATCATGAAATAATCATGCCTCGAAATAGAATGTGTACATTCTCCATGAGTTTGACCTCAGTAGCATAATGAGAAACAAGAAGAGGTGAAGTAAGGGAAAATATGCAATTGTGAATTCCATCACACTGAAGAATTAATCACCAAGGGACCATTTCATAAAACTTAAAAAAATCATTAACTAATTGAATTGCCTTATCAAAAATGACCTACCTTAAAGATCCAATGAGTAACTATAGTTAAATACACCAATCATTGAGGAAAATACCATCCCAATCTAATCTATATAAACTTTTGATTTACTTAAATATTTTTCTTAATCACTATTCATTTTATTTGCAAAATTATTTTCATTATTATTATGCTTAATATAGTGTATTCTTTAAGCAGTCACTAATTGAAATGCATGATGTTAAAATTGTATTAATTATAGTTTTGAAATTATATATATATATTAAAACAAAATAAATGTCCACTAATATTAATAAAACAATAACGAAACTTAAATATATTCCAAACAAAGGTAAACAATATATAATATAATATAAATAAAAACTCATAAAGAAATATTTTCGATTATATTCATAATCATATTCAACTCAACTTTCAAAATGGAATCATCTATTCCATTTTGAAAGTTGAGTTGAAAATGATTATGAATATAATCAAAAATATTTCTTTATGAGTTTTTATTTATATTATATTATAAATTGTTTACCGTTGTTTAGAATATATATATATGACTTTTCTTATTAATTACTATTTATAAAAACATGGAGTAAAACAAATCAAAATATATTCATATATTAGACTAAGATTTTTTTATTACCTTGAGTAGTCATATTCAAATCATCATATGGATACTGACGAGTAAAGATTTCCCATATTACTATACTAAAACTATAAACGTCTCCTGCCGGTGTTCCTTTTCCATCTTCTTCACTGCGTAAAAGTTCTGGAGCTCGCCAAAAGTTTTCTAATAAAATAAATTATTATTATTATTATTATCATCATTATCATCATCATCATTATTATTATTATTAATATACTTTACAAATATCATTTAATATGATCTTAATTATTGAAACATCATTATTCATACTACTGATTTGGTTACATTTTCATAAACATCTCTCACACAGCAGGCATATCCATTTATATAATCTTCAAATGTCTTCTTTTTTCTATTGTAATTTATATTTACTTTTTGTTCTTCGTCCTCATTTTTTTTATATTTTAGCTTTTGTTACAACATATTTTTTATAATTTATATTTAGTGAAAAACATTCTTTGCTCGTTATTATACTTTAGAAAGTTATATAAATTTACATATAAATATTATCAAACTTTAAAATTAAATATTATATTTAATTTCTACCAAAATGCAAAAAAAAGAGATGGTTTTAACTGAAAGGAATCGAGTAACTCTCAGATTGGGGAAAAAACTCTGATTGATTACCTAATCTTTTTATTGCATTATTCAGAATAATGGATTTATTATCTTTTATTTCTATGTTTAATAATAAAATTTGATTTCATCTTTTATAATGGAAGTTTCTTATTTCATTAATGAAATTTTGATTGTGTTTATGAGATGCTGAGTGTTGTTATATAATATGGATATATTACTTGCCATTTTCTGATTTATTTTAATGTTTATGACATAGGTTAAACCGTATATTATTTTATTTGTTATTTATTAATAAAAATATACAGTTTAATCCCCAAAAAATGACTATATTCATATAACCGTAAAAATATCTATATTGTGGTTATAGATTAGCAATCTATATTTGCAGATTAAGAAAAATAAATGTTAACTTCAAATACAAGTATTATGTTAAATTCTTACTTTAGAATGGCTTAATAACATATATTAGTAATCGTAATCCATCAAGTGGATTGCTGTGACAAGAGATGAATTTTAAGTTCTCCAATTTTCTATAAATCAACGATGTATCATTTTACTATAGTTAAAAAATAAATAATAAGATTGCTAAAATTACATATTATTTTTGACTTATCATATATAAATGTTGTCTTATACATTTGTGTAAATAAAAGATATTTATGTTTAAACTTTTAATTAGCAAATCAAATAATATGGAATGGGATTTAGTATAGGTAAATGCATAGTTGTCATGCTATTCCGAGAATAACCTTGATTTTAACTCAAATTTTAAGACCAATAGTATTGTATGAATAATAAAACAAGAGGGAAAAGGAAAGTATCCTACTGGAAATGCTATGTGAAACGAACTGTGCAGTCATCATTACATCTGATTGGCTGTCATATAAGCATTTTTAAGGTGCAACTGACAAAGGGTTCAGCCTTTCATGTTATTATTATATTTAAAGAATCTAAATAATGATGATCAAAAATTGTAATTTTTTTTTAAAAAATAATAAAATGGTTTCCACAACATTTTAAAAATTTATAAAAGCCATTTAATGTAGAAAAGACACCTACTGAAAACGTTTTAGTTATAAAGTTTTAACTGTTGTAAAGTCATAACCTGGAGATTTTTAACATAATTAGAACATTATAAATTATTTTTTCTTAAAAAAATATTTTTTTCTTGACTTCTTATGCAATTTCATGCATTGATAAAACTAACAAAGTGACACTTGGCTATATAAGATTTGGCTAGGAACAAGCCCTCAAGTCATTTGTAACATCAGTATGCAACATCTGGGGAAATTATTATCGAAGTTAACAATAATTTACACTAGGAAAACTAATTGGACTTTATTTTGTTTAACTAATAATATTTTTGTATAGAAAAAGAACAGAGAGAGAAAAAAACTATCAGTCAATTTGTTTATAACTTGTTGATTCTTAAATTGTTTTAATTCTCTAAATAATAATAGCATTAACTGTTTTATTTAATCTTAGCTTTCCATTATGTAATTGAAAATAATAATTTTCAAAGAATTTTTATGCATCTGCCTTGTAAATTATTTGGCTATTAGTTTATTTCATAAACAGTACAGCATAAGAAAATAATTCATGACCACATATCAATATTCAAGAAGAAAAAAAATGTTTACTTTATATCAAATTGTATTTTGCATTTTGTAACTGTAAAATAAAAAGAGAAAATGAAAAATATATATTTTATTTTTAGTTCCAAGAATTTTAAAGGTAAAATTAATATTGGGGCCAAAATAGATCATTTTATGAAAAAAAATGACATATATATATATATTATTGCTTCATCACATTACATCTCACTTAATGTACACTAGACTTGGCATTGATACATTTAATAATTGTCAGAGCATCAGAAATGTTGAAATATTCACTTAAATTTAATTAACGGACATTGTGTGTGTTTATGATATATGTTTGCATCTAAGAGTAACCTAAGAAATTTAATTGTGTTTTATTTATATATTTTTTTCTTTTAGCATGTTCATATAGCACATAGAAATATTTATTGTATTATATAAATTTTTAAATAAGATTTGCATTTCATATCTAGTCTTATTTTTTGCACAAATATGTGAACTATTTTTAAATGGACACCAAATAAAGGAAATTACAAGTGTTAGTATGAGCATAGAGAATATGCAAATATTTGTTGTTGTTAATAGGAATCAAATATTAACAGTTAAACAAATAATTGTATTCATGATATTATGTCTTAAAGAAATGTGTCTGAGTTAGATACAACCATTGTCTAAAATACTATGATGATTCTGTAGTCAAAATTTAATTTAGTTAACATTAGAATTGTAGAGACCAATGGTTAGCTTCACACTCACCAAAATTCTTAATAATGTATTTTATTCATGTGTATTAATTTAATTAAATCTAACCAATATGTTTGACTAAATTTAATCATCTATATTCTAACAGTCAAATGAGCACATTCAGCAAAACTAATCCCACAAGACAAGCAATGATGAATGACTAACATGTCTGTGTGTAACATATATAAAACATTACCACAAGCATTACAAAGTCCAACACTATTATCTACAGCTCTAGAATAATTTTTGCTTGACAATCACCTATTCTCTTATATCATGTTATGTCAGTGAGATACAAGACATTCTAAGTTACATTAACAAAAAATACATTGATTGCAATAAATAGTACAAAATGAGTATTATAAAGTTATTCACATAATAATTATAATAACAAAAAATACATAATAAATACATTTCATATATGAATAAGAAAGAGATTAAAAGTACATTGTGAGATGTTTGCACTTGAGATAGTTGTTTAAATTATTATACATTTCCTGAGAGTTGAACTCATATATATATATATATATATATATATATATATATATATATATATATATATATATGATAGATATATATTGTGGCCTTTGCTTTAGGTCAGAATTAATTCATCATAGCAATTTATTAAAAAAAATTAAATTTGGGATATATTCTCTTTGTACAATAATTATATTATATTGATAATCTTTTAAAAATTCAATTAAAGCAAGATAAAAATATTTAATATTAAATAAAGCTAATTATATTAATTGTATATGGTTGGAAAATCTGGCCATAATAAATAATGTAGCAATAAATGTTTAAAATATGTTTTAAAAGTTGAATTTTAATAGCTAAAACTTGTAATTAAATAAATACTATATATTATAGTATAAATTATATCTAATAATTATATTTAATATTATATGCTTTAAAAGTAATCTTTGTGGTAGGAAAATTATTATTCCAAATTTTATTATTATAGTATTTATTTAATATAATAATTGTTGCAATTAACATTTAATATTTTCCAGACAGAATTCTGATACAGTCTGTCTCAGTTGTAAGTCATGTAACATGTATACAGTTATGCACATGTGCTTACTAGTATTTGTGTTAACAAAGTTTCAAAATTATTTTAAAAAATTACACTATAGAATTTAATACATTTATTTATCTATCACAAAAGAAAATATTAAAATTAGCTATCATAAAATGTTTAAATAGTTTTATAAAAACGAATGTAATTAGTAAAAGTTAAATATTTCTTTTAAAAAATAGATACATTAAAAATTAAGGGTGAAATAAATTGATAAATATTGTTTTCTAAAAGTCATTTTAAAATGTTTAATTAATTTTAATAGAGTACAAAAAATGATTTAAAATTAATATTTTAAGTAATATTTTAAATAGAAATGAGTCATATTTTATTTTAAATTTAATTGTGTGCTACTGAAGTTGTATGCAAATTAAGTTATCAGGTGAAAAGCAAAATCCAACAATGAGATGATGTAATTTTTGTGCTTTTAAATTTTTTTTTGTTTTATTACTAAATTTAGTGCCATAATAGCTCTCTTATAATTTATTTGCAACTGATAAGGATACCAATTTTAAGTATTTTGCAAAAAGAGTATTATAATTAAATTACAATAAGTTTTATCTAAAGGATGCAGTGCTAAAAGTTAAAGTCCCTTGTAAGAATTTTCATAGAAACTTAATTCAACTTCACATTAAAATATGGAAATACCAATGAGTAATACTTACCTATTTGAAAAGAATTTAAAATTAAAATTTATAATTATTAATATAGTATTAATGGTTTTAACAAGAACTATTTTATTATATAAGGATGTATATGATACATGCAGAGAGCTTAACAAGAAATCTACTCATAAATTAAAATTAATAATGCATTTTCTAGTAGTGAGATAGTCATATCAGAAACTGATAAATAATATGACAAACTCTTAATAAATTTTATGAGGAAAGTAAAGTTATGGAGGTAAAATGTTTTATCTTTTGAAGAAAACATTATGGATAATTAAAAAAAAACTGTCATGAATAATAGCTAGATGAAAAGTATTTTAAAGCATATGTACTAAATCTATACTTTTTATAAGATTATACGTGTTGCAATAATTTATTGAAAAGAACAGATAATTGAAATTATGATGAAAATATCTATACTTGGATAAAGAAGTGATAAATATCCTGACAAATAAATCTCTATAAATAATGGGACTATTAACAATAAGTACTTATTGTTATATTCTAACTTCCAAACAATAAGTACTTATTAAATTCTAAAAGATATATTTTAAAAAATGCGCAAAAAGAAATATCCGGATATTGGAAGTCAAGTCCCCATGTCTACTGCGCTACTAAGCCGATATAAAATTCCAAGGAAGAAAACTTCGAAGTGTTATTTTTCATATTATAGTTTATTTATTATTTTAATAATCATTGTTCTGGATAATATAAACTATGAACTATTATTTTATAAACTTTTTCAGAACAGATCAATGATTATTATTGCTAATTTTTTAGATGTTGCCTTATTATTTTTATCATTTATTTTAAAACTTCATTCATGTTGAAGGATTCAATGCATGTGTCAGTCAGTCAATCATTTATTAAGTTTTTTGTGGTGAGAAATTCTAGTTTCATCATCAAACATTGGAACAAAAAACCCTAGCAACAAAGGTTGGGGATTACAATTACTTTTCAAAAGAAAATTAAAAAAAAAAAAACTCAAGGAAAATAAAAACATTTTCTTTTATTTGTGTAAAGGACAATTCAACATAAAAGTATACGTAATTATGTCTAAATTTCTTTTTATTAATCTTAGTTCTAGTTATCACATTATTCAGTTAGTAGAATAGGTACATAAATATTAATTTAGTCACTATTAATATTTCAGTTATAATAAATATTTTGATAATTTTAAATAAGTTAATATTGTTAAGTGTGACAGTATGAATGTATTGTATTATGCAATGTTTATTTTAATTGGTGGGCAAGAAGACATCATAAGTGATTGACAAGTTGATATCACTTAGGTAATAGTTGTGGATATTGATATTTTATGATGTATTTTTCTTTTGCAGATTATCAATGAATGATATCATGTTGAAGTATGAATGTTGGGTTATGTGTGAACGCATTTATACAACACATTAAACTTATAGGATTAGAATTTATTTATTCTAAGGATATGCATACTTTGATTTTCATATTACTAGTATAATATAACATGATAATGAATAATTATATGATTCTTTTATAAAGGACTTTTAATATTTTTAGATATTTAAAGTATGGATAATGATCATTTTGTATTTTGTTCAAGAATATTGATAGGAAAGTAAAGTAACCTTTTTTCTTATTGATTAGTTGAGATCATTATAATTACGACTGAATTTTATTTGTTATTTTGACTATGTTAGTTAATACCATTGTCGGTGTAGATTTGATAAATCTATAGGAAAACTTTATAAGATAGTGACCTGGTAGTAATTTACAAAAAAACAACAACATGAAACCAATGAGACGTTATTAATGTAGAATTTATTATGGCAACAGGAATAAAATTTTATAATTTTATTAAGTATATAGATATAGTTAACAAAGCCCTGTAGCTGGTATATTTTATCTCGGGCAGTGTTTATTTTATATTGAATATTGATGTTCTAGAAAGCTGAAGTAATAGCTTTGAAATCGTTGTTGGTAGTGGAGTTCATTAGACAAATAGGTCATGCCTCCATTTTATTGATACACTGTGACATGGTGTCTATCTAATATGTACTATAGAGTGAGACTCTAGTTTCTTCCCTATGCCTACACATCTAATTGCTATCACGATTTTTCCAAAGCATTACATCGCACAGTATCATATTTTTAAAAGGAAATGATAAATAATTTAGAATTTAAGGACTGTTATTTGATGAATAAGATAGGTTTGTTTACTTATGAGGATGAATAAAATCAATGCAAAATGGAATTAAAAATCAAACGGAATTACATAATAAAGAATAATAGAATATGTTTTATATTTGTTTTTTTGTTGTTTTTTTTTTTCAAAATAAAATAAATATCATAAATGAATGTAAATGAAGTGAAGTTGCTCTAGAATTTTAAAATAACTTCAAATATTTTTTTAATTTTATAAGTATTGAATATTTTTCAAAATAGATAATGTAGTAAAACGAAACAGTACAAGATAACCATAAGTATATTTTGTAGTTATTTTATAATTAAGAAGTATAGCAATAATTGCAACTATTCCATATTAAAATAATTTTAAGTAAGAGATATTGAGTATAATAATATGATTAACAATGGTGTCCACGTATTTTATTAATAAACCAACATTGGATATTTTGTGTATAATAATAATAACATTGCAAAACGAGAAATTATTTATTGGTAAGATCCATATTCGAAATGTTATTTTTGTATTTTCCGCTTTATGCTTTGATGTATGTTTAAAGGAAGCATATTATAATGATATTTAGTAAGAGATAATATTTAGAATTAATGTAAAGTAATTATATCTTTATTATAAAATTTGACAAAGATGGAAATAGAAAATTGTATTTTTCTTTAAATCGGAGTGAAGACTTTAAATTTATGTTTTATTTTATTAGTTTATGAAGAATAATAGATTTATAATGGTGCACGACTTATTGTACAAATTGGTAAATATTGTAAATAGATCATTGTTTATTTTATTTTGTTATAATAAAAATTTTGTTAAACTTGTTTTTCAAAATTTGTGTGTTAAGTTGATTTTCTATCCCACTCTACAATATTTTAAAACCACAGAGGATTTGAAACAAAACATAACATTTTTGCACAGAAATAAATAAAAGTAATATTTAAGAATTCTAATATTTTCTTAAGATTATTTATTTAAGAAATTACATTTTACATGATCTTTATAGTCATAAGTTAATTATTATAATATTATAAAGAATTATAATGCTACCCGTTGCCACAAATATATTTTTCGGATTATAAAATACTACCACATATTTACTGCAAGATCATATGAAAGATAAAGATTACGTTGTATTATTTCTTTATTATAATCATGGCAAATAAGAATTATAGTGGAGGAAAAGATATGCAAGATTAAATCATACAATAAAGAATATTAATTATTATTACTTATTATTATTGTGATTAGTTAGGTGTGATTGAGTATGATATTAAATCCCTTATCATGCTTTACTAATTTTGATTAACTTAAAGTAGTTTTAAGAATGTGAGATTTATTTAGTTTAAATTATTTTCAATAAAAGATTAAGATTTATTTATTAGTGTAATCTTAAAGATTTGTTTTGAAGTCGTAAGAATGCTATAGATTTATTATTTGAGATAGTAATAGGGTGGATAGTGTTCTTATGCCAATGAGATAGTATCCTGTGGGATATTGGCTCACTGTATTCTTTATTACCACTGGTATCTTACTTCCAAGTCTCATGATTAAATAAATATTTATTTATTTATTTTATAAACTGAATCAATATTATTGTTTTTTATTAATTTGAGCTAGTAGAATAATTAATATTAATGTAGAGTAATTTTATTTGTCAATTATGTGCATTTAGCCAAGCATAATCATTAACTGAGCTAGCCCCATTTTATTTTGATATTATATTTTCTGGAAGTGGGGGTACAATATATATATATAATTCTTCAAAAAACAATACAATAATTAATACAGTAAACAATATTTTTTAAAAAATAAATACCTGTTATAATTTAATAGAAGTACTTTCAACAATCTAAGTAGTCATTTTCAACTATATTCAAATTCTGTTATAAAAAAAAAAAACATTATAAAAGTATACAAAAACAATTATGTCATATATCAATTTTCCCACAATTCATTAATTTTTATATTAGCAGCTTGTCTATTTATCAAATGCTGCTTTCCATTTTTTATTTACATAGCTACTTTAATTTTACATTTATTATTATTTCTTTCAATACATAAAATGTTAACTTTATTAAAATCAAAATCAAAAACATATATACATGTAACAATATGATTAAAAATACTGAAGGTGATAAGTCATAATTTCTAACTCACTCTTGTCTTGATTTTTGTAATCATTTATATAGCAATAAATGATTCTTTGATCTTTTTTTCAATGCATACCAAGATTCACCTGTATATGCTTTCCACAACACACTGCAATTTATATATTGCACAACTTTGACTTAAAATACTACATCTATTTTTTTAATTATGTATCAGTCTATTTAAATTAAGAGTAGTATAAAATGTGACTCTATAAATATTTTTATATTTTTGCCTTATAAATATCACTTGTTCATTACAAATATATGGTATTGATATCCAAGTATATTTCATTTTATCAATATCTATAGCACTTAAAATATTACAATTATTATTAGACTTACTAACAGAATAATATTGTAAATTAATTTATGATTATATCCAATTTGTAATAAATCTATAATAAATACATTTACATTACTTATTTTATGAGAATTATATTGATGTAACTTATTATTCCTAAATATGATTTTAAACCAGATAATTTATGTACTATTGGCACATTTGAATCCCAAGAAATATATCCTCTTTTTTCAATATCTTTATTACCATACAATAATCTAATTTATTTTTATTATGAGTAACTTTAATAACCAAATATTAATGAAAATGATAGTATATGTACATTTGATATATGTGAGATGTATGCTTAAATAGATAGATTAAAATCAATACAAATTATATTAGATGCTTTGATATTAAAAAAAAGTTGATGTTAAGAAAATAAAATTTATAAATGATGTTGTATATTTTATTGATAAAAATATATATATGCTATGTTAATGAAGATTGTTATAAAATGGATAATGGTTGGCTATGGGTCTTCCAGTAGTTTCACAAATATATAGTTTTGTGATATCAAGATATGAAGATATAATTTTTAATAATAATGTATATTATCAAGGTATTAAAATATATTCCAGGTATGTTGATATTTCTGTTTGGGGTAGTTTAGATATGTTATAAATTTGTTATTTAATGACTTAAATAGTTTAGAATGTTTAATGTGGAGTAAATCTTCTAAAGAAAAAATGTCAATTCAATATTTGGATATTAAAGTTACTCATAATAAAAATAAATTAGATTATTGTATGGTAATAAAAGATATTGAAAAAAGAGGATATATTCCTTGAGATTCAAATGTGCCAATAGTACATAAATTATCTGGTTTAAAATTATTTTTATTTAAAAAAAAGTTATGTAAATATAATTCTGATAACATAAGTAATATAAATGTATTTACTATGGATTTATTAAATACTGCATATAATCATAAATTAATTTATAATATTGTTACTATGTTTAATAATAATAATTGTAATATTTTAAGGGCTATAGATATTGATAAAGCAAAATATACTTGGATATCAATAATATTTATTTGTAATGAATAAATGAAATTTATAAGACAAAAATATAAAAATATATGTAGAGTCACATTTTATACTATTCCTAATTTAAATAGATTAATAAATAATTCAAAAAATAAATGTAGTATTTTAAATCAAAGTTGTGTAATATATAAATGATGGTGTGTTTGTAGAAAATCATATATAGGTGATTCTTGGTGTATATTGGAGAAATTTCTATATAAACAAGTGCAAAAATGTAGATAAGAGAGTGTTAGAAATGATGACATATCGCTAACAGTATTTTTTGATCATAAGGTTTTGATTTTGATTTTAATAAAGTTAAGATTTTATGTATTGAAAGAAATAATAATAAACATAAAATTAAAGAAGCTATGATAATAAGAAATGGAAAGCAGCATTTGATAAATAGACAAGCTCTTAATATAAAAATTAATGGATTGTGGGAAAATTTATTTATGATATAATTGTTTTTGTATACATTTATAATGATATTTTGTAACAGAATTTGAATATAGGTGATAACAACTACTTAATAGTTGGAAATACTTCTATTAAATTATAATACATATTTGTTTTTTTAAAATATTGTTTACTGTATTAATTATTGTATTGTTTTTTGAAGAATTATATATATATAAGATAGACATAAACTTTCAGCATGAATTACTGCTGAATCTTGGTATAATTTGTTTATATATATATATAAGATCAAAACTACCCCAAATCCAAAATTAAACCAGACCAGCATAAAAATAATATTAAAAGTTAACTTTCAGCATGAATTACTGCTGAATCTTGGTATAATTTGTTTACCAGTTATATATATATATATATATATATATATATATAACTGGTAAACAGATATATATATATATATATATATATATATATATATATATATATAAGATAACATTAACATAAACTTTCAGCATGAATTACTGCTGAATCTTGATATAATTTGTTTACCAGTTTTATACATTTATCTTGACTAGAAATTCAGTATGTAGATTATATCACTATTAAATTTATTTTGTCTCTAATTTTATAATTGTGCACATAGTGCACATTCTGTGAGCACTATGTGTGTGAAATATAGACATCTTAAGATTATCAAGTCTTCTAATGATCTCTCGATGTACATCATGACTCTATGTTTGAAAATTTATATTAATTAGAGAGGGATATTTTTGTTAGTTATTTAAAAAGTAACTATTATTTTTATTATTAGAGATTATCTTGATTTCTTGCTGTTGCAGGCTAAGATCAAATGGCTGACAAAGAAATCACATCAGATGGAAGATTCACACCCTGATGTTCAAAAGAAAATTTAGAGATTTTCTTGCAGAGGCCATCTTGTCTAAATTATTATTTATATAAGCCTTAAGTTAGATAGGAAAATGTACTGGGGTTTTTGTTAAAAAAAAATATTACAGAAACTATTTGTATGCCAATATATTCACTTTCCTCATTAATAAAAAAACTTACATTCTTGGAAATATAATAAATAAAATCCTTATTAAGCTTTTTTTTAAAAAAAAAAGCTAACCTAATTTTGTCATTGTTATCTCTCACAAATAATTTAAAATATGATTTCCTGTCCTTTTTGTAAGTGGCATATTGGCCGTACAGTAAAATTAAAATGACATTGCAAAAGAGACATGACAAAGTGCCACAGTTGGTGACAGAGTTTAAAACAAATAAATGTCAAACTGTTATAGTTGTAACAAATTCAGACCTTGTAATCAGTAACAAGGCAATTGCAATCAAGACTCAAATTCCATGATTAACAAACTAACTAGTATGTTTTGAGAGATTATGTAATATCTACAAAAAATTTCTAATTTTATTGAAATAAAACTAATAGAATTAAAGATGTCATAAACTATTATTAGGAAATTCGACATTGAAGGTTCTACATGTAGAGAAGTACATTATTATGAACAAAGTCAAGGAAAGTAAAATTAAAGTAGTGATGTTATTATATTTTGTAGGACAATGGATAATTGAAATTATTATCCATTTATGCAGAGAAGCCAAGACTGAAACTTTTTCTTATGAAAAAAATATTTTAAAATTAGATTTTCAATAGCATTGACAGACTTAGCAAAAAACTGTATATAAGATGATTTTATAGATGAGGTATTTCTTGAGCACTTATTATGTAGAGTATCAGATGAACGATTGTCAGAAAAATATCTGACATATAAGGAAGTAATTAAAATGTAGATAACTTATGAACTTGTATTAGAATAGTTGAAGAAATTTCAAAATTTAAGTTTAAATGATGTAAATAAAACTGTTATCCAAAAAACTGACGAGTGAATAGAAGTAATTTTAATAAAGCAAAACCACAGAAAAAACCGTTTGTTTCAGCTGTGGAAAAAGTGTATATACAGCTCGTAATTATATATGAAAAAATAAAGAATTGCATAATCTAGAGATTGAAGGGACCTATAGCAAATACTTGTTGAAAATCTCCAAAGTTAAGCAAAAGCTGTAGGAAGTAGGTCGACCAAGAAAAAAGTTAAAGCCACATTAAAAATACGAAAATAAATCTTGTTGAGCAAATAATACTCCCTGATCAATTTTTTTGGAAAAAGAATTTCCATGAAAATTCACAGCGGCTTGGACATATCATTAATGTCCAGCAAAGACTTGAATAAATTAATGCAAAATATTAAAATGATTCCGTTCCTTAAAATTTTTTATTTACGAGCACATGAGGTAAACGGAAATGAAGTAAAAATGTTCGGAAAGGTATTAGTAAAGATAAAACAAATAAAAAGTCTATGCTTTTTCCATTATGTATAATTGGAATTAAAATAACTATTATTATAGGTTGTGAATTGTTTGCAAGACTAGGTATTACATTAAAAGTAGTTTGAAGCCAATGTGAGGGTAATTCATTTACCTTTAATTGTTATCAAAATGAAAAAAAACTTAGTTTTCTAACAGCAATAATGATTTTACTGACGTCATTGTGAAAACAAAGATGGCAGAGAACATTTCCAGTCAAGTGCAAAATAAAGGGAAAATTGCTACTCAAGAAAGCAGAAGTATAAATAAACAACTGATGAAAGAAGAGAATCTAGTTAACAAAGAAGTCACCTTAGGTGATTTGGACTACATTCATCCATAATTTTAACACAAGGAAAAAAGGAAGTAAATGTTGTTGAAGGTTTTGAAACGTTTAAAATTGAAAACAACATTATTCAGAAAGCTAAACCTATTTGTAAGAACAAAACTATAAAATCTAAATTTAAAATTAATAAGATAATCAATTCAAATAAATTATTTAATGTTAATAATCAAGAATTCAAGTATAAAGAGGCATTACCATCAAAAATGAACAACTATGCAAATGCAGTAAAAGCTGGAGAGAATAAAAGTATGGGGTTTATGCAAGGGACCTATGATAATATATTGGATTTAATGGATGAGAAAGATGAACAATCTATTCTTTTACCCAAATCACTCAATGAATAACTTTTTACAATGATTGAGAAATTTAAGGAATAATGGCTAACAATTCTTTATCAGGAACATAACCATAGACAAATTCATTTGACATGCTTGATGATAGACATTTCAGCTAGATATATCTGAACTGATTTCTAAAGTGGATTATTTAGACTACAATAATGTAAAAATAGGATATCAACGTATGTAAAATTCAACCTTAGCATAAATAAAGTTTCCTTTAATAAAAATAAAAAAGTTAAATGCAAATTATCAGCTTTATTTAAGCCAAAACAGGGAATAATGAAAACAAAGCCTGTTGAAATTGATCAGAAAGAAAAATCATAACCTATTGCTTGCACAGCTCATAAGTACAATTTACCCAAAAAGAGAAAGTTAAAGGAACTCTTAATGAACTAGTTAAAAGGTGAATATTACCACCTACAGACAAATCTGACTGAGCCACACATATAGTCATAATTTCGAAGTCAGACAGGAAATTGAGAATTCGTGATGATTGTCTATTCACTATTAATAAAAATTTAAACAAAAGTGCATATCTAGTCCCAAACACTAGGCAAATACTAACACTTTTACACTTATTGTCACATTTTGCAAAATGGGATTTAAGGTCAGCATTTTACCAGATTTCATTAAGTGAAAGGTCATCAAAATTATTAACTATAATGACACACAGTTTTTTTTTGTAATTGCCTACATATTGGGATAACAGCAACACCAAACATTTTTCAAGAAAAAATAGATACTTTACTCTAGGGGGTTTGATGGCATTATTGCATATTTTACAATTCTTATCACAGCAAATTCAGAATCATCACTTAACATGTAAATGAAGTCTGCAGAAGATTATATAATTTAGGGATGCAGTTAAATAAAAAAAATGTATTTGGAACATCCCAAAACTAAATATCCTCAAACATATAGTCAGTAAGGGGGATAAATTACACCATCCAAAGATAGTAACGTTCTTCAAAGATCTCCAAGACCAATCTTTTTATTTTTCATTAATATTGTTTATACCTATTAAAATCGTGAACATAGTCATCATAAATTGGAGGTTTACTATTTTATCCATAGGAATTGATGCATTTGATCAAGGCCTTTTCTAAATCATTAATCTCACAAATCTGACACCTTTTACTATCCTTGCATGTTAATTAAAACAAATTATTATGCACCCTGTCAATGTATCTATACTCATGATTCTGTTCTTCATGATGATAAACCATTTAGATTTTAAAGGTTTTACCTCTAATGATAAAATATCATATTTATTACCAATATTTAAGCTTGTGATGGAATTTTTTTTTAACAAAACCTGTTCATTTACTTTGGATTGTATGAGATCTAAGTTAATAGAGTAACATTGAATGACTTCCTCTATATGAGTATCCAAATATTAGACTTTTTGTTTCTGTTTATTCTGTATTTTCTCAAACACTTTCACATTAAAATGTTATTACTTGTTTAACCAAGTTTTTAAGAACCTCCCTTTATCCTGGCATTCCAATCTATAGTTTTCAGCTTTAGTTTCTATCACTTGAGACCAATTTTGATCTTTTTCATCACTATTTTCTACTTTATTGACTTGTATTTGCATTCGATTTTGAGCTTTTTCTATCTTACCTTCTAGTTCATTAAACTCCACTCTTAATTTTTTATTTGCTCATGTACCATTTTTATTTCATGAAGTAAGTCTTTATACACATGCTTGAACTATTGTTTCAACCTATTCTCTAACTCATATTGACTGTTTTTATCTTCATGATTAACATTTCCTAGCCTTGATTCTGGTTTAAATATATTTGATACTTGTAACACATTTTTTTTTGGTTTGTTTTCATTTTCATTTGATTCTTGTCATTTTTTCTTGGTTTTGTTAATTTCTACTATTAAACTCTGCATCACTGCCATTATATATTTATTTTGATCAATTTTGATGTGAGGGAAACATTAGTAGCTAATCTCTTTCTATCTTAACATATCAATTTTGTTTCATTTTCAATAATTTATATCTTGTTTGTATTTATGATTTCATTATAGAAAAAAAAAACATGACTTTTTTCCTCTTGAATTTGAAGTCTCAGACCAAATGAAATGAAGAACTTGTTTCCTCTACAATGCTTTATATGCTAAGCCATACAAATTAATTCTCTCCTCACCCACACTTGAACTCATGTAATATACCTTTTAATATAAAATACGAAAATAACCTCACATTTCAATGGTGATTGATTTACCTACCAGCAAAATTATTAGTATCCAAAATAATATCTATAAATTTATTTATTTAATTATTTTAAAACTGAACATATATTGTGTATAATATAGCACAAAATATATGATTATGTTCAAAATATTATAGGTTATGATATTGTCAACAAATTCAAATTGTGAGAAATATTGTTTTTCATCTATTTTCGAAAATAAATAAATTGCAATACCTTCAATAAAATAAGCTAGTTTCAATACTTTTCATTATATATTTTACAATCGCTTCATGAGAAGAACATAATAATATTTATTATTAATGAACCCACATTCTTTTTGCATTTTATATATATATTAGTTTTATTATTTGAAATTAGTTTTCTTTCATGCTCTTTGCAGAATAAGGTCAAAAGGTTAAACAGAGAAAGCTTTTCTGAGATAAGATTCAAACTCTGATGTTCAAAAGTGAATTTAAGGCTTTTATTGCACCAGTTTCCCTGATCTAAAGTATAGTTGGATAGATAGAAAAAAATTATGAAGATTTTTATTAAAGGTATATTATAAAGAATATTGTTATGGACTATATATTCACTTTTCTCATTTGTAGAAGAAAAAATAAATATAATGAATAAAATATATATGAATCATTTAAAGAAAACGACCTAGTTTTGGCATTTTTAGCTTCCACAAATAATTTCAAATAATATTATCTGTTTTTTTGTGAGTGACATATTCATCATGTAATAAAATTAAAACTTCACTGCATAAGATAACATATTATTTAATTGATTGATTAAAGGAGAAAGTGAATGTGTTTTGAAAAACAGATAGAAAAGGAAGTTAGCTAGCAGCTATACATACTCAAGATGTGTCTTAATGACATTACAAAAGAGAAATAAAATTTTATTTAAAAAAAAACTCAATTCATAATGATATATATATATATATATTGTAACTGGACAAGAACCAAACCCACTCTTCATTGGTTTTATTTACTGATGAGCGTATTGGCATTCCCCAATGCAGACATCATCCCACCTACAACAAGATTTCCTGCTCATCAGAGGATGTAGTACCATGGTAACTAGAAGCATCTAGAAATTTATGTGTTTGGTTTCCCAAATGGCACCACGTGAGTTGCATCTCACTACAACCTTACTTACCATCATCTGGTTATGCCGAATGTAGCTCAGGAGGCATGAGATTCTTGTGAGCAAGATGCAATGAATAATTAGTGATGAAAAAATTGAACCAAACAATTAGATTAATTTTTAATAACAACTTTATTAACAATAATTCATTGGTGTGTCCTTCTAATATAGTTCATATAATAAGAAGTCTAAAAATATTTCATGTAGGTTATCCGAGCAAAAACCCAATTCTCTAGTTCACATGATGAGAGGAAGTCTAAAGACACATTTCAGGTAGATATATGTATATAATTAATATACAAGTATTAATAATCACATTTTGCTGCTATTAAAAGCATTCCATGTAGAGATGCAGATAATATATAAGTGTTCATAATTACCTTCTGATGGTGATAGAAACATTTCAGATATATATATATATATATATTTCTACAGACCTCGAATAAATGGTTAAAACATTTGCTTATTAATTGTATATATATATACACACACAATTAATAAGCAAATGTTTTAACCATTTATTCGAGGTCTGTAGAAATATTTTAAGCAAGTACACATACACAATTTATAAATACATTTTTTTCATTATTGATTTCAAGTCTATAGCAGAATTTAAAGTAGATGAACAAATAATATCTGTATTGCAATTGTTATTCCAAGTATGTGAAAAGATTTCAGATAGATGTACATATAATATCAGTATTGAAATTATTATTCTGGGTTTGAGAAAGCATTTCAGGTAGGTATACATATTATATTAATACATAAATGTTTATAATCATTTATTCCGGATCTGTAAAACATTTTGAGTAGATGTATAGATAATATCAGTATTACCATTATTATTCCAGATATGTGAAAGCATTTCAGATAGATATATATTTATACACATACATGTTATTTTATTGAGATATATATAACAAGCATAAAAGAATTTTGGATTCATATAGCATCTTATTATTTTTAAGAATCATTATAGGTAGGTAAGAGATTAATATTAGCAATTCCGTGTGGAACATTTATAATCCATCAAGTATAGATATATATTTATACACATACGTTTATTATTTTATTAAGATATAGCTAACATGCATATAAGTATTCGTTCTTCATATAGCATTTTATTATTTTTAAGAATCATTACAGGTAGGTAAGCAGATAATATCAGCAATTCCATATTTGTGGAGCATTTATAATTCAATCCAGTATAGATATATACTTATACACATAAATTTTATTATTTTATTAAGATATATATAACATGCCCATAAATATTTATGACTCATATGGCATTTTATCATTTTTAGCATATCTTTGATTGACATTTTTATTTAGCTGGTTCATTTGAAATAATTATTATTATTATTAGAAGTATTTCTATTATTTGAATATATCTTAAATTTTCTGAAATAATTGGCGTTTAACTAATGAAATATAACACACACACACACACATATATATATATGTATATATGTGTGTGTGTGTGTTTAATTAAATAATAACGATTTTCACTTCTTGTTTCCATTTTTAAATAAAGAGAAAAAACTATGGTCAACTTTTGACTGAAGTTAACAATTGATTGTGAAAACTTTTTAAGACTAATAATAATTAATCCAAGATATAAATTCATAGTTTAAATTTTGTCTCAAATCTATACATGATTCCTTCAAAATAGTGAAAAATCACAGTATAAGACCTTCACAGAAGTGATCTGTGATCATGCTATCATATTTGAGATTTTAGGTGGTGTGGTGGCTGTGGTAACTATTTTTAAATACATTTTTAAAGTGTTGTATGTGTTAAATTACATATGCAGCAGATTGCAATGATTGTATTCATTTAAAAAAAATCCAAAGTATTTCAGCATTATATAGATGTTTACAAACATTTTTGTATAATTGATAGCACATTCTATTGTTTTGCCAAGGCTATGTATGAGGTGGCTATTTGTGTTTGGCTGATACTAAAACAAGAAACAGTTGTTAGGGGCTATAACACATTTTTTTTGTAAAAGACATAATTAAACCAAAAACTACATCACTAGGTGAAATTGTCTTTAAAACATTTTATTTTTAAAAATACTCCTCTTATAAAGTATAGAAATTATATTATGATAACTGTGAATCACCACAGAAACAGCTATTATAGGATAAAAGAAAATCAAAATCATTTTTGCAAAACAGAAAATGAAATATTTTAATAAGAATTAATAATTTATTAACTTTTAGATTTTTTAGGCTTTTTTGATGATAACTAATTTGAAATATATCATTTTAATAATATAAAATTATAATATCTAATATTTCATTTTTTTAATATTTTAATAGGAATTATGAATTCAATAATGGCATGTTCCTTTGTTATTTGTAAGATTTTTGTTAGTTACTTATTTTCATAATTTTAAATGTTTTGTTAATTATTAGAAGACTTAAGTATTTATAATCTAACATACAAGCTAAATTATATAATATATGTAAAAAAAGATTTTATTGCACAAAATAAATAAATCAATGAGTCATGTTAAAATAACAGTCATTAGAGACTACTCAAAATATTGCCTTGTTGGGTTGATACTGATGTAGATAAAATAGAAAATTATTACACAATTCAAAATTAAATTACTTATAAAGATCAAATATGATATCAGATAGGTTTGATATATTAACATGATTGCTAATTTATAAAAAGATTGGGATAAATGCTATTTTAATTTATTATAGAAATAATATGTAACAGTATATGTCCTATATAAATATAGACATATTATAAACTATAGAGATAATTGCTGTAAAATGTATGCATACTGTGGAAAAATTGAAGATAATAATAAAGTCACTAACAAATGTTTCTTCTTATTGGAATTAATATAGATTTATTTGTGGTGCCTATTAACAGTTAAACTGCCTAAAATACATTTATTAATAAGTCATTAATTAATTTAAACTTTATTCCTCAAGAAGTTTATTAAAATTTGATCTTATTTTCTTTTAAAAATGTCTAAAAGTTGTTATAGTAAATAATCATCCTGTAAAAAATAAATATGAATACACAATAAAATTACTGTTAAAACATAAGTAAGATCACATACATTAGTATTTTTTATGCATGACTAATACAAACAAGTTAACTTATGCTTTTATATTTATATTAATTGAGTTGCACTTACTTTTGTTAAATTCTTCGAATCTTATTGGAGGTTGTAAATTTTTATAAAATGTTGGCAAACCAAAATCCATCACTTTTAAAACAAATGTTCTATCTACAGAACAATTGGAAGATGAAAGTCTTCCATGATAAGAAATACGTGACATATGAATATAAATCATACCCTACAAATGATAATTTTAATATTTTATACATATTTATTAATTCAGTAAACAAGAAAGAATATATTAGAGAAATACAAATTCTATGCAAAAGAAATTGTGAGGAGGCTGTTTAAATAATAACATATAGAATATTAGAAATGTTCAGTGCTTTAATGATATGTATAACTTTGAATTTTGATATTAGTTTGCAGAAGACTAGGTTATTAAGTAAATGAAATACTCTAAAGCTAAAATAAAAAATAAAACCAAAGATATGTTTTATACTTTGGCTTGAGAGTATTTTGTTAATTGCTCAATAATCCAGTGTTAAGAAAAATAATCAAAAAATATTTTATGTATATATACTTCAATCAATCCCAACCAAAAAACTTATGTAGGTTAATGTAGAAATCTCATTAACCCTTCGGAGGACTATCAATTACTAATAATTGACAGCTTCCTGGCAACACATAAAGGTAAATTATCTCTGTTTACATGGATATATAATTTCTTAATTTTCATTTTTCATTATACTAAAAGTCATTGATAAAATAAAACTCAGCATGTTAGCTGCGAGAATTGACAACTAGTAGTAATTGATAATTTCTTGGCAACATCAAAGCTCAAAAAGTTACCTCTGTTTACAGGAATATATTATCTTCAGTTCTAACATTTATTCATTATACCCAATTATCTTCTTATAAAATTTTGTGCATTATTTTGAAATAACATGAGTTTTAAAGAATATTTCTCCTTTTGGATGAGTTGTTTTATAATAATACCATCAGGTAAAACACAACAAGGTGGTACTTTGTGATTACAGTTGATGTGATATATTCATGATTGGAATGAAGAAACCAAATGTTTCTGTCTGAAAATCATTTTACATTTTCAAAGAAATTCTTAGATTATCTGAAGTTGTTATTAAACATTTTTTTTAAAAATTCTAAATAATTTAATGTAATATAAAGTAATTTATTTTCCTTTTAAGGAGATTTTAAATGTTTTTAATTTAGTGTTTATGTACAGATTTGTTTCTGAGATGAGTTTATCATGATTACAAGACAATACTAAAAAATGTCTTTAATCAACTAATATAAAGAAGTTTCATCTCTTTATTTCTTATTATTTTTAAAAAAAATTCCTTGTTCGGCAATATTTTTGAAAACAGAAAAAAAATATTTGTCTGCATTGTAATGTTTTTGTCATTTTGTTTTGAAAGGGAAGAATTATCTTGATATTGACGTTTTATTTGCATTTTGAAATTTAGTTTTAAAAAAATTTCTTGTTGGTATTGATGTTAATAAACTTAATTTTGTTTAAATTTAATTGCTTAACATGTTTAAGTTTATATTTATTCGTTTTTCCAAAAATCAATATATATTAAGGTATACGTTGCAAGTTTGAGTGATAATAAAGGTATTACAATCATGCATAAATGTATGTGTATATTGTCATGCAGTGACAGCAAACAAAATCTTGTGATACTTTTCTGTTTTCAGGACAAGCAAAATGTAACCCATAGTTTTGATAGATGTGCTTTTCCAGGCATCAACAATTTCTCTTTTCAAATGTGTTAGTTGTTAAATAAAAATAATAATAGTATTATATAATATAAAAGTAATAAATTTCAATAAATTACATTAATAATCTTTATTTCATTTCTTTATATTTATAATGTAGATGTACTGATTGTTTTATTGTAAATGTTATCACATTCAAGTTTTTTCTATTTTAGCATGAAATTTATGTTTCTAGAACTCATTTTTTATTTATGTTCCAAGTTTATGAAGTAAAATTTGTAACCCACAAAAAATATAACATTCTAACAAAATTGTTCATATGGTTTATCTAGTTATTTTTATTGATTTCTAGGATTAATGACTTCATTTAGTAATAAATACTTTCATGAGTGTAGGTAATACCATTCTTTATAAATGTGGTTATATTCATGAATTAGTATTTAGATATTTTATATATGAAGGTTTAATAATTCATGTTTTAATGTCACTACTTAAAATATTATAGTAGTGTGTTCATCTTATTTTTAAGAAGCATTTCATCATTTGATTAGTATTATAGCCCTCAGTATTTTGGTTACTGTGTTACTAATTACTGATATCAAGAATGGCTTAGTTTGGTCTGGCAATATTTTAGATTGTTGACAATGCATGTTCTTGTTCAGATTGATATATGAATTTAAATTTTTGTAGCGATTGCAATGAGATTATTTTATTTTTCTTAAATAAATTATTTTGTGTTTTTAATACAGACTATTATTTGAATTATAAAATATAAAACAATGATATGCCCAATTATATGTGTAAAAATGTAACTTGTGCTGGATAAATTCGTCTTCTTACTTGAGAATTTATTATTATTTTGGAAGAATTTTATTTTATATTATATAGCTTCACAACATTTGTGTATAATTATAACTTTCTAGTAAATTTAACTTCATTCATTGATATTTTTTAAATACTATTTAACAATATTTAATTACAATATGTTATAGAAAAGGAGATAGATTTATTATCTACCCATGCCTTCTAGTAAATTTACATATGTAATTATTTATCCATTACAATATATAACTCGTTTAATTTATATTAAAAAACAATAATTTATCTATGTGATTGTCAGACTTAGCATAGTTAATTTATTTACATTTTCTGTATTTATTTCATTTATTTAGTTACATACAATTACACATGTGGCTCCTGACTTTAAGCATCAGAACATAAATTAACACAGATACATTTAGAACAATATTTTATGTAATATAATAATGTAATCAAGCACAGCACCATTTGTAATGATGGGATAAATTATGGAAAATATAACTTATTTGTAATGAATGACTGAAGACCATGCAATTTAATTACATATGTATTTATTAATTGATGTACAATTTATTTTCTTTAATCAAATTAAAAGATGATATAACATTAATGTAATTACAAAATGTATGCAATGTTTTTAATCCAGTCTTCAATAAACTTAAATGTAATTCTATACATGTATGAATCAATAAATACAAACATTTCTTTGTCTCAAATGTATACTAGTATGTACACATAAATATGCTGTATATGCGATAGACATCAGCACTATCTTTTATCATAATAACCATAAGGAATGTTAATTTTTAAATTCTATTAGTAAACATAACTGCTTCTCTAATGATAAATATAAATGGATGGTCTATATGTCGTAAATCTAACTGAGTAAACCTTCTATACAATAATTATAAGAAGTGGTCTTACGTCCTAAACCCAATTTAACATAATACAATATATAGAAGAATGATTCATTCTGAGACTGATTCCTAACTCATTAATCTGATAGGTATGTATTCTCCCACACCAATGTGATTATATGGAAACTATTAAACATTGAACAAATAACTGCACAATATAAATCCATCTACATAAAATCGAATTTTCAGTAATCAAATATAAGTTTAACTATGAACAAATGAATCTAATGAAAATAATTACAACATTAACTACGGTTATTTAAGATGGAGGCAATTTATATGTGAGTCACATGATTATCATTTTTTTACATTTTCCTTTTATTAACAACTTATAATAATAATTCATAACATTGTCATACATGCATGATATATAATAATAAGTTAAAAAATAATTTTAAGAAGTAAAGAACTTTTATAACAAACTAATTTCTCTCTTTATTTAGTATGCATTTTACACCTTTTAGATCTCTGTACCCCCCCCCCCCAACTGAAATAAGCTATGGTAGGACAGCATTTTAAGAGTTTCATTAGTAATTTAAAGTAAGATCAGACTAGTAGTATATTCTATTATCAATTAAATTGATGGCCCAGGTATTTTAAGGTAGGAGAGGTGTTGGGGAGGGTTATATATATATGTCATATTATTATTACTATTTGCGGGATATTCCGTGTAGTTAAAAAGCTAAATGCTAATGTTTCAGTACAATATCAAGTAGCTTCCTTAGAGCGTTCTCTTTCTCAAATTATAATAAGAATGCGCGTGAGATTTAAAATCGTTTTTATTGTTTTCTTTCTCCTCATATATTGGTTGAAAAGTTTTAAAATTTATTTTTTCTTACAATAGCTTCTTCCAAATGTTGTTAATCTTCTTTAATTCACATCTTTCATTTATGCTCTTGGGCCTTTTAAAAATCTCTATAGCTTCTCTTAGCAATCTCTGGTCACATTGTTCAATTTTTGCTATAATATTTGTTTTTTCAAAATTGATATCATGATTTGTTAATTTTACATGAGAATAAATAGCTGATGAATTGGATTTTTCTCTGACTGCCAGAATGTGTTCTTCCTTTTTAACATTTATTCTATGATTAGTCTTTCCAATATATGTATGTGAATAGACCCTACATGTAATTTCATATATACCATGATACTCCAAAACAATCTTATCTTTAGGAAGTGGAAATATTTCACTAATTTTTTTATAAGTAGTGTAAACTGTGTGAATATTATTATTCTTTAAAATGTTACCAATTTTATCAGTTACTCCTTTTATATATGGAAAAATTGTCTTAATTTCTGATGTATCAAAATCTTTTTTCTTTTTATATGTATAAGCCCTATTAATAATGTTGTAATTAAAATCATTATGAAGAAGCATTTTATTAGTAGTAGAAAGGTCCTGGTGAAAATGACTATCATCAGAAAGTCTCTTTGTTCTATCCAATAATGTCTTTGCCACTGAAAATAGTTGTGCAGGGTAGTGATGAGAAGTAAAATTCAGATACCTCCCAGTGTGTGTGTTTTTTTTTATATATTTTATATATTTTATTTTTATTTTAAAACTTTTCACCCAATATATGAAGAGAAAGAAAACAATAAAAACCATTTTAAATCTCACCCGCATTCTTATTATAATTTGAGAAAGAGAACGCTCTGAGAAAGGTACTTGATATTGTACTGAAACATCAGCATTTAGCTTTTTAACTACACGGAATATCCCGCAAATAGTAATAATAATATGACTTCTTTTATCCGTGAAAATATTAGAATTTATATATATATATAATTGTAATTGACAGAATTATGTTTAAAATATTATTATAAATAAGAGCATAGAAATGCAATTTATTAGCCCACTATTAAAATAATCCATAAAATATTATATATAGTCAAATTGTTACTGTAAACAATGACAATAGAAATAAATAAAACTGTTTTCGAAAAAAAACTATCCATTATTTCAATACCATTCATCAATAATTATACATTGTAATAGCCATAGCTGTTACAGAATTTTTGTACAACTTGTTTTATGAGATGTATCATAGCTTACAACTCTAATTTGATTGTTATAAATAAACATCTTATATTTTATTTTGCAATAAGATTGTGTAGATTGCTTACATTTTTTTCCATTTATAATAGTTAATTTTTTTTAAAAAAGGTTAATAGTAATTGATGAACCTTATTAAAAAAATATTGTTATAAATAATTACTTTTTAAATTATCTTGATTTCCAAAGCAAATTTTTAATATGTAGATTTAGAAATACCAAAATTTCACTTATATGATGTTGAAAAAATAACTGGAATTTGCCTTAATTGAAAAAAAAAATGTTTGCTTGAAATTCCACCAAGATACAAGATACATATTGTTCGCATTTGTTCCTCATATATCAAAAAAACATATGTATAAAAAGTATAAATCATTATATATATATATAATTTTATAAGGATTTTATAATATATGACTTACTCTTATGATGTCTTGAATTAAAGAATATTTTAAAAATGTATCCAATTTAGTTGTTTTCTGTGACAGGACATTCTGAAATAATAATAATAATAATAATAATAATAATAATAATGATGATGATGATGATAATGATGATTTATTGACTTATTACACACTATCAAAATATTATGTATGTAAACAATGACAAGTTATCAGATCTTTTTGCATATTTATTTATATTACATCATTTATAATTTAATTAGGCAAGCAATCATTTAAAACAGATTGGAAATTGAATTATGTCATCTATTAATTTGTCTTATTTAATTTTAAATTAAAAATAGGATTGCTTTCACATAATACATTTGCTAAATATTATAAGATTCGAAATTCAGATGTATAAGGTGTATGTGAATGAAAACTGGAAGGCAACAACTTCATAAGTATTGTTGACACTGATATGCACTTTTGTCTTAATAAAGTAGTACTTATATTGTTTAGATTTTCCCGGATTTTATGAATATAAATATTAAAAGTATATCATAAAATTCCACGTACTTAAAAAATGAATTTCCTCATAATGGAATTATGCAACAACAGATTAAAATTGGAAAATGCAAACGGAAATCTTACAATTTAGATATTGTATATATGTCTGACATATCTTTTTAAATGTAAAGACATATTACTTTTAGTTTAGTATTCTAGAAGTCATATGAATTACGAAAACAGGAAGATTACATTATAAATATATTTCAGAAGTAAAATAATATATATGTTCAATGAATGGTATTATATATTGTGATAGTGATGATGATGATCAAACTTCATCACAAGCTGTGGTCAGCTAGCTCTTAGGTGTTAATTGAAGGGTCATTTAAATAAGATTTCAAAGTAAACGTTCATTTGAAAAATAAAAGAATATGCTTGTGGGATATATATATACAAATATTTATATTGTATTCATATATGTATAACAATACTTGAATATTGTAATTTTTTTTACATGTGTATGTATTTTCGGATAATAATTTTTATTAATAAAGCGAAAATAATACGGTTTAAATTATACGTTCCTTTTTTAAAAATTACATTTATAGATCAATAATACTAAGAAGTTTGCATTAATTTTTTTAGGTATAATTTTTGTAAAAAAATAAACAATTTTTAATCTTAGTTCAGAGGCAAATCATTTTTAAATGTACCAAGATAATTTTATCAAGTTTAATTTTTACATTGTTTTATAAGAAACCTTGAAATTCCTTTTTGTAACTAATTAAAAGTATCATCTTTGAGATGATTGGGAAAAAACAGTTTAGATAATGTAGCTTACAGATTTATGTTGCTTTGTGTGGTTTCTATAAAAGATGGAATTGTTTTTTTTTTTTAAAAAAAAAAAACAGTGAATGTTACAGTTCCATCAGAGGCAGAGAAAACCATAGACAACAGAGACAAAAATAAATAATTGGAGAATTATTTGAAACCATTTCTGAAAGTTTGGCTGTGAATTTGAATCTGTCAATTAAAAAAAATATCATAAATTAGATGGTCCCACTTGGTTGTGGGACTTTTGTTGTGACCCAGTAAAAGAAAAAAAAAACGAATCATGATGTAAATAAACAGAATGGAATAAAGGTTTACCAGGTACGCCAGATCTAAATCTTCCACCATGTGATCCATAATTTGTCAGACTAAATCTGTAAAGCAAGAAGACAATTAGATATGGAATAGTAGCAGAAATCAAAATTGTCTTTACCTCCTGTCCATTATTCTGCTCACTTATATAAAATTACTGTAAGTTAGAGCATGCCAGGGAAGTTTTTGTTTTGCTAAGAAGATCAGAGGGAAAGTGTTATTATAGAAAGCCAGCATTATGTACTGATTGATATGGATGTGGATTGTAGATGGTTCTTGAAACATTTACTCTCATCATTCTTCTCCATCCTAATTTCATTTAGTCAAAAATTTGAGCTCAAGAAGAATATGCCCTAAATTCTACTTCAAGGAATTGTTATATTACAACCTTTATTGAATCGAGTATGTTAAAAATTAATAAATGAAGAAAGAAAATTGTAAAGACTGAGTTTAATTTGAAAATCTCCATATATATATGTGTATATCAGTAATAGCGCGTGACTTTTTTAGGAACGGAAGAACACTTGTTTTTTATAATGTTTTTATTTCATTTGCCTCAACATTTTTTACACAATAGTGCCTTAATATATATATGTATATAGTGTGTTTATGTGGGTGGGTATATAGAGCTCGCAAAACATCTGATTTGATTTTTATTTTGTAATACACATATATTACACACATCTGGAAAAATCTGAAACTTTTTTATCTCTAAATCAAAGAATATATTATAAGTATATTTTTATCTTCCAAATGCTTTTTCACCTTCTTACAAGGTTTAACTGTAAATTAAATCTTAGCATTGTTTGAACTTTTTATAAGCAATGAGAATGTGAGAATGAGCTAGTCATGTTCATTCCCAATCCACATGTATATAAAAAAAAAACTTTGACTGTTGGTAAAAAAAAAAATGAAGTCAACACTAATTCCATTCAAAAAATCATGAATTTGAATTGCTGATTCTACTCAGATTGTGATTAGTTTAAATATGGATAATACATTATTAATATATTTTTATCTTCCAAATCCTTTTAACATTCTTAAAAGTTTTAACTGTAAATTAGATCTTAGCATTGTTTGAACTACTTATAATCAATGGGATTCTGAGAATGAGTTAGTCAAGTTCATTCCCAATCCCTATGGATATATATATATATATATATATATATATATATATATATATATATATATATATATATAACAATTTTACTGTTGGTACTAAAAATTGAAAGTAAATTTTTTAATTTGAAATTTAATTAAATATTTTGATAGTTTTACTAAATTTTTTTATGGAAGCACTCATTCCGTTCAATATATGGATGCATCATCCCTGATATGTATATTAATTTATTCACAGTAATTTCAAATTTATTCAACATGAAACTACAAATAATAATAATTAATTTGTTGACATATTTATGACTATTCTTTGGTCAGTACTGTCAATATTCATTAATCCAACCTCTCTATTTTTCTCAAAAAGTAATTATTCAATATCAATATTTTATAATATTTTTTAAAAAACTTATTGCTTTTTATTTATATATTTGCTTGCTAATTTAAAATTTAGTGAAATCATTTTTTTTTTGTTTTCACCATATTTGCTAAATGATTTATATTAAATAGCATGATGTTGGTTTGAGATCCTTCTTCTATTACAATTTATTTCTATTATAATAGTAAAGACCATTCATGCTAGATGTTTTAATCATATATATATTGAAAAAACAAGTAAATAATAAAATGATTAGTTTCAATAAACACATGATAAATAACAGTCTAACTGTACAAGTGTTAGTGTTTAATGTTGAACAATATAAATTCTTACTTCTAACCCAGGTGATGATCAAATCCACTCACAAGCAAGTTTATATTTGACCCTATATTTTATTTGAACATACTAAGGTAGTGATACTTTCCCCTTTTCTAATATAACAAGAATATGCATCCTGTTAATCTTTATGGTAAGGGAAAGACATAAAACACTACATGTACATAAAATTAGTCATATGATGTCAACTGGAGAAAAATCTAGAGTCCATAAATGAAAATGACCTAAAAATTTATGTATATTCTTGATTCCATCATTCACAATCCAATTGGTTGATTTTGAATGTATGTCATGCATAATGGTGATCTGAATTTTTTTTTTCCATGAATAAAGTTTGTTCTTGCCTTCATCATAAATGGATAGATGTTATTTCAAATTGAATTTCATTTTGGCTGTTACAGCTGCATGGCTAACAAATTTCTTGCCACAAAATAGCTTTTTATGCAACTGTACATGATGGTGTGCATGTCTGGATAAGTAGTTAATTAGTATCATTGAGATTGTTGAACATCTAGATGCCCTTTTGGAATATCAAGTTAGGGTTGGTATAACTCTCTGGCTAAAAATTGAAAATGTTCTTGAAATGTCAAATAAATCTATAGCTAGTTCTGACATTTGTAATTTAAAATCTCTTAGTTTGCTGAATTCAAATCCAACAACTTTTATTTTAGCTCTTATCCATCTTTAATGGAATAATATAGCTGAAAATTTTACTTTGATGACTATTAACATTTGTTTCTGAATACCAAGACCAATCATGGCTTCCATGATATGCATTTTTACAAGTCAACAAGAGATTTTTATCTGATACTCAAAAAGAAAAGGCATGTGTATATGTAATCTGCTGATAACCAAAACATAAAAGCAGGATGTCACATGACCTAAATTAATAAGCTTATATTTACAAATGTTATATATAGAGCTCACAAAAACAAGCTCTTAACAAGTTTTGTAGAATACCCCCAATTTCAGACCAGTTTCTGCTACTGGAGTCCTCAGTGAAATGCTAGGATATTCAATTATTAGATTAAAAATACCAAGACAAGCCCAGCACTTTATCTAATGTATAACTATTAAGCAGAAAATCTGAAATTTTCAGACATCCATATATCTTCCAATCCAGCCACCTAGCTTAAATAGCCATATAGGACTGAACTAAGTTCAGATACACCTTATAGTAATGGCTTTCACAATCTAAAATTGTCAAAACCATTATAGCAAAAAATAAAATTACATAAAAATTCAAGTCAAATGTCACATGATCTAATTTAATAAGCTTGTATTTACAAATGTTATATATAGAGCTCACAAAAACAAGCTCTTAAGAAGTTTTGTAAAATACCCTCAACCTAAGATTGGTGTCTGCAATTGGTGTACTCAGTGAAGTGCTAGGATATTCAATCATTAGATTAAAAATACCATGACAAGCCCAACACTTTATCTAATGTATAACCATTAAATAGAAAATCTGAAATTTTCAGACATCCATTATCTATCATTAGGAAATATTGCCTTTAAGTTAATTTAAGCATTTCTTAATTCCTTTCCATCATCAGACATATATTTGTAAATGAGGGCATTGATTTTAGGGTACCTCCAATTGTCTATCTTTATAATTTAAAGGGATAGTAACTCATCTATTGCTTGCAAATATGACTATTAATGGGAATAAGTTTTATTTTGGATACCTTATACTGTCCTGCTTTTTTATATGAGACTTAATGGGCTTTATCTGCAGTATTAATTAAACAGGTGAATATTCATTATTTTCCTAATTTAGTGACTTGCTGGGTTAATCTGTCTTTGATTGAGATAATAATAATATGGTTTCCTATTTTGGTTTGAAGCATGTTCCTAAGTTATTTCCAGGACTTTAATTTATCAAGTGTATTATCAAACAAAGTGTCATTATGTTAGTCATCAATATTTTTTTTCAATAGACAAATGAACTTATTTCAATTTTTCATGATATGGCTTTAATATTCTAGAATTATAGTTTCCTCTGACTCCATTTACAATATGTACATGGTATGTATTTGGGCCAAGACATTTAATGATGGTAAATGTGCCCTCATATATATTACAGAATTAATAGAAAATAAATTATTTTGGATTACTAATGAGTTGAGCTTTGATAAACACTTTATCTCTAATTTTGAATTGGTAATTTAAATTCTTTTTATTTTTGCCTCATTTTCACTCATTATTATCATCTTGTGATATGCCTTCATTCAATTTTTTTCTTGTTTTATGAGTAATTCTACAAGAACAAGCATGGGTTTTTGGAATAGAATTGTGCTGTGTTGACCCAATTTTAATCTGATGACTATGAATCCAGTGGATTACTTTACAATCCAATTTATATAGTTGGTTACATGTTGTTTATGTTTGATGCAACCTTTGTACTTATCCTCAAAATTTGTCCAGAACAGACATCCACATTTCCACATTACATGTTTACATGGGATTGATTGTGGATTTCTAATAGAGACTTGCTCATGTTTTATCTTTTTTTTCTACCCATTTGATCCATTCTTTCGATATAAAAGGGGTACCATGATCAGTTAATATTGTCCCTGCTTTTCTTATCTCTTTAAAATGCAGGATGTCTAATATTTGATAGTATATTTAGGATTAGCTTGAGCTATTGAGTAAGCTGACAAAAATTTTGAAAAATGATCATAAGTTACTAGCACATGTTTTGCTTATTAAATGGGGGGTAATGTACCATAATATTCCACTATTAACATTTTATTTGGTCTTTCTGGAATGATATAGTTTATTGAATTGATATAATTTTGATTTAATGGCTTGGCTTTTAAGCATGTGTGACAACTTTGTGTTTCTTTCAAGATGTATTGTGCATTCTATGCCAGTAAATTAGTTATTAAGGTTTGTTTACTTTTATGGGCTCCATAGTGCCCATATAAACTGTACATATTGTATGAGTGAGCTTTTAATCCTTTAGGTATTTTTTGTCATTCTCTATTTTATATTTTAATACCTGATTGTCAAGTTCATAATGTTTAAGATTATTGGATTTATACAGTATATTCTTCTTGTTTATTGTTTTAATAATCAGAATCAGATCTTTATCTATGATTTGGAGGTTTTGTATGTTTAGCAAATTGTTCACCACATTTTTATTAGTTGCTAAATTACATTTTAAAATATAAGCATTATCTACTGATAAATGTTGTTCTTCTGATTGGCATGGATTTCAAATTAGCACACCAGCCACAATGTTTTCAGATCCATTATATTATTTGACTGTATAATTAAATTCTTGTAACAACAGACTCCACCTGACAAGGCATTAGATGTAGTTCAAGAATTTAAGGTTTTTATAATCCGTAATCACTATCACATTTGATCACAGAAGCATTTGTCAACATTTCTGGAAAGCCCACACTATTGCTAAAACTTCTTTCTCAATAACTGTGTAGTTTATTTCTGGACATTTTGAAAGATGGCTAATGAAATAGAGGACTCCAATTTGGCCATGCTCATGGATTTGAGATAAATCTATCCCTATTCTATAACCACTAATATCACTTTGTATGATAAAGTTTTTTATTAAAATCAGGAAAACCTAGCATGATTTGCCTTAAAAATCCTGTTTTAACTTTGGCAAATGCCTCATATTGTTCTTCAGTTCAATTCTATCTTTGATTCTTTTTTATTAATTTTAATAATGATTCCATGTTAGCAGTGAGATTTGGGCAAAAATGGTTATAAAAATTGCATAGGCCCAAAAATGATTTGATTTGTTTTATTTAGGTGTAGGAAAATTCTGTATTGCACAAATCTTATCTAGAATGAGGTCTGACTTTATTAAAACCAATAATATGACCTAAAAAGTAATGCATATTAGTGTACTCTTTTTGAAATTGAGTGCATCTCTTTATCATAGCACTCTTTAAAAAAAATTAATTGTTAAAGATGTTGTTGTGATGATAACATCATGTACATAGATAATTGCTGTCATTTAATTTCAGGAGAAAGGGTTGTATACAGACATCTTATTAAACCAGAATCACTATTAATCAATCCAAATGTTATCCTATTCAATTGATAGGTAAACCTTTTATCTTGGTATTTAGTGTATTGGTGATATTCTGGATGGGGTTCTATCTATCAATAATTTGAGGTTATCTATTTTCTTGTTACAAAATTTCAAGAATAATTTATGTATGGGTGGTGGTATATTCTTATCTGAAATGGTTATATGATATAGTTGGGCTGGCATCCAAACTAAATCTCATCAACCAATCTTTCTTGATCAATGTTACAATAATATTGCAGTACAGTGGTGAGTATTTGAGATTATTCCCCACTCAATAATTTTTATTTGTTTATTTCATCACAGTATTGATATGGAATTGGGTATGATTTTGATTGAAATAGTGGGTTTGTAAAAACCATAATTTATTTCTGGAATCCTTCTATCATTCCAGGTGTTTCTGAAAATATTATAATATATTCATTGATTACAGATCACAACTTCTCTATATGATCACCTGTGATTAAACTCGATTTTGCAATTTTTTATTTAAGCACTTTTGGGATGTTTGATATTATACAATCAATTTCATGTAGATCATAATTTGTCAATAATGTCATCTTTATAATCTCATCACTTACACTGACTAATTTATTTTGGGGATCAATTGTACATTTGTTTTTTTGTAGGAAGACTGTCCCTATGATGATTTCATAAGAAGCCTTTTAAGATAAAAAAGACATGATAAAAACATGTTTGGTTGATCATTAATTTGACCCAAATTTGTTTTTGAATTTTTTTTTGTTTGTTAGCCAATGTAATCTGTTCTGATTTAAGAAGTAAAGTTTTCACTTTTACATTTTTATCTAAGATTTTTTAGTAAAATTTGTCAAAAATTACTGATATTTGAGTACCAGTTTCTAACAAAGTTTTAACAAGCAAATCCTTCAACATTATCTCTATCATCGAGAAACTTTTTAAAGCATGATTAGATGTTTTCCCCATGAACGAGTTAGATTGGTGATTTTCTTATTTGTCATGTTAAATTTATCTCTCTTTTTGATGGGTGCCCTTGATTTGAGAAACTATGTCTCAAGTCCCTCATTAGTTACTTTAGATATTATTTTGGATGCATTTTTATTGCATCCAACTGTTTCTGATGGCTGTTTGAGGCTATTTCAATGAAATTTGTATCATATGGTTATTTATTCCCCATTCTTGTATTATTGACATCACTCTTTTGAAATGATTTTCATTATAGTGGTGAGTGTTATTATTATTATTTCTTTTATAATTTATTGCATTAATTGACAGTTCCTCTTTTCTCTTTTCAGGAAATTTATTTGACATGTTGTGGTTATTTGTATCAATGGTGTTTTGTAACATTGAGATTTCTTGAATCTTTCAGAGTTGATGCAGAGTGGAGACACTTCTGCCTTTAAAGGTATATTGTGTTTAACAATTCTTATAATTTGACTCTTACTTAGGTAGTAAGCTGCCATAGTTTTTAATTTTGCTATTTGTCTCCTGAAAAATTTGATTAATGTTTCCCCAAAAATACACATATTTTTCCTCTAGTACCTGATAAAATAAAGCCTCATGGTGATTGTTGTTCCAGAAAATTTTAATCAATAATGTGTGACAATTATTAAATATGATTGGTATTTGCAATAATGATTCCCACCTTGATAATACATCACCTTGTAAATGACTACATGCCACTACTAATTTTTCCAATGGATATGTTGATGTTGATGGACAATATAGATTTAAGCTTCTCAAATGTTTGATTGGGGTTTCGTTTGTAAAAGTTTTGAATATTTTGAGTTTGACAAATTAGTTTATAGGATTTGTCTGAATTATACGTTCATCATTATTATACATTTGGGGTATCTTCTATTTCCCTATAGATCTCATATTGATTATTTGCTTGGTTTTATTATCATCATTATTATACATTTGGGGTATCTTCTATTTCCCTATAGATCTCATATTGATTATTTGCTTGGTTTTGTTTATTATCAATCCTATTAACTTTTTCTAAAATCAGATTTAGTTTTTTCCATTGTTACTTCCCATCACGTTTCTGTGAGTTTAAAGTTTTGGGAGTTTTGGATTTGTTTTTCGTTTGGTTTTTTAATTTGAAAGAATATTCAGATTCTAAAATTTAAATTCCTTGATTTATTGAGATAAAATTTCAATTCTTTGATTTATTGAGATGTTCATAATTTCTAGTTGGTTTTGAAAACTATTATGGTTTTCAATTAATTTTTCAACACCATTTTTAATTTGTATTCTCTCAGCTTTATCTAATGTTAATACATTTATAATCTTTTTCTATTGAATTAAGCTTATGTTTCTGAATTTTTAACTTATTGACTTATTTTTTAGAGTGATTCATTTTCAGCTGTAAATTTCCTAATTGTTTACTGATCTCTATACGATATTACTTTTGATTTTGTTCTATTTTGAATTTGAAGTTACCATAGCTTTGTTTCATTTCTAGGAAAATGGAACCTACTTTGATTTCAATTTTCTTCTCAAATTCCTTAAATGTTTGTTTATATTTGTCATCCTTTTTATAAATATCTTCCTTTAACTGCAGAAATTTAATGTTGTTGTTTGTCTGTACTTGAGTTATAATACTATTTTATTTTGCTATATCCACTTTGAATTCATTTTTTATACTTTCCATCTTTTTACATAAATTATTTGTTATATTTACTGACATTGGCTACATCATCATCATCATCAATTGATTAAGCAATGCATAATTTGTTTGTTTTCCCTTCTCCTTGTGTCTCTGGACTCAATGTTGTCTCTGCAGTTCTCCCAGATATATCAATGTTTCTCTCTTCTTCTAGATTTTTTAAAAGAGAGAACCATACTTTTCTTTCATCTGTAATACCTCATATTTAATTTTCATCTTTCCTTTGTTAATACTTTTAAACTGCATAGTTTTTATTTTACTTCTTGCTATCATCTATTTTATTCTTTAGTTTATCTTATTCTTTTTTTTTAATTTTTCTATACATTTATTTTCAAATATTAACCTTTGTGTATTTCAAAATATATTAAGAGATATCGTAGAAAGATCTTTTGTCACTATATTTTACTGTATTCACCAAAAGTTTTGTTTTAACTATGTTGTTATTTCATTCAATTTTTTATTGTTATTACTTTTAGACATTAATACTTAATTCTTTTTAAGCAGTTGACTACATACTGTTTTACTTGATCTTAATCATTGGCTAGTCTTTCATTTTTCATCTTCAATTCATCATATTAAAAATGTAAAAGAACATGTTTAATCTTTAAAATCTTATCATTGAAAATGTCAGATCACAATATCAATGTAAGATCTGTGCCCCACAGTTGATGTGTCATATGTAATGAATCAGGTCCTGGTCATGCATATTATTATACTTGATAGGCCATCAGAGTAGTGAGAAAGTGTATGTAGGATTCCTAAATTTCTGAACTCCCAACAACCTTGATCTCAATCCATGGAGGCAACATGTTTGCATATGAACATACATCAGGTAATTCCACATGCACTTTTTTTTTCTTCATCCCTAAATACCATTTACCCCAGAATTCAAGCTTAATAAGAATTCACACAATATTCTACTTTAAGAAATACTTATATTACAATCTTTATTGCATCGAGTGCATGATAAATTGATAAATGAATGAATAGAAACAAGAAAGATGGACTGTAATTTGAAAACCTATTTTTTATATTTATTCACAATGATTACAATTTATTCACCATGGAACTATAAACAAATAGTAATTAATTTGTTTAGATATTTATGACTATTCTTTGATCAGTACTATCGATATTATAAATCCAACTTCTCTATTTCCCTCAATGAATAAATCATTCAATGTCAATATTGTGTAATAACTTTTTTTAAAAAACTTTTTCTATATATATCAAAAATAATAATTCAATAAAAATTATTTAATAAGACAACTTTTATAATAATATTATGTTTAATAAACCTCACTAACCCGGATTTTGCCTTTATATTGGAGCCTTATCAAGATGTAAATACACTTAAAGTTATATTATAATTCTTTCTATTTTTCAGCAACTCCATCTACAGGTTTCATTTTACATTACAATATTAATGATAAAATAAATATTCTATTTCCTATTCATTACATACATAAATAATTATACATAATATTTACTTATAAATTATAATCATGTATTTACATTATATAATCATATATTTATATTTTAATATTATTTATAAATTTCCTAATTTTCTTTTTCTTATATATTATAACTATATTTAATAATTTAAACTCAACATAATTAGAATGATTTCCAGGTTTCTAATAACACCCATTTTCCATCCAATTTTACAGAACCTTTAACTATATTCATACATTTTTCAAAATTCTCTTGTATATACAAAGATTTATAACATATCCTCTCACTATACTTCTTTACATATTTAATTACTTTATGAAAGTTGAATAAAATAATACTGGAACCGAATAAGGAATGCTGGTGTGTTTACCTCATAATAGTACTAATAAGATTATGTATACCCAGGCACCAAATTGTAACCATGAAATTTAATTTATAATGGTCTTAATTTTGAACTTAATAACAATTGTGCAAATATTACTACTAACAAAATAATATAGACAACTTTCTTCCACAACTTTATATAGATATATGATGTCAAATGGTAATCACTAGAATGTTGTGTATATTTCTAATATATAAATGACTAGAAATAAGTCAGTAATCACTTCAGAGAATGTAACTTATGTTTATAATATATACTATTAGATTATTTAATTCAAAGTAATATAAAAGAAAAATTATAAATTCTTCCCATTTAACCCAACTACTATTATTTTCATTCTCAACATCTATTACTTTTAATACTCACAATTATATAACACTAAATGTCCGTGTTATGTTCTTCTTTATATCTTCTTAAATGACAACTCTTAATCTTATTTTCTTAAACACACCTATAGTCTGACAAGAATGGAATGTACTTTTTATTCCAATTAATTCCAGATTAATTATTATTATCAAAATAGTATTCTCCAATTTTTATCATTACACCAATTTACTTCCAATCTCTCTTAAATTTAATAATTGAAGCACTCAAATTTCTCAAGGTCTTGATCTGCTTGTGAGATGCAATTATTAATTATAACTAACTCATTACGATCTGATGGATATGATCCCATAACTTGCTAAATTAAAATTTAATGTGAGTTTATCAGTGGGAATCATATTAAATATCAAAAGCAGAAAAGGGATTTTAAGTCTACTCTTAATATTCATTCCATTGCAACGAAATAAATAACTAATTTTAAGATATTTTTTTATTATTTTATTTTATATCATCTATTTACCAAAACTAACTAATACTTTTTAAATCTGTTCCATTTTATGAGTCGGGTTTATTTTTTATACACATGAAATTATCGTTCCCTTTTATAAAAACCTTTCCTGGTTGATATTTATATAGGTGAATTATGGAAGTGAACTATGGAAATTAATCATAGAAATCAATCAGCATAAGACAATTCATAAATTTAAATGTGATCTGGTATTAATACTTGTATTCATACTACATTTATAAAAATGGTTATGGTAGTTATATCGAATATACTTTTTTATGAGGCCATGTAAGGTTCTAGATATTCACAATATCAAAGCACAAGACACATAAGTAAATTTATAACAATAACAAATATTTATTATACTTATATAAGAAAAGAAACACATGTAGTATCACAACCATCACATAAATATTACATTCATTGCAAAATTAAAATTTAATTTCTTTCCAAATGAAATTTGGTTTAGCTAATAAAGTATACTATTTAAGCATTAATAATAATAATAATAATAATAATAATAATAATAATAATAATAATAATAATAATAATAATAATAATAATAATAATAATAATGATGATGATGATGATGATGATGATAATAATAATAATAATAATAATAATAATAAATATATTTTCATATTATTTAAATTTCAAAATTAAAACTTAATCATTGTATTGATCCATATTTCAACTTAATGTTAATGCGCTTAAGCACAGAATTAGAATTCTGCATTTAATATAAATATGATATCATTGTATAACTTTATCCACAGCCTATTCAATTTCTTGCCCCACTTCACTATAATAACTATAAATTTAACTAGTCTAACAAGCAGTAATATACTTTTTTTTCTATATAAAAATAATATCCTATCCATTTTTCCGACTATTCATTAATTGTATGTAATCATTTGAAATATAAAACAATTGTTTTATTCCCATGCATAATAAACATTCACTGCTATCCCCCTGTAATCGTGATCATCATGTTACCAGTCTAGCAAGGGAATTCATTTAGATAAGCTAGTATATTTTGCCACATCTTGACAATGTTTATATTTATCTTCCATACACTTTGACTACAGATCAGCCAGTGTATAAATTAAAGCAACTCTCTATCACTCCCCACATCAATACATACATCTATTTGTAATCCTAACTCTGCCATAGAAACTTTTATACTATCGTACAAAAACCCTCCATACATTTTATATCACTATGCATCACTTCACAATGCACACATTAGTGTCTTAGTAAGGGAAATTAAATAACATACTCATAATGTCAAATATTAGCATTGGCCAGGGAACTGCCTTTTTCCTGAGGCTAACTCTCTATACATTCACTTTTAATAGGCATGCAAAACATTTTACCACAACTATATAATTATAAATATGTGACTTTTTTGCATTAAATAGTGAAGCTATAATTTTACTCTAATTTATAATAGATTTGCTTAGCGCTTTCGAGAGCTAAGCAAACCTATTATAAATTAGAGTAAAATTATAGCTTCACTAATTAATGCAAAAAAAAATCACATATTTATAATTACAATTTTATTAGGGAAGAAAAAAATAATTTATCACAACTAAATAAATAACTCCCTAATTAAATAATAAATACAAATAAAGCTGGGATGAAGTCCTCAATCTCCCAATACCTGCATACATAGTAATTAAATGATAAGATAGCTATTTTCTATCTATTTCTTTGAGGTGGTACAATAATTCTACCTCAGTAATACTCAACATTTACAGCTTATGCATACACATACAGGATGATTATAGTATTGATGCAAAATGACAAAGTTTTAACCGATCATGAACAAAACCCATGAACTATATTAATTTTAAAGACAAGCACCCAGCAACACTCATCCAAGATTTATGATCAAATCAGATCACATCTACTTGTCAAGGCATAGCAATGACCATTCAAATGACATTCACAAATTTAAAAATAGGCATATAACTTTGATTTGATTTCTTTTTTCATATGACGAATATATAAGTATTCATGCTGCCTCACTTTTATTATACATTAACAATTTTTTAAAACTTCAATAGTTTTTTATGGGGTCAAAATCATTGCTTTTTTTAAAAAAATCCTATGAATGTTAAATATCTATTAAATATAATAACAAATATATAAATAAAAGGCAAAAGAAATAAACAATAAAAAAATACGCATTGTCTCTTTGGTTTGGGTTCCTTCAAAACTAAATCTGAATATTTTGCAAGGTCAATGCCAATCTACCAAAAAAAACACGCCTATTGTACATAAATACCATCTACCATTATTTGCTTCATGACCATGGCAAACACACAAAATTTATCTCACCTTAATGATTATAGGAGTACATAAAATATTTTTATCCAGGATGTAGCTACATTAATAATTGGTATTATTATTTTTAATCACAATAATTTTAAAACTGTTGAAAAATAGTCCCGCGGGTTACTTTGTTTTTTTTTTTAAAAAAAAACACTTTTGTTCCTGGGTTCAAATACAGATGCTTGGTTTATCACATTTAGTCCATAACTTTATTTTTCCATGCTTCATTTTCTGGGTTTTTTTAAGAGAAGATTTTAGACAAAACTAGTGTTACAGATGCTATATTTTCACAAATATGTTAGGTTTGATTTCATAAGTAATGAAAAATAATTGCTAATTTATTTTCAGCAATTATTTTCTATACATTTGACAAGTAACCCTTGCACAGTTGAGTGATTCATATAAACTCTATTGACACATTACTTCTTTCTTACTGGTGTGACAATAAAAATGATAAGAATGATGAGTATTTTAACTACATCTTCAATTAATAGTATTAAAATCCAGTTATTCCTTGAAATTTTAATTAAGCCATGGATAAAATACATAGTATTAAATGTTTTTTCCTGAGATATCCTCTTTTAAATAAAATTTTAAAAGCCAAATACAAACATTGAGGTACAATGCACTAAACTTTTTGCTATGACTTAATCTTGTCATCATTGATTTCAAAGGAAAGACCAGACACCTATCTATATCTTGTTTAGCCCTTCATATTAAGTTATCACTATATTTTCTTAAGTTTTTCCAACTGTATCTGAGGCAAAAAAATGATCAGAGGAGAGAATTATTAAGCAGCAGAGAATAAGCCACTAGCAGCTGATTTGAACTACCTTTTATAAAAAAAACCCACCTGAAAATGTTGCCTTTATCTTTTCTATCTACGGATTCTTTCGGTATACCTCAGACAACCTTTGACAACATTTATTAAATATTGGTTTTGGTTTATTGACTTCAATTCTTATCATGTTTATCTCATCTTTTTCTACTCTTATCTTGACACATTTTCCCTCTTTGATTTAGGAGAAATATTCAACTTAAAAAAATATATAATAGCAGGTAGTTTATAAAACTGATTTTTTTTTTGTTATAAACAATTTTTTCTAAAACTTAAAATCAAATTTAGAACTGAAAACAATAATCGATTCCTGTAAAACCCATACAAAATAAATTATTTTTTACATTATACTATCAAATAATATACAGTACAATGCAGTAAATTTCCAAGATCAATATATATATGTCATACACACACCCATGCATGCACATATTCATAATACTAAATAGTGATCCACTTGTTCATATTCTCATTAGTACAAATATCCTTCATAATTTCCTTAAACTTTAAATCTATTCTCCTAAAAAAAAAAAAAAAACTGTTAAACAAATACGATCTACCATTTTCATTTATAAATGTTATTAGTAATATAAATCAACATTTTAAGATAAATTAATTCAATGATCATGGTGAGATATATGCTTTCAATGAGAAAAGATTCATCTAGTTACATATGCTTCCAAATCTGTAGAGCTGCTAAATAAGAACTTAGTATATATATATATAAAATACATATTTTCCGGGTTCATCTGTGTTAAAAACTTTTAATATTAATATACTGACATTTCGACTTGGTCACACAAGTCATCCACATAGTTATAAAATGTAGAAAGATGGTTGTAGAGGCGCTACAATCACTGATTTGAATAAAACATTAAAATTCCACCAATAGCAAAAATGTTAAATTTAGGAATGTTTTTTTTAAAAAAATCTTTCCAAATAGGAGGAAGTTTGCATGTATCATCTCGCTTATTGATACAATCTGGCCTTTTAAGTATCTTCAATGGCTTCTCTAATTTTGCACTGGTAGAGTTTATCACATCTGGATATGATCCTGGTATTAGAAAAATCAATTTTATGACCTGAATCTATAGTATGGAGTGAGAGTGCTGATGATAATGAGTGTTGTTTAACTGCATTAGCATGCTCATCTCTCCTAACACTGATGCTATGATTTCTCATACCTATGTAAGAAGCTTTACAATTTTTACATGAGATTTAATAGACACCATGAGATTCAAGATGGATTGAATCCTTAGGCTTGGTTATTATATTGCTGATCTTTTGATGAGCATAAAATGCTGTATCTATATTATAGCATTTTAATATATGTCCGATACTGTCTGTAGTTCTTTTTACATATGGAACACAAATCCTAATAGCTTTGTATATTTGAAAGATCATGGATTAAGAAATGTAAGTTACTTTGTAATTTATCTTTTCTATTAGCGTGCAAAAATCACAACGTTATACCCACTTGCTGTAAAATTGTGTTTCACAATAACAATTATAATGTTAATAAAATTCTAAGGAAAACAAGCAATATTATTTTAAACTCTTTTATTAAAGAAACTCGGAAAAATTTTGACAAAATTGATAAAGCATTGCTACATTAGTAATAAAATACATCCTTTACTGTGGACTAGTTTTGATCGTATTGCAAGTTTTAGATCGTTTAAAGATTCGGAATTTGTAACAGCAAAGCAAAAGAAAAAATTGCAAATGCTAATTAGAACACAATTCCCAAACATTATGTATCCAAATCAAAAAACTGTTTATAATTTATCTAAGAAAGCCCTCTCTACAGATGAAGTTTCGGTTTTAGAAAAAGGTTTCAATTTTGCTTTAACACCTTCCTGGATACCTTTTGAGAAAATTGTTTGTAATGTTGAATCAGCTCTTGATAAAATTGATTCACTATCGGCTGATTTGGCTAGAGCTGAGATTTGTAATATTTTAAAAAAAGCTAAACTTCCTAAAAATAATATTTCAAAGAAAGAAAGACAAACATTACATAATATAAAATCGAATAAATCAATTGTTGTACTTCCAGCTGATAAAGGTAATGCCACAGTTGTAATGGATCGTGACATTTACCATAATAAAATTTTAGATCTGCTTAATGATAAAACTTATAAACTATCAAAAAGAGATCATACTACGTATTAGGAGAAAACAACAAAAGCTGTTATTAATAAATCACCTATTGAAACAGAGATAAAAAATAAAATAAGCCTTCGTGAAAAATCTTGTGTCTGTCCAAAATTTTATGGACTTCCAAAAATTCACAAACCAGATACCCCCCTTCGTCCAATAGTAAGTGCAATAGGTTCTCCAACTCATATTTTAGCTAGATACTTATTGGATTTCATTAAACCTACAATCCCATCTATTAAATCATATATTAAAATCTCTCTTAATTTTATTTTTGTTTTAAAAAGTTTAAAAATTAATGCTAATGAGATTCTGGTCACTTTTGATGTCGTGTCTTTGTTTACAAAAATTCCAATTGATGAAGCTTTAAATAT